>CM065680.1:77996492-78063992 GCA_017654935.2 Phymorhynchus buccinoides | reverse complement strand
ATGAACTACCTGTTCTATTTCTAATGCCGTTTTTAAGGCTTAGATTACAAAAAGAAAAGCTTCAGCTTCAGGAGGCTTTGTCCCCTGACATAATTATGCTTTTCAGCTTTTTTACGATTCCTCATTCCTATGCCTGATAATAATCTGTCCAGTCATCACTACCCAGATTTGAGGAGGTGGGGGGGTGGGGGTGTTAACAGGTGTTCCGGACCCACCCCACCCTAAAAAAATCATAATAAAAGGCTGGGGGGAGGGGCTATCCATGGCAACCATGCCTTTGATTTGATGTAGTTCATGTAATTCCATGCCATAGTCTTAGCTTATTCTCCCAGGAAAGGCCTTCATTACATTGTCTGCATTCAAATGATCAACCTAGCTGTTGAAACCCTCCTCTCCTCGACTAACTGATCCGTCCCTGCTACTCTACCAGCATTGATTATGTTTAGAAACTTTTCTTTCCATTCTGTAAAAGACTCTACAACATTGAGAGCTTGAGTGATCTTTAGACAACGATTAATCACCATTTTCATATTGAATGGAACACATTGAATATTTATATTCTGTATATGGTTTCTAGGCATCCACATGTAATACAATTAGTTTATGAATAGTAGTGGTACATGTATACCATACTGATCACTTGCTTAGAAAGTTATGTTTTCCAGCCACGAGCGAAGCTGGTAATGTTTTCAGTTAATTCTATCTGTTCCTGACTGACTGACTATCTGACTATGTTACTATGATAATGTTTGAAAGGAGGGACCTTGGACACTGAAATTTTGTATGCGTATAGGTATTAAAGGGCGCCTACTAAAGATATCTAGGCCAAGTTTGAAAATGAAGGTCAAGGTCACTGGAGCCGAAAATGCTGCAAGCACCTGGCACGATAATGTTTGAACGGAGGAACCTAGGACGCTCAAATGCTGCATGCGGATAGATACTTAGGATATCTAGGCCAGGTTCTAAAATGAAGGTCAAGGTTAGGTTAATTACCAGCTGCGAGGCGAAGCACTGCAGCCGAACATGCTGCCGCGCGGCTGGTGATCTAGCGTCTTAACGCTCTAGTTTTGCAATGTTTTTCCCTTCCCAGTTCCATTAGCTCCACAAATTTTTTTCCCTGAATATATATAGTATCCATCTAGCATGTAGGTGTTGCTGTCTCTATAACCATTTGTCTGATGATTTATGCATTAAGTATAGCGGTAACATATGCAGGGGAAGTAATCAGTGTCAGTTTTCTTTCTGGCATTCAAAGGCGGATGAATGGAAAGAATAGTTGAGGACGGAAAGAAAACGAGAAAGAAACGTTGGTGTTGGTGTTGGGGTAGCTTGTGTGTGTCAGACCCAGACCCAGGTCATTGTCAGGGCTGTGTGAATTATCCATGAGGTCAGGGGAGGCTGTGGAGGCTTCTCCTATTCCACGAGCTCATCCATTATTGAGGGTGTTTATCTTTCAGTTGTAACAATGGGCCATCTGTTTGTTTGTTTTGTGGGGGGGTGGGGGGGGGGGGGGGCTTGTTTTCCTTTGCTCTATTTTTGTGTTTGATGAGTATTTACACTGTGCATTAAACACTAAGTTTCAACAGATAGATCAGCCCTCGACAAAGGTTTTGTGCAATGGATTTTGTTCTCCATTATGCACACAATGCGTGTATCGTGTCTTGAAGCGATTGTGTTAAAAAGTGTGGACTATCCATTCAATCTATTGAGGGGGACCTTGTGTGTGTGTTGTGCATGTATTTGTGTGTGTGCCTACATGCATGCAGGCGTGCATACGTGTATGTGTGCGTGTGCGCGCGCGTGTGCGTGTGTGTTTGTGTGTGTGTGTGTGAGGTAGCAAGCATCGTGCTTATTTTACTTTCTAATGATTCATTATTTGTTTGCCTTTAATGTTCTTGTTATCAATGTAAAGCACACTGAGCTCATGTGAGAAAGAGCGCTATATAAATTCCCATTATTATTATTATTTATTATTATTATTGTCAATCGAGATTTGCAACACAGATATGTAGCAAAACTTCACACTTTATATTCTTTTCTTTTTTTAATGTTGCTTTAAGTTGCAGAGGAATTTTTTTTTTACTGCATTTATTACATTGTATTTTTTTTTCAAAATTACATTCTAATTTTAGTGCATGATCTTGTTGAGTCATGGATAGAGCATTTGTGCTTCAAAATTATGCTTGACACAAAATGAAGACAGTTTATGATTATAAAAAAACAAAAAAACTACTTATATTTGTTTCCTTTTCAGTCGAAAGTCGAAGTCCCTGTTAATAGTGTTATCTTCTTCCTCACTAAAAGAATATTGATTTGTATTAGTAGTTCTGAACTTGTCCTATGCTTTTAATGTCCCCCCTCACTAATAGAATATTGATTTTTATTAGTAGTTCTGAACTTGCCCTATGCTTTTAATGTCCCCCTCACTAATAGAATATTGATTTTTATTAGTAGCTATGAACTTGTCCTATGCTTTTAAATTTCCTCCTCACTAAAAGAATATTGATTTTTATTACAGTGGAACCTCCCTTAAAAGACCTCCCATTGTAAGGCTCCCTCCCACATAAGACCTACTTCTCTAAAACATTGCCCTTCTTTAAGTATTAAAATGACCTCCCCTATAATACCCCTCCCTTATAAGACCTCATTTTGGATTATTTTTTAACATCTGTATCGTTAAAAATTTGGGACTTTCCTGGAGTTGCGCTGCCTCCAGGCATTGCCTCCGGGATCGTTCCCACCATCTTTGTATCTACTAGTGTGTCTGTTTCAGACCTGAGGACGTTAAACAGATTTTCATTTGATGATTTTTTAAGGTCTTATAAGGGAGGTTCCACTGTAGTAGTTCTGAATTTGTGCTTTTTCTTTCAATGTTTGTCAGGAGTTTGAGCGTCAGGCGGCCACCACGGTGAACCAGCACTTTGAGGTGTTTGAGTCCATCCTGTTCGAGGGGTCGCGGGAAACTGTGTCCAACGTGTACCGGGAGTGCCAGGAATGGGTCACACAGTTCCCCCACATCAGGTCAGCACTACTGCCCTCTTCGGCTTGATGTTAGAGAGGGTTCGCCCTGAGTCTACACACTGGGACAAATAAATCGTGTGCCGCAGCTGATTTTCACTTCTATCGATGAAAATGTGAATGATCATGATAAAAGGGAAGTTTTGGTTACAAACAGGTGGACCCAATATGGTGATGGATTTTCACACATAACTTTTGTCACAAAAACCATTGTGAGCATCACTGGTGTTTGTGAGTGTGTGTGTGTGAGTGTGTGTGTGTGTGTGTGTGTGTGTGTGTGAGTGTGTGTGTGAGTGTGTGTGTGCTTGGATGTGAATTTGTGTTCGTATACAGTCGAACTTCAGTATATATTGCGACCACCCTACAGACTGGCCACAACTGTCCGTAATTGCGAGGTGGTCCCTATACTGGAAAGCCTTTTAGTAATAAATCAGAAGAGAAGAGACTGAGTAAAACTGTCCGGGTTGCTGGGGTGTCCGGGATACTGAGGTGCCCATTAGGCGGGGTTCGACTGTACATAAATATATGCCCTTCTGGTGCACATACATGGTCACTGTTTTTATCATTACACAGTCTGTTCAGAGATGCAACAACATCTACAACTCATCACTGTTTTTATCATTACACAGTCTGTTCGCAGATGCAACAACCTCTACAACTCATCACTGTTGTTATCGTTACACAGTCTGTTCAGAGATGCAACAACCTCTACAACTCATCACTGTTTTTATCGTTACAGTCTGTTCAGAGATGCAACAACCTCTACAACTCATCACTGTTTTTATCATTAAACAGTCTGTTCACAGATGCAACAACATCTACAACTCATCACTGTTTTTATCATTACACAGTCTGTTCAGAGATGCAACAACATCTACAACTCATCACTGTTTTTATCATTACACAGTCTGTTCAGAGATGCAACAACCTCTACAACTCATCACTGTTTTTATCATTACACAGTCTGTTCACAGATGCAACATCTTCAACTCATCACTGTTTTTATAATTACACAGTCTGTTCAGAGATGCAACAACCTCTACAACTCATCACTGTTTTTATCATTACACAGTCTGTTCACAGATGCAACATCTTCAACTCATCACTGTTTTTATAATTACACAGTCTGTTCAGAGATGCAACAACAATTGTTGAAGTGAAAACTTGAGAGAGCTTTTTTTTGGGGGGTGGGGGGGGGGGGGGTGCGTATGTGTGGAATATTTCTGGACAACAATGCATGATGGAAGTAATGATTATCGATGTGTGTGTGTGTGCACAGAGTGTTAGGCAAACAGGTGCTGGCCCCCAGGGACACAGGTTTCAACTTCTTCAGCCCCACCAACTCCTCCAGCAGCACCACCCCGCGACCTTCAACCTCCGGCACCCTCGACCTCAACCTCTCCGACCACGACCTCTCCTTTGGCTCCGACACTCAGGGGTATGATTGTAGAGATGCGTCTGTCGGTCGTTCATGTGGTGTGTCTGTATGTGGCTGGCTTATGTTTTAACTTTTACTCGACGACGCTCATCCATCTGCTTTCAGCAATATTTCCTGCAGATGCCGAAGTAGGTGCACAGTGCCATCACTTATTATTCCCTGGTGCCTCGGCGGTGCTTGGACACTGGCAAGATTTTAATTTTTAAAGAGTGTGGCCAAAGCAATTCAATTATGTTTTCATACTTAAATCAATGTTCTAACACATTTGTTTTTTTAGACAGTGACCCATTTCCAACGTGTTGGACTTAATTAACTTTACCTTTCTCTGAAGTGGGGATTTCACAGAGAACAGAATCCATGCTATTTTCAATATCGCCACTACACACAGTGGCAGCGGAAATATGCTTAGTTTTTCAAACTGCATAGCTTAGTGGTTTGAGGGAAGTTTTTGAAAGCGAACTGAGTAAAAAAGAAAAAACAGTTGTGTTTTATCCTTTTTGCTGATGTATAGCAATGGGCTATTTTTTTTAATTAAGCTTATTGTACTTACTGTTAAAAAGGAAGAGAAAAAAAGCCAGAATCCTTCCGCATTACCTTGAGTAGAGAGTAGGCTGCCAGCCACGCTGCTGGTTCTGCATAGGAGGAATTCATCAATTATTCAAGTTTAAAGCAAAATATGTATAAGGGTGTTGTAGGTCTTATATTTCAGATTAGCATTGTATTTAGTTGTTCCCGTGTGGTTACCATCCACGTAAGCAAAGCTGGTAATGTTTTCATTGACGTTTGTCTGTTTGTTCAACAGACTGACTATGTATGTTAACGTGATAACGTTTGAACAGAGGGACATAGGAGGCTCAAATTTTGCATGTTCATAGGTAATTCAGACATCTAGGCCAAGTTTGAAAACGAAGGTCATTGGCAAAGGTCAAGGTCACTGGAGTAGAAAATGTGTCGCGTGGCTGTTGATATAGCGTCTTAACGCTCTAGTTTGCATTTCAGATTAACACTGTCGGGGAGGAAGGTGAAGGCCACCAAAGCCCCGCTGGAGGTGAGCAGCATGCTGATCTCCCAGAGCCATCGGCTGGACAGCGGCAGCCATGTCAGCAGCGAGTACGACTTCCTGCATGAGGAGATCTTCGCCCAGGACGGAGTCTATGAGGAAATCATCGCCGTCGACTACAAAAACATGTAGGTGCTTGTGGGTTCCGTGGGCTCTATTTTCTGTTCTTGCGTTGTAATTGAGAGAAAAAGTCACCCATTTGTTATTAATCATGTTTTACAAAGTCTGCTGATGTTTTATATCAGTAGTTGCTGACAAGTGGACAAGCATTGTGCGTGTCTAAGAACGTGGAGATTCTTAATTGGCTGAGATTGGACATGAAAGCAAATTACCGGACAAAAAGCATTCAAGATGATTGATATTGGTGATGCATCTGTTCTGTTTTATTCATATTTTGAGTGGTATGTTTCAGCGTTTCAACCCTCCCCCCTAAGTTATGTCAGTCTTTTCTTGAGCAAGGTAATTTACTAAATTCGTTTAGAGATACAAGTTAGATAACTGTTTGCTTGCTAAAGTAATTTTCAGCATTAAAAGAATTGTCTTTGAGTCTTGACCCTTACAATCATTTATTGAAAGAATGAAATAGTGAGGCCAAGAGAGGAGATAACAAAATTGAACAAAGGGTGAATACTCTCTTTCTAATTAACTCCCCTCCACCAAAGTTGATTACGATACCAATCACCTAGCAGTGCGTGGGTCAGAACCAAAGTGAGACAAACAAAGCATCATTCTCAAAAAAGAATGTGCCAAGTTCGCCTTTATGACCCTCCACCCACACAGTACACATCAACAATGGTGGAGAGAACAACATGCCTCTAATTAGAAAGAGAGTATTCACCCTTTGTTCAAAATCATTTATTGATTTTCCTGTCTCTCTAACTTCATACTCTTCCCAGTGTCACGGTTGTCTTGTGATGGTTTCAGTTACGAGGACAACATGGAGCACAAAAAGCAGATCACGCCTCGCCGACGAAGGGTGGGTTACCCGCCCATCACGCCCAACGCCTGTGTCAAGGACAGCGTGTCCAGTGGGGCCTTTGACCGCCTGTGGTGTGAGGTCAGTTACCAGCCAAGCTTCACTGATGCCAGTCCTTGTGCAGCGCTAGCATGTGCAGCTAGAAAACTAAGGACTTAAAGGTGGACCCTGACGGATGAGTTTTTGCAAAAAACACGTCGAGATCACCAGAAAGATGGCCTTTTCAAGGAACGGAACACTCTTGCTCTGGTTTCCTAGAATAAAAACTGTCAAAACGGCGATTCCTCCTTCGCGGAGATGCCGGAGAGAGTAGCCATTTTGGATGGGGTGGGTGGAGAACACTCATTGTGGTTGAAGCGTTTTCTTTTTTTGTAGTGCAGTAAAAAAAAAATGGAGCTATTTCCTTTGTTGTGAGCAAAACACCTTTAGATAAACTGTATAAAATTAAAAAAATTAAATCAAAAAGGCTTGTATTGCGAAAATTTCGTGCAAACGATTTGGCGGCCATTAGAAAAGAGACGGGACACGCCTTCTCTTTGGGTGAAAGAATTTGACTTCCAGCACCTCCGCCAAGGAGAAATCGCCAATTTGACAGTTTGATTTCTAGGAAACCAGAGCAAAGTGAGTGTTGCAATCTCTGTAAAGGGTGTTGTCCTGGTGATCTCGACATGTTTCTGGCAAAGACTCGTCAGTCAGTGTGCCCCTTTAACTATGAACTGAAGCATTTACAACGAAGAAAGACTGATTAACGGCAACCATATGTGTTCTTGTGTGAACGAAATGGCATCCAAGTTTTAGTGCACCGCATGTTAGCCATAAATTTGGTCTCCAAAGTAGGCGAGTCGTTTTTGTCTGTTTTACATCCTCTCATTGGTGGTTCATGGTGGTGGTGTTGCGCAGATGATGTTGTGGCCACTGAGCCAAGAGGTACGCATGTTGTTTTCTATGTTACATCCTGTCATACGTTGTTTGTTGTTTTGCACAGATCATGTTGTGGCCACTGAGCCAAGAGGTATGCATGTTGTTTTCTGTGTTACATCCTGTCATACGTTGTTTGTTGTTTTGCACAGATCATGTTGTGGCCACTGAGCCAAGAGGTATGCATGTTGTTTTCTGTGTTACATCCTGTCATACGTTGTTTGTTGTTTTGCACAGATCATGTTGTGGCCACTGAGCCAAGAGGTACGCATGTTGTTTTCTATGTTACATCCTGTCATACGTTGTTTGTTGTTTTGCACAGATCATGTTGTGGCCACTGAGCCAAGAGGTACGCATGTTGTTTTCTATGTTACATCCTGTCATACGTTGTTTGTTGTTTTGCACAGATCATGTTGTGGCCACTGAGCCAAGAGGTACGCATGTTGTTTTCTATGTTACATCCTGTCATACGTTGTTTGTTGTTTTGCACAGATCATGTTGTGGCCACTGAGCCAAGAGGTACGCATGTTGTTTTCTATGTTACATCCTGTCATACGTTGTTTGTTGTTTTGCACAGATCATGTTGTGGCCACTGAGCCAAGAGGTACGCATGTTGTTTTCTATGTTACATCCTGTCATACGTTGTTTGTTGTTTTGCACAGATCATGTTGTGGCCACTGAGCCAAGAGGTACGCATGTTGTTTTCTATGTTACATCCTGTCATACGTTGTTTGTTGTTTTGCACAGATCATGTTGTGGCCACTGAGCCAAGAGGTACGCATGTTGTTTTCTATGTTACATCCTGTCATACGTTGTTTGTTGTTTTGCACAGATCATGTTGTGGCCACTGAGCCAAGAGGTATGCATGTTGTTTTCTGTGTTACATCCTGTCATACGTTGTTTGTTGTTTTGCACAGATCATGTTGTGGCCACTGAGCCAAGAGGTACGCATGTTGTTTTCTATGTTACATCCTGTCATACGTTGTTTGTTCTATGCAGATCATGTCGTGGACCCAGTCACTAGTCAGGAGGTACGCCACAGAGCTGGAGTGCAAGAAACAGGCGGAGGACCTGGAACACGCCATGAACCCCGCCCCCGCGTTCCGCACCTCCTCCTTCGTGCTGCCCATCAGGGTCAGTCTCTGCACCTCTCTTTTTGTGTAGCATTCCTTGTGATGAAAATAGTGTTCCTTGTAACGAGTATGTGCATTGATGTTTATGGGCCCTGAAAATAATTTTCATTGTATAGTGGAACCTCCCTTTTAAGACCTTCGAAAAATCCAAATAAAATAAGGTCTTAAGTGGGAGGGAGTTGTATAAGGGAAGTAATTTTAATACTTACAAAGAAGAGCAATGTTTCAGAGAAGTAGGTCTTAAGTGGGAGGGAGTCTAATAAGGGGGAGGTCTTTTAATGGAGGTTCCACTGTAATGAGTATATTATGAATTTGTGTTTTATGGGTCCTTGCCTCTTTATTCATATTATGGCTTTAATCATTGGTTGACTTTAGCTGCAAATTTGAGCCTATAGCAAAGTGGGAAAAAGAGCTGACTGACAATTGGTTTTCATCGATTATGGAAAAACATTTGACAGATGATGAGTCTTTTTGCAAATGACTATGACTCTCAAACGATGAGCCATTTGTGCTGGCTGTTATGGCTGCAACCTAGGGTTAGTAGTCTTTGGGGGCATTTTCCAAAGTCAAGTGTCCTAAAGTCCTCTGCTGAGAGTGGGAATGTTCCTTGGGCAAGGCATATCCTCTATAAACAATTTCCAGAACAGCTTTCCAGAATCCCAGAATAGCAGCAGTTGCCTCCATTGCCATCGGGAAGTCATTGTCAGACACAGCTGACTGCCCCACCACATCACCCTCACACACACACAGTGCGCACACACACACACACGTGCGCGCGCGCACAGACCCTTAATACTATTGTGGACTATGCATTCAAATGAACTTACCCTGTCTTGGAGTAAGTTTGATTCATTAATCTACACTATCAAATGTTTAAGGACATATTTTGGACTTCCTATTCTTGATGGTGGTGGGCTGAGTAAGCATCCTCATATTATCTGATCATGGTCAAAAATTAAATCAATGAATATTTTCTTAAGAATTCTTTTTTTTCGAAAATGATTGATTGATGAATTCAAAGAATCTTCAACGTGATGAAGTTGGCTGCCTATGGCGAAGAAGAAGAAATAGGTGATTTTGTTAACCCTAAAAAAGTGATTGATTGATTTTCAAAAATGACTTTTTTTTCAGTCTCCTCACATGGATGGGCAGGTGTCCTTCGACGGCATGCTGAACGTGTCGAGAATGGCGCTCCGCAACAGAAACTCTCTCAGGTAATGTGTGTATGGATTATGTGATAAATGAAAATGGGTTATCCATTGATAAAGAAGAAATTAAATAATTTCACTCAAAACAAAGATTTTGGCATACCGTATTTTACGGACAAGGCGCGCCTCATTATAAGGCGCACCCCCAAATTTTACGCAAAAATCAGATTTTGTTATTATAGTTTCCGATAAGGTATTTGGTATATTCTAGTCACAGAGACTTATCTCTTTGAAATTCGGGCTGCTCTCCGCCCGGAGAGCTCGTCGCCGCAAGTGCAGCGCCTACTCCTTTTTATTCTTTTCTTTCTTTTTTGGGGGGGAGAGGGAACAGGGTGAGGAGGGGGTGTGGACGCACTTGGAAAACCTAGCTATCAATTTGGCCATACCAGGCAGCAGGATTTCTCCCTGCTATTACAGACTTTCAACTGCCGTGGGATTTTTTACGTGTGTAAAGCGCACGGGTCAGACTAGCTTTAAGTCCCCATCCGAAGGACTGGACGTTCAGTTCGATTTTCCTGTCAAACTAGAAAGAAAGGGCAAGGCCAGGATTCGAACCCGGGTCACTCACGCTGTAGTCTTGCATTACATTTGGCAGGAGAACGTCATAACCACTCTGCCACCTTTCTCCACTCTCAGTCTAAGAAAAATGTATCGCCTTACCCTACAAACATAAAACCCTGCAAACATAAAATACGGTACTTGGAAGCTTTCGGGGGCGTCATGCTCCCTTCATTAGCGCTGACTGCTGTGGGGCTGCTGTTGGCTCAGTGCATGCGACCATGAGTACAGCTCAAGGCTGTACTCACAGCACAAGACCAAACCAGGGAATAGATCATTTTGAAATAAGCTTGAAGCACCACAGAACAATTTCAAATTTGTGCATGTTATGCAGCATGAAAATGGATTTATATATAATTTTGATACTTTAGTAGGCGTGTGAAGGTTGTCTATTTTGAAGCATTTCTTACATGTGTTTATTCAAGTGCCAACCTTGATAATGAAGCTTGGATTCAAACACGGCTCTTTCTTCTTTTTTTGTGTGTGAAACTTAAAATTAAGAAACCTTAGTGCCGTAGACAAACTTACATTTAGCTTTCTTCCATTCTACTTTCTTCCATTCTACTTTGCCATTCTATCCATAGCTAGTTCTAGTGGCATTGTACACACATTTACGTGTCAGGTTCCAAGCCTTTGGTTTCTCTCACAGAGAAATATGAATGCAATTTAAGTGGTCTCCTACATGCATATAAACACCTCCCCTCTTTCTACTTCCCTTCTTCTAGTTCTCATCTTTATATACTGAGAAATGTACTGTCATTGGTCACACACACACACACACACGCACACGCATCTTTTTCCTGCTGCACCCTAAATACTTGATCAGTTGTCTATCGTTGTGTGCACGTGATGGAAGATTGAATAAGAGGTTTGTGCTGTGTTTTGTGGTGTGTGTGTGTGTGTGTGTGTGTGTGAATGAGTTGTGTATGTGTGTGAGCATGCATGTGTGCTTGTGTGTGGTTTGGTTTTGTGGGTTATGTGTGCACGCATGTGCGTGTGTGTGTCTGTATGCATGTGTGTGTGCATGTCTGTGCGTACGTTGTGTGTGAGTGTATTTGTATGTGTATCCGCTAACGTTTGTGTGTGTATGTGTTGGTGTATGTGGTCAGTCCGTGCAACTCAGTTGCTATGGCTTACTGAATGAAAGATGAATAATGTGTGTGTATGTGTGCGTGTGTGTGTGTCAGTGTGTGTGTGTGTGTGTGTGTGTGTGTGAGAGAGAGAGAGAGAGAGAGAGAGAGAGAGTTGCTTTGTATATGCGTTGTCGCTGGTTTGTCCTTAAAAACATTTAAGTTAAATACTATTTTTGCTATCTACTTGTTGATGAATAATTGATTGTAAAGCGCTTTGGGCTCATTTGAGGTAAAGCGCTATATAAATGTACTATTACTTACTTACTTACTTACACGCACACACATGCACACACACAACACATCAATTCGAGCTCTGTGTCTCCGCTATGTGCAGCATGAACACAGGGGACGTCACTGACTCGGCGGTGCTGGGGATGCCGGCCCCTGCCCTGGCCCCCATGCACAAGATGAATGCCAACCGCCCAGCCACAGTCAACTCCCACCGCTGGCGACAAAGCCAGGGCCGGCGCCTGGACCCCCTCCCAGAACCCTCCAAAGTGCAGAACCCTGTGAGTGTGATCCTCGCTGTCCTTTCTGCTTCTTCGTCTTCTTCTGTATTTCCAGACGAAATGGCCATAATGGGTAAACAACGTATGAAAGAAAAGAAAAGGCAGAGCCAAAATTTAGAGGAAGTTGCTAGCAGTAGCACAGAACTTTCAGAAGATGGGAAACTATTTGTGCAAAAAGATTCCCTGATATCCTCAGGAGGGCTGTCCTTTTAGCAGTGTACTTATTTCTGACAACGCATGACAAAAGTGTGCAAACATTTGCAGGTTGAGGGTTAGAGTCACGTGTGGCTCAGTGTTGTCTCCTCAGGAAACACTTTTACTGCAATAGATTTCCTTTACTGCACGCAGGTGTACATGAAAACCTGACTTTGATTCAGAGAGGTTAAGACGGTGGAAGGGGAGGGATCATAGGCCACAGCTTCTTATGACATGCCCTAAAAGCAGGGAATAATTCATTTACTACTGTGATGGCTGTAAACAACTACGAGTCCATTACCTTGACTCTTTATGACAAAAGCCGAATGCAGATTGTACAGGCATGATTTTTGGAGAAAAGGAAATGATAGCCAATATTGAAGGCTTTGTCTGTCAATCTCCTATTGCAGATATAAATGTTGATGTTGCCAGTGTTTCTGGCCGAAAATGAGAGTTAAATAGAAGTCATTGTTAATGTTAACTCATTGTTAAATATCAGTTATTAGGACTTTGCAGTTTGAGATTGCATTTATTCTCTTTCAAGAGGTTGGGATTTTTATCCAACGAGACCACAGACAATGATTTTATATCCCACTCTTGGCAGCCTTCTTTGCTTATCTTGAAGATCGGTATATAGAGTTTTATTTACTCTGTGTGCATGTGTGTGTGTGTGTGTGTAGGAGGAGGGCCGGAGTCACCAGCCTAGTCCGCACAATGCCCTGCGAGTCAAGCAGATTGTGCCCACTGGGTCCCATCGGCTGTCCTCGCCTCCCAACCCTCTCGCTGGTCGCCTCCCTCCTTTGGATGCTTCAGGAGTGAGTTTCAATGAGGCTTTATACTGAAAATTATCTGCCCCTGTCTCGCAACCTCAAATGCGAATGCCACCTACTTAAGATTATCGCCTTTGCCTGTCAGGAACTAGTGGTATGTAGCCACAGAAGATTATCTGCTCCTGACTTGTCACCAGGGGGCATCGGCAGTTCGGCCCTAAGATTATCGCCCTTTCGTCTCGGCAAGGAGTAGTATAACGCCTCATTGCTGCCACTATTATTTGCTCTATAAGTTAGGCTGCAGCGACTCGAAACACAGTTTTGTTCAAAGATTGACAGAAAAACACACATGACTTCACTTCAGTTGCAATGTACTCTTGTTCATATAATATAGAACTTGGGGTACAAAAACAAAAACTGATTCACTTACAGGATGAAAAATGAATGCCGATTCACGTAAAGGTTGAAATGTGAATGCAGTTTCATAGAAAGAGATAAGTATGGATGCTGAGGAACAAAACATTTTACTTTTGAATGTGTCTTCAGAAAGCAACGCAACTGTTGGTGTAACATTAGAAGGAAACACTACACTGCAGAGTCAATACAACATTTATTCCATGACGTTCCACCTGACACGATCTTTAATTACTTGAAAGAGATTAATATTGTTCACTTGATGTAAGCTACTGTGATGTTTTTAATTCTAGACATGTCACGTTTTTGCTTGCTAAGGTTTTGATTTATTAATAGTTTTTTTAACAAAAGTATTTTAACCAAAACAAATTTGATTTTGTTTTTACCTTGTGTTTTTATCCCTTTTTAATATGTGGTAATATTTAACATGGTGACAGCCCTGACATGGCCTTAGTTGTTAACGGGGCTATAATTTTAATCTTAATCTTAATCTTGGTGTGAGTCTTTGTGTTCCCATTGATGTTGAAAATGGGTCAATATAAAAATATTGGTGAAAACGTTTCTAACCTTCACGCTTCAAAATTGTTGCAGACAGCTGATTTTCTTATTTTACTATTTGTTCAGGTGGGTCATCGTCGAACAGGCAACCGAGCCAGCAGTGCCATAGACAACAAGGAGGGTCGGCATCTGGGCGGCAGGGACAGGAGTAGCAATGCCGTGGAAGTTAGCCGGCCCAGCACCACTCAGGCCTTCAGGGTCAGTTTGTGTGTGTGTGCACATTGTGTGTGTGCGCGCATCTGTCCTTGTCTTATATGTGTGTGTGCTTGTTTATGCCTTCTTCCGTTTGTTTCATTCTGTGTTTTTATATGAAATCTGTTCAGTATTTTAAAGTCATTTGACCTGTCTTTTATATTAATTTTCCTCCGAAATCGGAATGTGTCGGCTGTGCGCAGTGGGGAGACCAGTTAAAACTGAAAACCGGACACATACGTACCTTACCCAATATGGCCTGAGAACGCAGAAGAAGAAGAAGAATATTGATTTATTTCACTGACATCTCGCTCTAGTATAAACAATAGCCTTGTATAATTGTCTATGAAACAGTCGAATGTTGCTTGCAATATTCAAATGTTTTGTTTCTGAAATGCGACGTGCTCTTTGTTTGGTTGTTCACTACAGACTTGTTTGCTGGGTTTTAATCTTTAAAGAATTTTTAATTAATTGATAAAAGTGTTTGTTTTTAACTGATCAAAAGAATAGCAAAACGCTTTTCTTAGTTGGCCTTACATTTACATTTTGTTCAGAGATTGACAGAAAAACACACATGACTTCACTTCAGTTGCAATGTACTCTTGTTCATATAATATAGAACTTGGGGTACAAAAACAAATGCTGATTCACCTAGAGGATGACAAATTAAAAATTAAAAGCCTTACATTTGGTCACTTTTTCATTCATCGAACGTAACAAGTTCTATGATGATGTTATTATTTGGCTGTTTACATTGTGTTGTATTGGACACTGATGTGTGTTTTGTTTGTATGTTTCAGTCGGACACACCGTTCAGCATGTCACGGCGGTCCTCCACACCATTAGGTCAGAACATCCCTTCCCGTCAACTCTACCTCATGAGTGGTGAGTCTGCTTCTGGTGGACTGTTCACTGCAATCATTTTGTTGTTGTTGTGTTGTTGTTTTTTACAAATGCTGTCACAGTAGAGGTGTGTGCATGCATGCATGCACACCACACACACACACACACACACTCTCTCTCTCTCTCACATGCACTGTCACACTCATAAACTCTCTTTATTCTTTCTTTTTTTCCATCTAATATCACGAGTAGTGGATAGACATTAAATGGAAGGCACACACACACACACTCTCTCTCTCTCTCTCTCTCTCTCTCTCTCTCTCTCTCTCTCTCTCTCTCTCTCTCTCTCTCTCTCTCTCTCTCTCTCTCTCATGCACTGTCACACACATAAACACACTTTATTCTTTCTTTTTTTCATCTAATATCACGAGTAGTGGGTAGACATTAAATGGAAGGCACACACGCACACACATATATGCATCTGCTCGAGCATTCATGCACACATGCACTATTATACTTTGCATGGTTTCTCGACTGCTTACCTGATTCAAAATTTGTTTTATACGTGGGCTACAAATTTTCAGTTCAATCAGATTCAGAACCTTTTCAAGCATAATAAAAAATCAAAGAGTTCGATACCAAACAAATGACATTTGAGTAAAACTGAAAATCTTCACGAATTGCAAGTGTTGAAATTCGAATTTGAAAAGCAGTAAATCAAAACGTCTGTCCACAGGTCACAAGGCCTTGGGTATCACAGGCAGCGGTTTGCACCCAGCTACTGACCCCATCCCCAACATCCTGACTGACCAAAGTCGCATTGTGTTCACAGGTCACAAAGCCCCCAACATCCTGACTGACCAATGTCACATTGTGTTCACAGATCACATCCCAACATCCTGACTGACCAATATCGCATTGTGTTCACAGGTCACATCCTGACTGACCAATGTCACATTGTGTTCACAGATCACATCCCAACATCCTGACTGACCAATATCGCATTGTGTTCACATCCCAACATCCTGACTGACCAATGTCGCATTGTGTTCACAGGTCCCAACATCCTGACTGACCAATATCGCATTGTGTTCACATCCCAACATCCTGACTGACCAATGTCGCATTGTGTTCACAGGTCACATCCCAACATCCTGACTGACCAATGTCGCATTGTGTTCACAGGTCACATCCCAACATCCTGACTGACCAATGTCGCATTGTGTTCACAGGTCACATCCTGACTGACCAATGTCGCATTGTGTTCACATCCCAACATCCTGACTGACCAATGTCGCATTGTGTTCACAGGTCACATCCTGACTGACCAATATCGCATTGTGTTCACAGGTCACATCCTGACTGACCAATGTCGCATTGTGTTCACAGGTCACATCCTGACTGACCAATGTCGCATTGTGTTCACAGGTCACAAGGCCCCCAACATCCTGACTGACCAATGTCGCATTGTGTTCACAGGTCACAAGGCCCCCAACATCCTGACTGACCAATGTCGCATTGTGTTCACATCCCAACATCCTGACTGACCAATGTCGCATTGTGTTCACAGGTCACATCCTGACTGACCAATGTCGCATTGTGTTCACAGGTCACAAGGCCCCCAACATCCTGACTGACCAATGTCGCATTGTGTCCACATCCCAACATCCTGACTGACCAATGTCGCATTGTGTTCACAGGTCACATCCTGACTGACCAATGTCGCATTGTGTTCACAGGTCACATCCCAACATCCTGACTGACCAATGTCGCATTGTGTTCACAGGTCACATCCCAACATCCTGAATGACCAAAGTCGCATTGTGTTCACAGGTCACATCCCAACATCCTGACTGACCAATGTCGTATTGCGTTCACAGGTCACATCCTGACTGACCAATGTCGCATTGTGTTCACAGGTCACAAGGCCCTGGGCATTACAGGCAGCGGTCTGCACCCAGCCTCTGACCCCACCCCCAACATCCTTGAAGACCAGGAGGGTCCCACACGAGAGGACGTCCACCACAACCAGTGGAGTCAGTATAGCACTACACCACCTGTCTGTCTCTAGTCTGGCAAATCAGTAGACCTGGTTACACCTATATACATTTTGAGTTAGCATTCAACACAATTTGGATGTCGGCTCCTTCACCTCAACATTTGATAATTATGTCTCTGATTCTTGATGATTGTTGGCACATTTTGAGTAAAACGTGTTGGATGCTTTTGATTAATACATTTCACACCAAGGCTGCGCATTTTGGGTGTGCTGAGTTCCCATGGCTATGTGTAAAGGGTGACCAGGTCTGCTCTGTAGGTGTTTTTTGTTTTGTTTTTATTATTCTGTTCTTGTTGTTGTTTAAGTCACAAATCTCCTGTAGTTTGTTCCGATTTTGCTTCTTTTTAAGAAAAATCTATTTTGTGTGTTTCTCTATTTTGTTTTTATTTGTTGCTTTGGGGTATTTGTTTGGTTTTTTGTTTGTTTGTTTAATTGTTGGTGTTTTTGCTTATGTGGGGTTTCTTTGCTGATTGAGTCTTTAGCTCTTGTTTATCTGATAACATTTTTGTTGATTCAGGCATTATTGCTTTGTGGGTGTGGGCATGTAGGGATACTGCTTATTTCTTGGTTTATTACTCAGCTGCGGCTTGGGTACTTTCTGCCTCTTTTAATTTGTTTAATCCATTTTTGGTTGCTTTTGTTTTGGTACTTCTAAATGTTACTTAGTGGTATGAAATGTTATACTGCGATTACAGGTACACAGTTGCGTGGTTGGCGTTTTAGAAGGATATGTATGCTTCGGGGAGCTCAAAATTGAGCGGGTTTTTTTTGAGTGACATACTTCCGGGCATTCCATTTACCGGGTTAACATTAGATTTGATGTGGGCAGGCTGACAGTTTGTTCACCTGTTGGTTTTGCAGGTCTGTCTCCCAGTCCCCGCTCCATGGCTCACTTTTGAGTTAGAGGTCCTCTTGATGGGGGGTCTGCAAAGTATGTGTGTGGCTGACACCCTCCCTCCTACCATCACCCACTCCCTAGACCCCTCCCCCCCCCTTCCCCGGCTAACCCTTTTGACATCGCCTTTCTTTCCATCCCCCTCCTCCCCAACTCTATCTGTCCTTGCCATTTGCCGATTGTTTTATTAACAGTATTTGTTCAAGTGTTTTAACCCTTTCACCGCCAGCCATTTATCAGAAAAATAATTCCATTCAACTTACCTGGGTAGAAAAAAATGTGTCTGCAACATTGGGGATTCCTCTGTGACACGTATAAAATAAGGCTAATCCTTACCTCCAAAAATAAAGATAAAAGGATCTTTGGATGATGGACCCAGGTTTGAGGCCTTTTAGTGGCATGGGTGTTAAATCATTGTGGTGCAAGAAATGCGACGTCAGCGGCGAAAGGGTTAATGCGATTTGCTAATTGTTTTATTGACAGTATTTGTTCAATTGTTTTAATGCGATTTGCTGATTGTTTTTTTGTTTCAGCACTATTTCTTCGATTGTTTTTACATATACTAACAGTATTTGTTCTCCTTCCTCTTGTCCCTTCAGCTGCTGCCTTATTGTCCAACCCCTTCATTCCACTTTTCCGCCATTTTCTAAAGCATTTCTGGCATTTTCTGAAAGCGAAATGGATTTGTCGCACAGCTTGTGTTTTGGAAGATAGCACGTGTTGTAGACTAATGTTGATGATAGTCGTGTCAATTGTGTGAGTGTGTTTGGGGGGTGGGATGGTGCGTGTTTGTGTGTGTGTGTGCGTGCTCCTGGGTTTCATGTGTATGTGTGTGTGTCACTGTCAGTAGATATGTATATGTGTGGTTGTGTGAGAGAGGGAGAGAGAAAGGGGGAAACGGGTTGACCAGAACTATTTCTAGAGTTTTTTAAGAAGAAACTAGTTACATAGGTATTGACTTTAAAAGGCTCTTAGCTGCTCTTGTTCAGTTGCCAAAAGGATTCATAATAAGTCTGAAATGTTGCCAAAGGAGTGTTCTTCTGTTGTCCATGTTCGCTCATAGCGTGTGTGTGTGTGTGTGTGTGTGTGGATTTTTCATTCTTGTGAGTCATAAGGTTTGAGGTCTTAAACAGTTAATATAATATTAAAACCTTTTTTTTTTCTAACACCACTGTTTGATTCTTTTTTTTCATTTTCACGTTTCATTGTTGATGATTAATGTGTTTACTTATTTTCTCTCTCTCTCTGATAATTTAATGCACCACACAAGACCAATGTTTGTCTGTTTAGGATACTTGTGTAATTATGCTTTTATGATTATTTTTGCTTTTTTTATATTTGTACAGTATTGACATTAGCCTACTTGTGTTATTATGATTTTATGATTATTATTCTTACCTGTTTGACGTTAAGGCTATTTGTGTATTATGATTTTATGATGATCATTTTTTTTAAATTTCCTATTTGACGTTTTGGTGTAGTAGCAGTTGTTGTAGTTGAAGTAGTAGTAATAGTTGTAGTGATGGTGATGGTGGTAGCAGTAGCAGTAGTAGTAGTAGTAGTAGTAAATGTTGATGCTCTGCCTACTATGTCGTTGTTATATTTCTGCTGCTGTTGTTGTTTTTGTTGACGATTGTTCTTTGCCTCAGTGTTCATTTATAGTATTAGTTACATGTTGCATGCTTAGAACTAAGGACAGAATAGCCCTAGCCTAAATTCTTATCCTTAGAAGTCTCTCTCTCTCTCTCTCTCTCTCTCTCTCTCTCTCTCTCTCTCACTCTCTCTCTCTGCCATGTTTGTGTTCTGTGTTAGTATATATGTATCAAGGACAGATTGGAAGAATAGGCATTGCCTAAAATCTATATCCTTGGAAAATAAAGTTTAAGTTTTCAAAAAGTTTTTTTTTTCTCTCTCTCTCTCTCTCTCTCTCTCTCTCTCTCTCCACAACTTTAAAAATGGAGGGGGGGGGACAGTTTTAATAGAACTGAAGACATGTGTTTTTGGATCCTTATTTTCAAATACAGTGGAATCCGTTTAATTGGCCATCGGATAATCGGCCAAAGCCGCTTAATCGGCCAATTTCCTCTGGAACGGAATTTTTTCTTCTTAAGCATGTGTTATTTTGTTCGTTTTTACGGCCAAAGCTGAAATCTTCAATTTCGCTTTATTGGCCACTTTTTCTCTCTAATCTTTCCTCTTTACCCCCCAACAACAGAGGCAGACAAACTGACAACACA
Organism: Phymorhynchus buccinoides; assembly: GCA_017654935.2. Taxonomy (NCBI): domain Eukaryota; kingdom Metazoa; phylum Mollusca; class Gastropoda; order Neogastropoda; family Raphitomidae; genus Phymorhynchus; species Phymorhynchus buccinoides. The sequence continues at coordinate 78,043,878 of CM065680.1, read as the reverse complement.
CTTTTGACGTTTACATGGTTGAGTGTGAAGTTGGAAGGTGAGCTGTTGTCAATTGAAAGACCCTGCATGGTGTTAAAATCACTCAAGAAAACAAAATCATTGTCTTTTACCTGTGCTTCTGTCAAGTTGTAGGATTAATAAACACACACACACACACACACACACACACACACACACACACACACACACACACATCACAAAAAGGGAAAGAATTTGAATTTGAACTGCAACATTTAATTTTGACGTCATTGCTTTTGACTTGCATAATTGCGTCATACAGTATCTCGATGTTCGTTTTATCGTCCGATTCGCTTTATCGGCCATATTTTTCCTGGTCCCAAAAGTGGCCAATTAAGCGGATTCCACTGTACAATGCATTGTATTTGAAATGCATTCTAAGGAATAAACATAGTTAACTGCTAATCATACCATGGTGTTATACTTTTGTTTGTTTATTGATTTTCATGTCACTTTTTTCAGAAACGAAAATCTCTCCATTTTAATAAGCCCAAAAAAATAAAGAAAATAAATAAATAAACAATAATGGTCATACTGCTTAGATGATTGCAGTGCTTAGGCTTTGTTTTTAAATACGGCTAGCATTAACTGCATCTGCTTTTCATTAGCAAGGTATATGCAAAGTCAAAAGAAGAGAGAACAAAAACGAAGAAAAAATAAAAGGTATGCTGTTATCAAATTTTTCTCATTGCAGATTTTTACTGAGAAGCAGCATTCTGCCGTTTTCGTGAAAGGATAGGATTAGGATCACCTAGGTTTATTGTCATGAAACTGAAAGACCCAGACTTTGAGACTAGTAAGCATGAAGGGGGGGGGGGAGGGGGGTTAAGCTGCAACTTTGCTGTTTATTTTTCAGATCTCACCTAGGACAATTAAGCTTTTTTTTTTTACATGTATTATTAATTTATTTTTCTCAAGGTCATTTTGTATAGAATTTTTTCAGTTGGTTGATTTGCACCTGAACAAGGATATTTTTCTGGATGTTAAGCACACACACATGCACACACATATATATATATATATATATACACACACACACACATTCATTCAATCACACACACATTTTCTTTATCTGCTTCTTGTGTGTGTGTGTGTTTTCAGTTCCCAGCACTCCCAGTTACACGAGCAGCTTCATGAAGCGGATTCGGATGCGCACCCTTCGAAACTGAGCCCCCTCCCCACAAACCTTGCCTACCTCTACTTGTCTCATCCCAGCCAGCCCTGTGTCCTCATCTTCAAGATGGGCACCAGCTGACCGCATCCACGTCGTAGTGTGCTGACCGTCTGGCTTAAGTGGACATTACGTTGTTGGCTACACCATACAGTGCATAAACGTCAGTTGATCTAGATTGTGATGGAAAAAGACGGGGTTAGATTTTCTTTGCTATTTGTGCCAAGAACAGCTGTAAAGCAGAGGAGAGAGGGTGTATTCGCAGCAGTTAGGTTCGTGAAGTGAGGGTGTAAAAGCCTTGTGCCTTCAAAGTGGATATCAGCTTCTGATTGTGTGTGTGTGTGGTGGATTCTTGGAAGAAGAGGAGAAACCATGGACCTGGGGACAGAAGGATCATGTGTATCCACAGGAACATGCGAAGGACCTGAGCACTCAGAAAGGAGAATATATGCAAGGAACTAGCATACCTATGTGTGAATTAACGGGATGTCAAATATTAGCAAGTCTGTTTCAAAGACATCTATCCAAGGAAAGTGCTCCAACATTGCACCATTCCTCCCAGTCTTTTCTCTGTGGATATATGGGTGGTCGTCTGAGTTTGGTTTTGTGAAAATGGGCTTTACTGCCAGGTACAGGCCACATATGCTGTGCTCACGTCTCTTTGTCTGGTTGTGAGCTGCAGTGGACCATAGAACCTGTAGGAACAGTGGAATTCAGAGAAGGTGCTCCTCGGGCAGTTGTGATTACCAGTGTGGCAGACTCTTGAGTACTGCTGGGGAAGAACCCAACACAGAAGTTACCCTTGTTGCAGCTCGACCACAACTGACCTCCCGTGTGTCTGTCTGTCCCATTGCCTGGAACAGTGCAAGGGTTTCAACTTCCACGGCACGGCAGACTGATAGTGCATTTACAACTACCGGAACCACTGTGGTCTTCCTTCATGGAAAATACATATCATGGATTACTTTTCCTGGGGACCTTCAGAGCCTGATCTGATCTCAGCGATTATTTGTGAACAATCTCAGTAATGCTATGTTGTCTCTGACAATGGCTACACTACTTTTGGGTGTTTCTCTTGTGCAAAAAAAAAAAAAGCTTTGGTTTGTGAGTGGAGGCTGTGATGTGGTTTCTTTGTCTATGTGTGCGTGTTCTGCTCCCTCATTGAACAGACAAGCTTCAGTATGGCAGCTGAAGGTTTTCTTTACTAACATTGTTAGTCCTGAAAATTCTAAGGAACCCGTGCCTGTGATTATCTCAGGAAACCATTTTGAAGTGGTGTGTGTGTCATTGAATGGACTGCAAAGTGGGTGTGTTTAACAAAAATATGCATAAACAAGCAGACCAAATCAAACTTGAGCGGAAAATAGATTATTTTCAAGATGTCAGATCAAATCAAACTGAGCAGAAAATGGATTATTTTCTTTCTTTCGTTTTTGTTTGCAAGGGGTTTTTTTCTGAAAATGTTTGTTGCCTTTATAGTGTGGGAAAGATCAGATGGTATGAGTGACTAGATTCTTAGTTGGGGGGGGGGCTATATATTTGCTTAATTGTGTAAGGACAAGAAATGCTAGGGAGAGCTGGACAGCTGGTCATTAGAGCCATTCCCTACATTCTGTTTCCCCCCAACCCCTCACAGAAAATGTGTTGGCTTCATGTTCTGTAAATTGTTTGGTTGATATAGGTGACGTCACGGTTGATGTATTTTGTAAAGTATCAAGGTACAGGCTATTACCGTAATTGTCGAGTTATAATATAAGGCGATATGTTTTTCTCTAATATCGACCTTTGTGCCTAATAAACGAGGGCGCCCTATTAGTGAACGGAATCGTGAGAAGAGAAGCAACGATTGCCGTGTTCAGGCCACGAGTCGCCGATAAGACGAATACTTATGTTAAAATGCTTCAAAATCCCTATTATCGACCGAGATACCGTCCAACAGATGCCATAACCCTTCATTGGGTGTAAAAAGCATCGATGTAGAGCTTAAAACGCCATAATTCTATCAGTTTTCGCAAAGAATTGTCCAAACACAACAACAGGAAGAAGCACAAATGGAAGTTTGATTATTTGAAAGGGGAGCCAACTCTCGTTTATGACAGCAGTAATGGCGGGCGGTAAGCGTTTACAGGTCGTGTATGGGCTTCAAAGTTTTACTTTCTTTTGCGAGGGCACCTTTTGCTTTAATTTTTTTCAGATTTGTCTTGAAAATTGCCCTATTCGCCTTCTACACAGCAGCGCCTAATGATCCAAAAAATACGGTAACTTTAAAAAAAAAACTTTTTACGTCGGTGTTACAGTAGAGTTTCAAAACAGACATTTCACTACTGCAGAGGTGCAAGTGGGAGGTCCCAAAAAGCCTGAAAGTGAAACTAGAATTCCTGAAATGAAAGGTTGTGGAAACCAAACACCTGAAACTGAACAAGTTTCATAAAAACTTGTTGAGAGGGGTTGATGGGCAGGGCTCCCAGGGACCCCCATTTGGGGGTCTATGAAGCACTACAATTCTCAAGGACCCTTTTACCCTCTGGGCACGACGTAAAAGTTAAAAATGTATGTCAAAACTACCCAAGTTTCGCTCAAAATTATCAGGTCATCATTGCTGATGGAACTTGCAATGACGTTTTCCTGAAGAGAAGAGTGGGATGAGAGGAAGGTTTGGGAGGGGGTGGGGGGCACTTTTTAGAACAAACTTTCCCAAGTGTTAGAACAAAATTACCTCATTACTTACGAAACTCACAAACCATGCTTTGCTCAATCAAGTCTCTAAACCAGGAATTCATGCTCGTTGTTTTTTTTAATACCACAATCAACTCTAAGAACCTGAAGTCACAGTGCCCAAACCAGAAGCCACATTTTTCAGCACTCCAAAAAACAAATCAGGAGTGTGTCGGGGAAAATACACCCCTACATTTCCAAGCAAGTAATGATTATATTAGTGTAACAAAGAACAAGACAATCACTAGCACGCTGGGCAGAGAGGGGATGGCTGTGAATCTTTCCTTTAACACCTATGTCACTCATCTTGTGCATTATTCAATGTGCAACTCCCAATTTTGTTGTTGATTTTTTTTTTTTACTATTACTCTTGTCAACTACTAATCAGTAATGGTATATACTGTGTGCCCACTGTGACAGGTGTAACCTAACCCTAATCCGATTCTGCCGTTATTTTTCAACAAACTTTTTTTATTTTTATTGAGCATTTTAGTACATTTTACAGATTTTATGGAAACAAACAAAACAAAAACATACGTACATTGACATGTAATAGAAGTATTGATGGAAATAAAATTGTATCAGTGAGAGCTGCTACAGTAATAACAGCAATTTTTTCAACAAACTTAGTTGATATAGTGTGATAGCATGCTTTAATTCGCGGGATGTTTAAGTTTCAGGGTCCTTCATAAGCACTATGTTGTAGTCACACTGCCAAAGTTTTCATTCTCACCCTGTTTGTATGGGGGTTTTTTACATATAAAAATATGATATATATACCATATATTAAGTTCACAGAAATTGAGAAGAAAATTGTCATCAAAGCTACTTCACATAGTGGATTCTCATCTTTGTTTACATTTTCTTTTTAATGTAGTGTATTAGCAGATCACATATAAATGGCATGTTTATTTTCGATGTGCATAAATGAGGTGGAGGGCAGAATGCGCAGTGATTACCGGTGTATATATATGCGTGTGAGAGACCCTACACAAGAGTACACAAGTCTAAAAGGAAAAATGGGTTTAGATGAAAAAACAGAAGTTTAATTTCTTACCATATTATGTTGTGGTGTGAGTGTGGGTTGTGAGGATAGCTTTCAAGCATTTCACAGTACATTAAAAAAAAAAAAAGCCTCAGGGATTATCATCATCATCGCTCATTAATCCGATTGATTCACTCAGCACAGGCAGGTTGCTTCCCATTGCAATGCATTAGGTGTTTGATTAGGTTCGAAAACAACATTGAAAAAAGTTGTGATGAGTTAGGGACTGATATTTTCCTAAAGGAATAGCAACCCACACTTTAACTGATTGTAAATGATCAGATTCCATACCTTCCACGTTTTGTCTCCCATTGATCGAAACAGCTTACAGATAGAGTGAAGAAATTGTCCACAACCCAACTTTTCAATCCCCCTTATTCCAAAAACGCAAAAAGTATAGTCTGCAACGATTGGTTGTTTTCACCAAAGGCAAGGTCAGACAAAACTAAAAATAGATTATAACGTCATTCTAGAAAGCTGGTTACAAGCCAGAAAATCAAAACCTATTGAAAACTGTCATGAGCCTGATAGAAGCCTGAGCCATTTGACTTAAACTGTTGTGCAGGCCATGAACTCCATTGGGTTCATTTGTCTGGAGTAAGTTAACCCCCTTCCGTGCCAGCTCCATGTCTACTATGGGAAATATAATGTCATTGATGATGTTGTCACTTTGATGTCACAATTCCTTAACCCTTTCGCCGCCAGCCATATTTCAGCCAACTTTTTCCATTAGATTTACCTGGGTAGAGAATAACATCCATCTGCAGTATTGAGGGATTCTTCTGTGACATATCTCTTCAATAAGGTCTATCCTTACTTCCCAGAACTAAGACAATAGGGTATTTGGATAATAGACCCCAATTTGATGCCTTTTAGTGACATATGTGTTAAATCACTGTGGTGCTAAAATGCGACTTTGGAGGTGAAAGGGTTAATACTGGGATTTGCTTTAGAACAGTCAGGAAATGTATATAATCTCCAGTTCATTTTGTCAAATTGAGTCTAGCCGGTCTCATTTGTTTATGTCATGATTAAAATAAGAAACTCTCTCCATTTTTCTCTGGCAATAAAGGGGCCGGGGTTATACCTTGTAATTGTTTCTAGTATTATTGTCTCTGAAATTCCCCATCTTTAAATGAAGTCTTTGGCACAGCTTGTCACAGATAATAATAATAATAATAATTAGCACTTATATAGTGCACATATCTAGAGAGAGAAAAATATTCATGGCGCTTTACAAAGAATGAAAACTACAAACATTCCCACAAAAACAAGCACACACACACATGGACACATACACAGACAAAGGGGGGGGGGGGGGGCACTCACACACACACACACACAGCAGGCACACACGCACCACACACACCACTGACCCACTCACCACTCAATTATATGTACAGCACAATCAACCAATGCATGAGAACTACAGCTTTGAGAATAGATGAGTTTTCAAGTTAGATTTGAATCTTTCCATAGCATCTTAGAGACACGGATAAGTTGTTCCACATAGATGGAGTCTAGAACGAAAAGGACCTTTCACCATAGGTTTTGGTTTTGACAGTGGCTGGTTGTCGGGAGGCGAGTGTCAGAGGAAGAGCGGAGGAGACGAGACGGTGTATAGAGATGAAGTAGGTCAGACAGGTAATCAGGGAGCAGAACCAGAGATGACAGCGAAGGAAAGAGTGAGTCAGTTCTGTCAGAAATCGGTAACCAGTGCAGAGCCGAGAAGGTGTGTAGAGATTAAGTTGGTCAGACAGGTAATCAAGGGGCAGAACCAGAGATAACAGCGAAGGAAAGAGTGGAGAGTTTGTAGTCAATTCTGTCAGAAATCGGTAACCAGTGCAGAGAGTGGAGAAGAGGTGTGACATATTCAAACGGATGCCTTTGGTTTGTTTGTTTGTTTTTGAACTTATCACTTTCATAAAATAGCCGTAACTTCCTAAGATGCAGCCACATAAACCAAAGTAACAAAACAATCAGGACAATTGTGACAATACTTGAGAAAACCAGACAAAATAGACCTTTTACGTTAATTGATAGTTGATGTCTAAAAAGAACAGTTACAGTCCTTATCTTTATCCGTTAGTTAAGGAAAGCAGAATTTGAATAACTTTGTAGGTATATTTTTAAGTGGGTTTTTTTCTTTTTTGTAAAGCAGAGTTCCTACAGTTGTTGAGTGATTACACAAAATTCATACAACTTGAGATTTCATACACATTTTTATTGAGCATAACCAAATACCAAAATACCATGTGTACATATGTATGTAAAACAAAGGCATATTTGTATCTGCATGCATGCAGGTGTAAATTTTCTGTTGAATGATTTGACACTTTCTCATTCTGATTTGTAATAATAAGGTTAAAAAAAGGATTAAGCTCATCAGTCTTCTCAGGTTGTGTGTGTGCTGGTATGTGTAAACTTGCTGTTCATTTGTCAGTAGTTATTACTTTCCAAATTAACATGTAAGGCAGCTTCAGGTGGTGATTTCTTGAATAACCTTTTCACATGATTCACATGTGTTTGCTTCAGTTTTGATGCGTTTCTTTGTTGTTGGTTTGTTTTTGTTAGAATGTGTAGCTCTCGTTTTCAAAAGGAGCATGTATAAAGTTTTACTTGCCACATTGATTCCAAACTTTAGTTTGGTCATGAGTCAGTGTTTGTTATGTTAATTTTGACTCTTTGAATCTTTTTTTTTTGTGAGCCAGTGCTGATTTTGTAAGAATAATATAATAATAATACATAATTATATTATTTTATTCTTTTTTGTTTATATACTTCATCTTTCTAGCCTTTCCTCTGTTCAACTGAGTTAGTGTGGTACTCCAACCCCAACCCCCACAAAAACAATTTATGTTGGCTTTAAAGATTATGTACAGAACCTAAACAAAATGACAACAGCATATTGTGTGTGAGCTGGGTGAGTTGGGTTTTTTTGGTTCTGAATTATTATTTTAAAAGTAATAATCCATCCTCAATTTGTGTGTGTGTGCGCGCGCGCATGTGTGTGTGTGTGTGAGCATTGTTTATAATTTTTCATCAGATTTTTTAAAACGTCATAGCAAATTTCATTTCCAGAGGGCATGTGGCATTGCATGATTGAATGTTGGTTAGATTGTATTGTGTTCTGTGTTTCAGAACCAAAGTATTGGTTATTCTTTTATACTTCCAAAGACTCAGCAAAAGATAATTTTGTGCTGCTTTCTTTTTTTTTAGGTTTGAATATTCCAAGAGCAAGTGAGAGAAAGAAAGGCTTAAAGAGAGAGAGAGAGAGAGAGAGAGAGAGAGAGAGAGAGAGAGAGAGAGTTCAGACTTCAGATACTTTATTTTACAAGGATAAGAATTCAGGCTAGGCCTATTCTTCCATTCTGTCCTTGGTTCTAAGCATGCAACATGTAACTAATACTATAATGGAACATTGAGAGAGAGAGAGAGAGAGAGAGAGAGAGAGAGAGAGAGAGAGAGAGAGAGAGAGAGAGAGCATCCAATTAAGATTGGTATTAACAGGATTATTTGATTGTAGGTTGCTTTATGTTTGTTAAAAGGTGATATGTTTTTAATGATGCGAGTGAACCAGAAAGAAAGTGAGAGAGTTTTAAATGTCACCATGCGTGAATCTACTGTCATATTGTATGTAACATTATCTGTGAAGCTTATTGAGACGACTTTGAAGGTGTGCAATAAGTGAAACAGACCCCCCCCCATTTTCCCTTCCCCCTATTTCTATAACTGTAAATAAAAAAATTCAGGAAGAAGTTTTGTGATTGTGATGGTGTGAGGGGATGGTATTTACACTGCACCGCTGGACAGAGATTGCTGCACAGGCAGCCAGTTGCCAGAGCGGAGGAAGCCTCTACTGGGCTCAATAGTCGAGTAAACGCAACCAGAGGCAACTCACTACATATTCACTGTAGTTATAACAGTCACACTGTCATGTCCACTGTTCCAACAGCAAAGAAAAAAGACCTGGCCAGACCCCGTCTCGGTGGCCCAGAGGCTCTTTGGAAGACTGGAGGACGTGCAACATGCGTCCGCCTTCACATTGGATGCTGGGGTGTCCCTCTGATGTACGAGAAGAAGAAGAAGATAACAAAGAAAAACCTGACTAGAAACACACTATCACACCTAGCTACAAACGGTCACACCAGACAATCAAAAAGTTTCAGTGACCCACAAGTTAACTATTAGTCACATTAATACTTCGATAAGTCTTACTAATATCTGTATTTTAAATTTTACGAGTCTTGGTAATATCTATATTTTAACTTTTAGCGTTAGTATTTTGTTATCGAGAAGAGACAAGATGTGATGCCACAAATACACACAGAAAACACATGATAACACATTAGTATTTTGTTATCGAGATGTGATGCCAAGAACACACACATGTATACACCCAGAAAACACAACACGTTAGCATGTGTTATTGAGAAGAGAGATGTGCCGCCAATTGCCAAGAACACACACACACACACACACAACGCACAACACAGTAGTACAGTGAAAACCGGGTAAGTCGAAATTTGGGGGACCAGACTTTTATTTTGAGAGAACCGATTTTTCGAGATGTCAAAAGTTAAAACGAAGAACGATAAACATGGACACATACACAGTGGGGAAGCTTGGAAGTGTGAATTGTCCTAAAATAGCAAAGAAAATTACACTCATTGATTGTTCATAAAGTTCATTTAAAATCCTAACCATTGAAGAGGAAACCCAACACTAATTTCACTCACATAACAAGCAGCTAGAAGTCTGTTCTGTATAAATTAGAGTGCTTTGAACAATATTTGAGCCAGTGTCTTTTCTGCCCCATAATCATGGCAGCCACAACAATGAAATAATAGAAAAGACACCGACAGGGCTACCTACCCCCTCTTGCAGTTTCCAGGGACAAATTGCTTAAAAACCAGGGACAGATTTTTTTTCAGGGACAAACATCGCAATGCCATGCATCAGGGTCAAAACGAACATTAACTTTTGAATATTTCATGAGGCAAAATTTCTATGACTGGATTTTTTGTTGTCTTCCTCAGTTCCTGATGCTTTTCGGTGTCAATGTGCTTCAATACTCAAGATCCTTTGGTGTTTAGTAACCTATGTGTGACATGTCTGTTGAGGACATGTTATCAGTGTCTGTTGTTTTAGGTGTTCCTGTCTTCAATAGTAAGGTCAGCTAACAAGACAAGTGACTGCTCGACAAAATTTTGATTCTACTCGGTTTCCAGGGACGTCAGACAGAAAAGTGGATTCCAGGGACAGGGTGCCCTTTTTAACCATTTCCAGGGACACAGTAGACAGCCCTGCACTGGCTCAAATATTGTTCAAAGCACCCTAATTTATACAGAACGGACTTCTAACTGCTTGTTATGCGAGTGAAAATAGTATCCCTTTGTCTGTTTGAGAATAATCTGACATGCTGGTGAGTAGAGCTGTAGAAGACATGTTTTGAGATCGCAGTTCATTTTCTAGTCTTTAGTTACACTTTGGGGCTGAAAATGTTCTTTGAGATATGTTTTTTTACTTGAAATTACAGAAACATAATATTTTGACTTAGGGAAACATAAATCAAAGCCCAAAGAAGAAATAAACTGGGACCAAAAACTCTTTGTGAATGACCCGTTTTGTTTTTAGATATATATCCGTTTTTGAGATAGCTGATTTCCACTGTATTTATTATCAAGAAGAGACAAGATGTGATGCCAAGAACAAGCACATACACACAGAAAACACACATTAGTATTTATATAGAGAAGAGACAAGATGTGACGCCAAGAACAAGCACATACACACAGAAAACACACATTAGTATTTATATAGAGAAGAGACAAGATTTTTGATTATGCTTGTGAAGAACAAGCACATACACACAGAAAACACACATTAGTATTTATATCGAGAAGAGACAAGTTGTGACACCAGGAACACGCACATACACACAGAAAACACATGCTAGTATTTGTTATCGAGAAGACCACACACATACACACACACACACACACACACACACACACACACAACCTCATACTAATTTTCACTCACTGCATCCTGGGGTTGTTTTTTTTCATGTGCATGATAAGAGGTTTATACACACCAACAATTAATATTCAGCAATCAAGTAAAGAAAGAAAAAAGTATGAACAACATTAGTGTAACTTTAAGCTTCCATATTAAAGTTGAACACATACATTGATACAAATGCCACAGTATCATTCAGATTTTTATAACAGTTCATTAAAATTTAGAGATTTATGCAAAATCTTAGTAGAACAGCACTTAGCTTAAAGCAAAGGAGGAAAAAGATACTTGGGAAAGTGTTAAGCTTCAAACAAGAATTACTCATTATCAAATTACTAATTAGTTTCATCTTTCAATATCTGAAAAGACAGCTGTAAGGAAGTAACCACAGAACTATAAAATTCTCATGGATTTTTGTTCTATTTCTATTCTTAAAACTAATAATTCATGTGAAATGAATAAGGGGAAGGAACTTCTTGTAATTAACTCCCTTTTTACCAAAGTTATGGCACCTATTCGCCTAGCAAAGATGAACTTGGGTCTGTATTGTTGTGGCAACTACTTTCACTTTGCTAGGCGAATAGGTGCCATAAATAACTTTGGTAAAAAGGGAGTTAATTACGAGAAGTTCCTTCCCCTTATTCATTTCACTATATCCTCTCTTAGCCTCGCTATTTCATATTTAATAATTCATGTGTCTTTCTTTACTGTTCGTGGAGTCAGTGGATGCACATTTTATTTCAGTATGGTTAGCAGCCAGAAAGTAATCAAGAGTACTGATGTCAAGATCAATAAGTTTACGGAAAGTGGCTTATATTTTTATATTATAAAATTGTTTATTTTATTTTTTAGGCATGAACAACATTATCTTATTTATTTAAAAGGGAAAAAAAGAACTATACAGAAAACTAAAAGCACTCAGAAGTTGAATTACGGCCTATTCAGACGATTAAAGAATGTTCAAATGCAAGTTGAACAAAAAACACTTAGCTTATCCAAACTAGACAGGGCCGTGAGAGGCTGAAGCCACATTTCACTACCGGTAGTATCCGTTCCTAAAACTCGCTCTTTAGCATACCTCTCCAGGGAGGAGTGGCAGGCTCAGCAGGGCAATCAAACGGCTACCACTCACCCTTTGACATGCCTGTCTAGGGGAGTGGCAGGTTCAGCAGGGCAATCAAATGGCTACCACTCACCCTTTAACATGCCTGTCCAGGGGAGTGGCAGGTTCAGCAGGGCAATCTACCACTCACCCTTTGGTTTAGCAGGGAAATCAAATGACTACCACTAACCCTTTAGCATGCCTGTCCAGGGGAGTGGCAGGTTCAGCAAGGCTCTCAAACGTCTGGCTACCACTCACCCTTTAGCATGCTTGTCCAGGGGAGTGGCAGGTTCAGCAGGGCAATCAAACGGCTACCACTCACCCTTTAGCATGCATGTCCAGGGGAGTGGCAGGTTCAGCAGGGCTCTCAAACGGCTGGCTACCACTCACCCTTTAGCATGCATGTCCAGGGGAGTGGCAGGTTCAGCAGGGCAATCAAATGGCTACCACTCGCCCTTTAGCATGCCTGTCCAAGGAGGGTTGGCAGGTTCAGCAGGGCATCAAACAGCTACCACTCACCCTTTAGCATGTCTGTCCAAGGAGGGTTGGCAGGTTCAGCAGGGCATCAAACAGCTACCACTCACCCTTTAGCATGTCTGTCCAAGGAGGGTTGGCAGGTTCTGCAGGGCATCAAACAGCTACCACTCACCCTTTAGCATGCCTGTCCAAGGAGGAGTGGCAGGTTCAGCAGGGCAATCAAACAGCTACCACTCACCCTTTAGCATGTCTGTCCAAGGAGGGTTGGCAGGTTCAGCAGGGCAATCAAACAGCTACCACTCACCCTTTAGCATGTCTGTCCAAGGGGGAGTGGCAGGTTCAGCAGGGCATCAAACAGCTACCACTCACCCTTTAGCATGTCTGTCCAAGGAGGGTTGGCAGGTCCTGCAGGGCAATCAAACAGCTATCACTCATCATTCAGGATGCCTGTCTAGGTGGGAGTGGCAGGTTAACACCTGGCTTCGCTCACACTACTACTGGAGTAGTGCAAGTAGTCGAGCAGTGATCAGTCTTTGCGTAAGCTAAGTGTTTTGAGTTGAATCCAGTTCAGCTAACATATTCAAGTGCACTAACTGAATAATGCATAGCGTACACAGAAATGCAAGGGTGTGCAATCTTTTTTTTTATAAATAAAGTTAAAAATCAGAAGCTGAATGGCGGTACTAGTATAAATAACAATACGTTTACGGACATCATTTAAAACATTTACAACGAACGCTTGGAAGAGATGCGGACAACGGAGGGTCTTTCAGAGAAATTCCCCCTCACACACACTCAGTTTTAGATTTACTGATACGCACAAGAGCTACTAAGTAGATGCCAGACATCTAATGAATAAAATGAACCCGAAAAGTAAGAGAACAATGCTCTTTTTAAAAAAATTTAAACTGATTAATGTCAGCATCATTGCCTCTCTGTCTCAAGCATGGTAATGGAAGGAAAGCATTTTTCTCTGAAAATATCATAGGGTTTCAGATGATGTTGTCTCTTGGTTTAATCCAGGGATTAAAAGGGAAATTGCTCTCGAAGATGAATGTGAAAACTGTTCACACTTGGGGAAAGGGCATCTCCTCAAGCTTAAAACCCCCTCTGACATTTGATTTCCTGCATTCACTTTTCTCTGAATTGAGATAATTCTCTGAAAATTACCATGCCTGTGTCTGCCTAGTGACAGAGGGTCGTGGTACTTGTTGCCCACAAAGCTTCATTTGGTTGCTTGCTTGTTTCTTTTCTTTTTTTCTATTGATTTATATCGCTGTGCGCAAAACATAGACACAATTTGAAAGACGTCACTTCACGTGAGGAATGAAAAACTCACTATTGTGTAGAGTGGCACAGTGGTAACGCGTTTCCTTCGTGTCAAGTAAACACGAGTTCCAACCTGGCTACAGGGGATTTTTCCTCTCACTTTGCACTAGGCCTTATGATCTGAACGTGGAGTCTTTTGGATGAGACGATAAACCAAGGTCCCATGTGCCCATGCACTTAGCACACGTTAAACCCAGTGGCAACGAAAAAGTTGTCATTTGGTCAAAATTTACACAAACCCTTTCCCTCCTCATCAGTCACACAAAACTCGCATAAAAAGTTGGGTGGCGCGGCTCTGGCTGCGACGCGCTCTCCAGGTGGGAGCAACCCGAATTTCACAGAGACGCCTCTGTGACTATAAAGTACCTAATACATAATAATAATAATATTTCAGGTCAAATTATGTCATTTCTTGATCATTTAGTGTTTACCATCGGTGGTTTATCTTTGCAAATTGTTGTATTACAACCTTGTTAGACGCGCAGCTTGTCTTGATCGACTGGTAAGTCCAACACATCGAAATTGACCAATTTCGAGTTCTGTCTCTATGTCCTGTGCATGGCAATATGAAGACTTATGGAAAGACATTGTAACGCATCTTTTAAGAAATGAACTTGGTAATTGATCAATATAAGATTCTGAACACTCAGACTAGACCACTAGAATTTCATTTCTGTAACAATAAAAAAAATTGTTTAAAAACATCAGACACACACCTTGTACATTTTCCCTTGCTCCCATACACCCACACTTTCAGACTCGTTTATGATTGTGTTCATGTATTTATGAAAACCACATTTAAAAATTTGAAAAGAGTTTCAAAATCTGCAGTAAAAATAAGTCGACTCCATTAGAAACATCCGACATTCATGTGGATTGTTTGTGTCTTGTCACACATAAATACGCACACATAAACTTCTCACCAGGGTCCATTCTCAATCCAGATAGAGACAAGATATAATACGTCCAATATGTATAGATTGAAATTAAGAAAAAAACATAATCTTTTTCTTTTCATATCTCTTGCACAGATAACAGATATCATTATATCAACTTTCCCCAAGCCTGTTTCTTTCAACAAAAACACAAATCATTAGCATGTTTTCAAACTCAAGTTCAAATGGCATTTCTACAGTCAACAAGAAACTCAATTTATCTCTCACAGAACACACTACACTCAAAACAAAATCTGAAAGTTTTGGAAAAGAAAAACAAAATGATGAACAAGTCTTTTTATTCTTGGTAAATACAGTCTGATATTGGTGAAAGACAGGTGACGAGAATCAACTCCGAAAGTATTCTAACGATTATGAAAATATGTTATAAACAAATAGAGTAGCGCAAAAAGTGCTCTGGTACTTACAGACACTGAATGTATTACCAACCAAGATATGTCACAAATCACTACAAATGATTTAAACTACTGTATCTTACTGACTATGAGGTCATTCATTTTGTTCAGACCGAGCCCCAGGCACCTTATGATATGACTAATAATATACAGTGGAACATCCCTAATAAAAGACCTTCAAAAATCATCCAAAATGAGGTCTTATAAGGGAGGGGTCTTAGAAAGGGAGGTAATTTTAATACTTACTAAGAAGGGCAATAACTCAGAGAAGGTCTTATATGGGAGGGAGTCTTATAATGGGGGGTCTTATAAGGGAGGTTCCACTGTAGTAAGAAACTGTTGAAACAGTTTGAGCTTTGTGCAAAAATGAGAGGGTGCGCCTTGCAATGAGATGTGCCTTACAGTTTGGAAAAGTCGTTAAGTTCAGTGCTTTTTGCCTAAAGCTCACAAATACTGAAAATAAATCTGGTACGGTAATCATGAATGCATCTAAAAGACCCACCACGTCATGTGTCAAAATCATGATTTTCACGTGTTTTCCCTCTTATAGCTGGTAAGAAATCTAAAGAAATCTTCCAAGCATAAGAGAGAATGTGACGCGTGACGTGGGGGGTCTTGAAACAACTAACAAGAGTAGTAACGTGTAAATTAGAATTGCCAATATGATCCGCTGTTTATACTAATTTACTTGTTATTTACTACCTGTGTTAACTGTTCAAGACGCACTCATGAATACCGTACCTGCTGCTTCTTGCGCACGTTAAACCCAGTGGCAACGTAAAAGTTGTCATTTGGCTAAAATGTACCCCCTCCCACCCCCTTTCCTTCCTCGTCAGTCACACAAAATTTGCATGCCCCCCAAAAAAATGGATGGTGCGCCTCAGGCTGTACGCGCTCCCCAGGTGGGAGCAACCCGTATTTCACAGAAACGCCTCTGTGACTATAAAGTACCTAATACCTAATAATAACTAATACCTAAAAAGATAATAGATTTCTGTTCAAACATGAGTGTCGGTTCAAAATAAAAATTAAAATCTATGAAATTATTCTGAATGAGGGAAATAAACAAGAATTCTATTACTTATTCACAGTAAGGGACACAGAAAGAAAAAGGCTGGATGAATTCATCCCTCTTTGTGAGTGTTTTGTTTATAAGTTAACTAGCATTGTAATTTTTTTTAAAAGCAACTATCATTCTTAAGCAATCACAGTCATCCTCATATTACCAGAGTCAACATAATTGCACAGTACTATAGTTCTTTTACATTTCAAACATCTTATAATAAAAGAATTAAAAAAAGCCCACAAAAAACAAGCCTATTTCTGTTCCATAATGGAAAAGCATTAAAATTTAAAAAAATGAACAAACTCACATTGAATCGATGTAACAAAAAATAAATATAAATCATCACAGTTAAATCATAGTATATAAAGATATTGGATTAATATTGAACTGCAACAATGCACATGTTCAAAACTTCGTCAACATGAAAAATCAATCATTGCACTCATTAAAGCATTATTACAAACAAAGAAGAAGATAAAATTCTGTTGACAATGACATTGGGTGGAACGAAATATCTACACATGGGTTTGTGCACAAGATTAATCGGTGCAATTCGACAGGCAAGGAAAAAGTGAAAGAGCTACACAAGTCAACATTTCTTACAATTCCACGTTGTGATAAAAGACATTTTCTCTACTTTGAATCAATGTTGCATAACACAGGCATGGTAGTGGGGGCAAAGTGAGTTTCGCGGAAGAATATCCAACCGATTCTGCATTTCATTTCAAAGATGTCGACTCAAACTAAAATGATGAAGTTGGGCGTCAAAATGAAGAAGAAGAGGAAGAAAAAGAAGCACTAGGATCACAAATCTGGAAACGTGTGGCATGAGCTAGGCCGTGCATGACTGCTAACTTCGGCGGGAAGTTGCTTGTTCAGTCATTCACATCCGGTTCCGCAAAGCGATTGCATAGGTTTTACCGCATGTAATTTTTAGGCACCCGAGCAAATTTTTACCCTGGCTTTTTTTTCTTTCTTTTTTGTAAAATTTTCACTTTTGCGGGTTTTCCACGATTCGCGGAGGTCTACCATGCCTGATAACAATGTATGAAGTATCTCAGGCCATCACCATAACATGTTCTTGTTAATAATATTGAATATCCTCTAAAAGTGAACATAACACTGCAGTATCAACTAAGTTAAAGCAGGAGTCATGATCACTCTTGAAGGTCAAAGTAGGATCAAAGCACATCATAATATTTTAACCGTCTCGTGTAAACTAGTGCACACACACACACACTTGTACATGTAAATTTAGCATTGTTTTTGCAAACACCATTATCCATAAACCTGTGGTTGCAACAATTCATGATGGCTCTATCATAACCCATAATGAGCATGAATGTGGAGAAAAGTTACAGCAATCATGATTCAAAAGTTGAAGCTCTATATACCCTGAATAATAACCATTTCTGCTTAGCAATCCTTGTGACCTGAAGCAATTACAAGTCTGCCACCTTAAGACGGTAATGTCAACAGCACAAGTGATTTTCTTTGTCAAAGTTTCAACAGAAGATAAGTTAATCCAGTATGATTATGATTCCATCTACTTCTTTATCATCCATACACAAAGTTTTAAATAACCCACTTTACTTACAATTATCTGAAAAAAGGATCTGCAGATTGTGATGCATGAACTAACGATTCAAAATAATCTAATTCTAACCCTCATTTTCCTTTACGGTTGATCCTAAGTAGAACCTGAAAATATCCCTTGACAGCAACAACTGTAATAAGGACGGCTGTTTACAAATATCCGACTATAATCTAATCAAAAACAAAACCCATATGGTATTAAATGTTTTAAATAACACCTACAAATATCCGGCTGTGACCTACTCAAAACAATTTCCATACAGTTTTAAATGTTCAAATAACCGTGGGAAAAAAATTGAATAAAAAAGGGGACAGAAAGTGAGAAACAATCAATTGCGTAGTTAAATTTACATTTAAAAAGAGGCATGTTTCTATATGCACGCTTCTTTCATACACATTCACAAAACTGATAGTTTCTCACACACACACACACACACATAGACACACACCATCACATCTCATCCTAATCATCCGAGGGCTAAGAGGAGAAGAAGAAGAAGTTGACGGCTCTATTCACATCGTAGTCTGCAGCCAGGGCCACCCGGACCAGCTCCTCCCGGGGCACCCCCTCACCCACGATGTCCCTGAGGGCAGCCAGGCAGCTGGTCAGCATCTCCTCGTTGCCCATCAGGTGCAGGTCCTCCTCAGACATGGACGATGACAGCTCCTGGGCTCCCTGGGACACACAGAAGGTTAGTTCTTGTTGCTTAAAGACTCCAGGGATCATCCCAACAGCAAGCACTTGAACACTTACTATATTTTACGGACTACAAGGCACACCTGATTATAAGGCGCACCCCCCAATTTTACACAAAATTAGATTTTGTTATTAAAGTTTCTTACTATATTATCAGTCACATTATAAACCGCAGGGGTCTCAGTCTAGGGAAAAAATATCACCTTATAATCCGTAGAATACGGTAGGTACAAATGCACCAGCTAGGGATGAGAACATTACGTGTGTGACCATTTTTTGATTACCCAGCCACACTCTGACTTCGGAGGATTTTATACTGATTTTGTTAAGCTAGTAGCTTGTCATGGCTTAAGACAATCCCCGCACAACCATGCAGAACATAACATTTTGATGTAGCCTTGGTGTTCTAGCTTATGTCAACTGGTCTAACACAGCCTCATGCCAAGGCGAACAGAAGGTTAGGGAGCAGTGTTCATTCTTTCCTAGAAAATCAAGGGTGTCAAAGAAGTGCGCAAAATGCATCTAAAAAATTGTGGGAGGTTATTGATTATTTGAGAGGGTGGCTCCTCCAACTGTGAACCGGACACATATGTACCTCCCCCATTATGGCCATGTGGCCTGGCAATGCAGAAGAAGAAGATGTTCGTTGATGCAAGAATGCTTTGGCATGGCATAGTGCTCAAAATTGTAGAGTGAACATTTGGAAAACAGTGCATCAGGTAAACATTTGACGCACCAACCTGAAATCTTGTGCTACATATGGGGAGTTTTCAGCGTCAGAGATACACATCTAGGCATAAGAACACTGGTAGGAGAAGCCAATGGAAGTCATCTCAAACACACACAACAACAACATACAGTATTTATACGGCGCTAAATCTTGATATAAATCAAATTGAAGCGCACACATACGTTAAACATTCATAATGCATTCAAACAAAGACACTATACAAAGACAAGCAAGAAGATAACACATACACACACTTTTGAGAAATAGACCTATAGGCACATAACACACACAGACATACACGTTCAGAGTACATACAGCATTGTGGTCAGTGATGTCCATATTGGTGACCATTTCCTCCACCTCACTGACACTGGACACAGAACTGGGTGTCATGTCCATTGCGCCCCCTGCTGATTCCTTGCCGCGCTGACCTTCCAGCCTGCACACAGACACACACACACACGCACACATTCACACACACACACACACACACACACACACACACACACACACACACACACACACACACACACACATACACTCACACACATACACACACACACATGTATACACACCCACGCACACGCACACGCACACATTCAGTAAATCTGTTCTAAGCAATGTCTCTAATATAAAGAAACAACATACTGATTCTCCTCGTTCTTGACAAAATCTTAACATATTTTTTTGTTCCCCAATCGTTTCCTTTCCTTTTTCTTATTGTTTTTTTTTCCCCCTCCAATGTTCAACAAGCCCTGTGAGCATGTAGAGTCAAACTATTTAAATCAGGAGTCTGTACTGACCAGTAATTTCTCCATATACCCATGATCTCCTCTTACTGAAATAAAATGGGTATGAAAAAAATTTAAACAGTGCAGTTTATGAGAGAAAGGACTAAAATAAATCTCAGAATAACTTCCCACAACAAACATAGTTTGCACAGTCATAAGTCATTCCAGAGAAATACTTTGATCAAAAAAATATACATGTATGTACAAAGACACAACAGACCCTGTGCCTTCATAAAATTAAAATTTAGCATCCTCACAAATAGTCCTGTTTTGTAATTTAGCATCCTCACAAATAGTCCTGTAGAGAAACGCTTTGTAATTTAGCATCCTCACAAATAGTCCTGTAGAGAAACGCTTTGTAATTTAGCATTCTCACAAATAGTCCTGTAGAGAAACGTTTTGTAATTTAGCATCCTCACAAATAGTCCTGTAGATAAACGCTTTGCAATTTAGTATCCTCACAAATAGTCCTGTAGAGAAACGCTTTGTAATTTAGCATCCTCACAAATAGTCCTGTAGAGAAACGCTTTGTAATTTAGCATTCTCACAAATAGTCCTGTAGAGAAACGTTTTGTAATTTAGCATCCTCACAAATAGTCCTGTAGATAAACGCTTTGCAATTTAGTATCCTCACAAATAGTCCTGTAGAGAAACGCTTTGCAATTTAGTATCCTCACAAATAGTCCTGTAGAGAAACGCTTTGCAATTTAGTATCCTCACAAATAGTCCTGTAGAGAAACGCTTTGCAATTTAGTATCCTCACAAATAGTCCTGTAGAGAAACGCTTTGCAATTTAGTATCCTCACAAATAGTCCTGTAGAGAAACGCTTTGTAATTTAGCATCCTCACAAATAGTTCTGTAGAGAAACGTTTTGTAATTTAGTATCCTCACAACAACCGACTAAAAGCTGAGGCTGAGGTTTGAACTGTATCAATGTTTGGATTTTTTTTTATTGTTTGTTTTTCATGATAATCCTGACAACATTTATTCACTCATTCAAGTCGTTCCGGCCATATATGTCTGGAATTAATAGATAAGTGTGAATTTGATGCATTTGCTTCATGGGAAGTAAATCTGTGTGCACACCATACCTTAGTCACTTCTAAACTCGCTTCGCCCCCTTACACCACAATTTTGCCTCTGACTTTGCTTTTGCAGTGGTTTGTTGTGGGGCAACCAATCGGTGTAGAGAATGTTTTCTATATAAAGTCTATATATTAAAAAAACCTGATCTACCACTTCCCTATGTCTAAACTTGAAGTAAAAACCCGTAATCTTCTTTCATTTCTCCTGTTGTTTATGTATGCTTTGTTTGTGTGCATGGCTGGAGTGATTTGTGAGGTTTTTTTAACCCTTTCACCGCCAGCCATTTTCATCCACAAATCTCCATTAAATTTACCCTGGGAATAGTAGAGATCAAAATCCATCTGCAGTATTGGGGATTATTCTGTGACATATCAAAAATAGGGTCTATCCTTACTTCCCAAAACTAAGACAATAGGGTCTTTGGATAATAGACCCCAATTTGATGCCGTTTAGTGACATAGGTGTTAAATCACTGTGGTGCTAACATGCGACTTTGGCGGTGAACAGGTTAATAATTCAAAATCATTGCGATGCGAATGAGTTAAAATAAAGAGAATAAAGTGAAAGCAGCAAGAGAGGCAGCACCAACCCATGCCAGGCGATGGCGTCCTCCACATCCTCCTTCAGTTTGTCTGGCAGGTCGTAGAAGTCATCACTCTCCACCAGCATGGGGTGGGCAGCGATGAAGCTCAGGGCATAGTCCTGCGCAACAACAACAACAACAATGGGGTTACCAGTTGTCAATGTTCTTTTAACCCAGACCCGTTTACCCTGTACACAAGTCTCGAGTAGTCTGGACAGCTGAAATGAGTAGTTTTGGTGCAAAGTGTGCAGTTTTATTCATTAAACCATCAAACAATGTTCACTGAAAATGAGTAGTGATCAAGAATTAAAGAGCATTATTTTCAGTTTTGAAGAGTAGTAGAGGTCCAAATTGAGTAGAATACTACTCGAAAAGAGTAGAGTAAACAGGTCTGTTAACCCCTTCCCTGTCCAGTCCCGTGTCTACTACGTGGTGTGTGATTTCACTGATGATGGAATGATGGTTTTTAGCTTAGACAAGTTAGGGAAGATACATCTCTAGACAATTTTCTCAGATTGTGTCTAACCCCCCATGGGGATACTGGGGGTTCTTTTTTGTAAAAAATAGTTCTCCCACCTTCTGGAAGTTCTGTGTTTATAACTTCCTCTAATCTGTCACTCTCTTTGACTCTGCTTCCCTTTGCTTACCGTCATCTACTATCTTTCTGCCTTACCGGTCCATTCTCCTGCCCTTTTTCAAGAAACACTTTCAAAAAGATTTCTTCCAGCCGAAGTCGGACTTGCTGGGCCTAATTATTTCTTACCTAGTTTTAAGCACATAACGGCAGCATGATGCATCTGTGCTCATAATTGACAGGAAACTGAGCGATCGATAAAGAAAGATTGTGTCTAACAGGTCCCTTTTAAATTTTATTATAAAAAAATCGATAATTTTTCTGTTTTCCTCTGGCAGTGAAGGGGTTAATGCTCAACTTTGTAATGAAGTCAACACAGAACTGAAATAAAACAAATTAAAAAAAGATCACACCTATAATTAAGTATTTGTATTGGCACAGTGGAACCTCCCTTATAAGACCCCCCATTATAAGACCCCGTCCCTTTTAAGACCTACTTCTCTGAAACATTGCCCTTCTTTGTAAGTATTAAAATTACCTCCCTTAACCCTTTCACCGCCAATGTCGCATTTTGGCACCACAATGATTTAACACCCATGTCACTAACAGGCATCAAATCATGGTCTGTTATCCAAAGACCCTATTCTATTAATTTTGGGAGGTAAGGATAGGCCTTACTTTAAATATGTCACATAGGAATCCCCAATATTACAGAGTTTTTCTTTCTTTACCCAGGTAAGCTTAATGGAAATGTTTTGCTGAAAAATGGTTGGCGGCGAAAGGGTTAAACAATTCTCTCCCATTTAAGACCTCATCTTGGATGATTTTTGAAGGTCTTGCAAGGGAGGAGAGAGTGAGATTATCGTCCAATTGATCATAGATCCTTATGGACGTTCTCCATGAAGACTGGGCTGTCTTCTCGCAGAATGAGGGAGGTTCCACTGTACTGTTTTTATAGTCAGAGACTGGTCTCTGTGAAATTTGGGTTGCTCCCACCTGGAGAGAACGTCGCAGCTAGTACTGCGCTACCTTTTTTTTCCTTTTTAAACAAAGTGAACACAGAACGGAAATAAAACCAAAATGAAAAACCTACCAACCAACCAAAACAAAAAGCAAAAAAAGGGCAATGTTTAAAATGTCAGTTGAATTCGAAACATGTTAAGCAAACATCACTTTCTTTCATTAGCAATGTGTTTTAAAAAATGGAGATGACTGTGACATTGCGATATCACAAACATTCTAAACATTTAGCAGAGACAGCTGGAGAAAAAAAAGCCTGTTCACTGTGAATGAAAATGCAAGTGTGTTTTTTTCTGTGTTAAAAAAGACATCCATAAAAACTAAAGCTACTGCCTTTCCAATTTAAAATTGTGGTAGTACACCTAAAAATATGGACAAACTTAAGGGTCAGCCACACGTCCACTAAAATCGCACGCTTGTACGATATGATTCAATCACGTGATCTAGATGCGCCAATCACATTTGTTCTTGGAGATCACGTGATCAAATCGTACCGTACAGTCATGCGATGTTAGTGGACGTGTGGCTGGCCCTTTACAGGCAGATCAAAATGCAGAGATCATTTGGCAGAAAGCATGGTCAATTATTTCTTGCTCTTTATTCCAACACAATCAGACAATAAACAGAATGTCAGTTAGAGAAGCACAACTCTTAACCCTTTCATCGCCACTGTTGCCTCTTGGCACCACAATGATTTAACAGCCATGTCACTGAAAGGCATCAAATAAGGGTATGTTATCTAATGACCTTACGCTTTTAATTTTGGGAGGTAAGGATAGACCCTATTTTATGCATGTCACAGAGGAATTGCAAATGAAATCTTTTCTATACCCAGATAAGTTTAATGGAAAGTTTTGGCTGAAAAATGGCTGGCGTTGCCAGCATATTTCAAGTAATATAACGTTTGTTTTCTATCCAGACCACAAAGCCCACCCCTTTGGAATATAGACACAAATTCAAACTTTTTTTCTTTTTTTCATAATTTTCTTTTTCAGAAGATTGATACTACCTGAAGAGTGGAGCATGAGAGGTGATCAGCCAAGCTGAGGAGATACAGAGCCGTCTCTTCGTCCACGTGATGTCGCAATGCATGTTCACACGTCAGCTTCAAGCTGTCCATCTGCAAGAATTAAACATCACTCATCTTACGCTTCTGTGACACTCGGTTTTAACAAGACGTTTTCCACTTTTAATCATACATAGTAACATGGAGGTTATGAAACATGACAGTCTTTTACGGTGTTCATCAAAATTTAGACAAAAGTTGACAAGGAGCCTCAGTCAGTTTCTACGATGCTCAATATTTGCTAAATTCTAATCTTCATCCTTTTAAGACCTAAAGTCAACTCAAATGTAGCCATTTTGTTGTCAATTTAACGTTGAATCTGAAGCTCAAATGACATCTGCCATCCTTTTCGATTCAAGATGAGGAAGGTAGAGCATAAACGAACCAGTTTGCAGACCTGTTTACCTTGAAATTGGGCTTCAGGTATTCGAAATCCAAAATAAGTGGGGGGGGTTCACAAAATAGGAGTACTCCAACAGGAAAGTTTCCACAACAGAGTGTAAACATGCATACATTTTCATAAATTGTTGAAATACTGTCAAAAGTATCATACCATTTAAATTTACAACACACACACACAGAGCGCACCCCTTTCTTGATTCAGGCAATATACAGTTCTAAATGATATAGTTTCTAAATGAAATATTTTTTTCACCATTTCACCATATTTTTGTCCCATGCACCCTATTTATCATATTTGTGTCAAATATGTGTACAAAATATGGTGAAATCTTATGGGTAAACAGGTCTGAAGTTTATGATCTATCAAATGACTTATTGTTCCTTTCTGATTCGACCTTACGTGCTGCACTGCTGGTTAACACGGCAGTGCATGACTGACCTCATACTTATCACAGAGGGTGACCATGTCCACCAGTTGCTCGGTGCTCATGCCCACAGTGTCCAGCTGACCGCTGTACAGAGCCTCCAGGAACACACGGAACAGAGACGGCTGCACATCGTGCACCGTGATTTTCCTAAAACATGCACAGTACTGTCAGTCATCAATCAGGTGCAAAGTATAGCAAAAACCAGCTAACTCAAGTGCGTGTACCACGAAAATATCCAATAATCCACAATAATTGTTTGGTCTCTATTTAACCCCTTCGCTGCCCACAACGTATATATACGTCTTCTATAGCGCTTCAGTACTTGCCACTGACGTATATATACGTCGCCGCTAAGTAGCGATATTACCGCTTTCAAAAATCGTGCGGCAAACCGCCGGCGCATGCGCAAGTAGTAGGCGGTAGCGAAGGGGTTAATCCTTCTTAAGAAAAAGCTTCTTTATATCTCAAATTATCAGCCGATTTCAAAATAAATTTCAGTCCTTTCAATTTTGAATTCACCAGATTTCCACTGAAGAAGAATAATTCTAACAAATGAAAAGAATCTTTGATTTTATAAATACATGAGAGACAGGGAAGGAGGGAGAGAGATTGACAGGGACAGAAATATAGTAGGAAAGGAGAAAAAAGGAATGAACAGTGAGGGAAGAAGGAACAAAAGGAGCAAGAGAAATGGATCTGGGGAGTAGATAAAAAATTTTTATACCTTTAAGCCTGCATACTCAGGTGAAAGGAGGCAAACACACACAGTGACACACACACACATACAGTGACACACACACACAGTGACATACACACACACACACACACAAGCACAAACACAAGCACACACACACAGTGACACATACACACAATGACACACACACACACACACAGTGACACACACACACACACATTGACATTGACATACACACACAAAAAAAACCTCTCCCTCTCTCTCTCACACACACACACACAAACCAACCAACCAACCTAACCCCCATCCACCACCTTCTTCACCAGCACTCACTTATCAATGGACTCTCTCATTCCACTGAGCAAGGCCCGTCTGAACCAGTCACAGCGGGCGGCCACCACCACCCGATGGCACGGGATCCTCTCCAACTCCATCCCTCCCCCCTCCACACTGGCCACTGGCTTGTCCCCCGTGTGGTCAATCACTATGTCGCCCCCCTCTGGATGGACACCATGGAAAAACATCACAATGAAAAAAGATCATCATAAAAAAAGTATTCAGGATTCGAAAATTGGCTGGGGAAAAAGCCTTGCACAGTTAACTAGGATGAAAAAGTTCAGCATTGCAAATGTTGACAAGAAACAACCATAACTTTAACTGGGATGAACAAAACCTCAATAGCTTCCTCCATGGACACAAAGGTACAAGCACTTTGACAAAGGCACATGTTCTTGTCTGCATGCACAACAACAACATACAGTATTTATACGGCGCTGAATCTTGATATAAATCAAATCAAAGCGCACACACACGTTAGCATTCAAAGCGCATTCAAACACAAACGCAATACAACGCAAACACACACAGAAAACATAAATGGAATATAGCAGAAACAGACCTAATGGCAAGAGAGAGAAGATAAAGAGAGAGGAGCTTTAATGACGGGGGAACAGGTGGGTTTTGAGGTTAGCTTTGAAAGCAGAGAGTCGGTCGCTGACGGAGGGAGAGCGGAAGTTTGTTCCAGGAGGTCGGTCCGTGTGCACACACACACACACACACACACACACACACTCATGCACAGACATTCACACATACCCGTACACTCAGAAAAACGCCCTATTTCTCATTCTAAGGTACCTTAAATCCTTGTTCTTACGAAACTGGAAGCGCAAAAAAAGAGAAAAAGCACCCACGTTACCCACTTATTTCCACTCCAACATCATCTTGTTCTTAGTATACTATACATACAACTGGGAGTATAAAAAGAGAGAAAAAGCACCCACGTTACCCACTTATTTCCACTCCAACATCATCTTGTTCTTAGTACACTATACATACAACTGGGAGTATAAAAAGAGAGAAAAAGCACCCACGTTACCCACTTATTTCCACTCCAACATCATCTTGTTCTTAGTATACTATACATACAACTGGGAGTATAAAAAGAGAGAAAAACACCCACGTTACCCACTTATTTCCACTCCAACATCATCTTGTTCTTAGCATACTATACATAGAACTGGGAGTATAAAAAGAGAGAAAAAGCACCCACGTTACCCACTTATTTCCACTCCAACATCATCTTGTTCTTAGCATACTATACATAGAACTGGGAGTATAAAAAGAGAGAAAAAGCACCCACGTTACCCACTTATTTCCACTCCAACATCATCTTGTTCTTAGCATACTATACATAGAACTGGGAGTATAAAAAGAAAACTAAGCTGCTTCTATTTCTTCAACATTACAGCTGCCCTGCCACCCACCTCCGGGATGCACCACTTCAAACACCATGTCGGTGCTGGCGCCCGTCTTCAGGAGGTCCAGGGCTCGGTGGGCCAGCTTACTGTCCTTGGCAAAGGGGGGCACACTCAGCGATTCCACAGTACTCAACTGACAAGACAGAAAATTGGGTGAAAAAAAACAAAATCGAGAATGTTGTTAAATCGACAAGAAACACAAGGTTGTATTCTTAGTCTTATTCTTCTGCCTCCCCAGGCCATCATGGGTGAGGTACCTACATAACCGGCTTTCAGTTTTCACTGGTCTCCCTGCTGCATCCAGCCAACACATTCCGATTTCAGAGGATTAAAAGCTGAGGGTCCTGCTGAGAACAACGACAAGCCTTCAGCCACAAACAATCACTGGATGAGACAGACACATAAGCTTAAAGATAACGTAGCATACTTCTTCTTCTTCTTCTGCATTCCCAGGCCATACGGCCATAATGGGTAAGGTACGTATGTGTCCGGTTTTCAATTTTCACTGGTCTCCCCGTTGCGTACAGCCGACACATTCCGATTTCGGAGGAGCTCAAAAGAGAAACATTATTTGGAGGATTTTTTTTTAATAAAGGCAGGAGAATGGGCCAATAAGTAAGAAAGATAGTAGATGATAGAAAGCAAAGGGAAAAGGCAAAGTCAAATAGTGGCAGATTAGAGGAAATTTCAAGCACGGAATTTCCAGAAGGTGGAGGAACTATTTTTATGAAAGACCCCCCCTACTATGTAGCATCATACAAAATGTTAAGTGATTTTGTGCTGCGATTCACAATAAATTGGCTGCATGCACGTTCAGCAGTGGAAGGGAAGATGTGGTGGTGGTGGCAATGATGCCAAGCAGGAGGAGAAGGTGAGAAGCCACAGGCAAAGTTGGAATAAGTCCCCCCACCCACCCCTCCCCGAGGATACCAGGGGAGGGGTGGGGGGATGTCTTTCTCTGCTTATAACTTCCTCCAATCTGTCACTCTCTTTGACTCTGCCTTTTCCCTTTGCTTGCTTCTGCCTTATTACTGGTCCATTCCGCCTTTGTTCTAGAAACTCTTACAAAGATTTTCTCCAGCTGAAGACGGACATGCTGGGCCTATTTCTTAGTTAGGCGCATAACTGCAGCAATGACTCATATGATTGGAAACTGTCTGAGCGATTGACCAAAAAACAAAAAACAAAAAGGAATAACTGTGGTGTAAATCTGCGAAGAGAAGCGAGCTGTCGGTGTGCTGATTTTTTAAAAAGAGGTAAAGGTCAAGATGTGCCACCCCCCCTACATTTCTCGGTTAATTGTATTTTTCCCTTTTTGCCTTTCTTACCATACATAAAGCTGTATTTTATTAACCTTTTTAGCTAATAACCTTTTTGGAATACTAACCCTATCCCTAACCCTAACCCTACCCCCCACCCTATAAGATGGAAAAACGCAACGAACCACAACTGTGACAAATGGTGGTGTACTGCAGTACATAGTGGGGGGTAGGGTTAGGCTTAGGGCTAGGGTTAGGGTTAGTATTCCAAAAAGAGAATTAGCTGAAAATGTTCCTAAAATACAGCTTTATGTATGGTAAGGCAAAAACGGAAAAATACAATTAACCGAGAAATGCAGGGGGGGTGGCACATCTTTACCTTTACAAAAAAAGCAACTCACCTGTGCATATCTGGACCTTGCGGCCTTGTTGCCGTCTACAGTGCCAGCCCCGTCTAGAGGAGTTTCCATGGACTCTGAGCGCAGGCCTAGAGTGGTGAGATCCGCGGAGAACTGCTCGCTGCGCACTATGTCGCACACCTCGTTGATCATGGGCTGCAGAGAGGACCGATTGGACAGAACCCGACCCAGACCCCACGACTGAAACAGCAAGAAAAAAGTGCATAATATCTTCTTTGCTGAAACAGCAAGAAAACAAGTGTAACATTTCTTCTTTGCTGAAACAGTAAGAAAAGTGTAAAATGTCTTCTTTGCTGAAACAGTAAGAAAAAAGTGTAAAATGTCTTCTTTGCTGAAACAGTACAGATTTTTTTTTTTAATGTCTTCTTTGCTGAAACAGTAAGAAAAAAGTGTAAAATGTCTTCTTTGCTGAAACAGTAAGGGGGAAAATTTTAAATGTCTTCTTTGCTTCAGCAATGATCAACTGGAGAGAACTCTTCCGTGACCCAACCACGATTGAAACGGTGAAAAACTAAATGGTCATAATTTTTCTTTGCTGCAGCAACAACAAATTGGACAGGACCTGCCCCCAAACCCCATGTCTCAAACAGTTGGGGAAAAAAATTACCGTAATTTACGGCCCATAAGGCGACACACCGCATAAGGCGCACCCCCTGCTTTTAAAAATTTTTTCGTAATTTGAACACAGATAGGGCGCATACACCCAATAAGGTGCAAAGAAACCAAATAAATTAAAAAAAGGAAGAACGAAACGATCAGCGAAAGTAACGTCATTACAGTGCCAGTGACGGAAGTGGAAGCCTAACTATATAACTATATTTTAATGCAATGCGAGTGAACTGTTGTCGCTTTGTTGTGGAAGCTACCAGAGCATGGTGAGTTGTTCATTTCAACTCTCGACCCCCTTACTTTTTTCTGTTTAGAGTATAGATAGGGCGCATGCGCTGGATTGGGCGCAGGGGTCAAAGTTAAGTAAAAAAAAAAGTAGCGCCTAATAGGCCGTAAATACAGTACTAATATTTCATCATTTTTAAATGTTATAGTTTTGATAACTGAGAATCATGCATGTTAACATATTCATCCTCCCTATATGTGGCCATTGAAACAATCAAAAAGATAGTTTCTTTGTCAATCTTCTTTATCATCATCAGAAAATGTCAATAGTTTTGATAACCAGAGTCAACCTTAATAATGAATTATTGTGTATATTCGTTGCCACAATGTGCAATTATAAACTTCTTCTTCTTCTGCGTTCCCAGGCCATAAGGCGTAAGGTACATAGGTGTCCGGTTTTCAGTTTTCACTGGTCTCCCCGCTGCATATAGCCGACACATTCCGATTTCGGAGGAGCTCAAAGATTGGAAGATGTTTTCGGAAAAAAGGCAGGAGAATGGGCCAATAAGTCAGAAAGATAGTAGATGATAGAAAGCAAAGGGAAAAGGCAGAGTCAAAGACAGTGAAAGACAAGAGGAAGTTACAAGCACAGAACCTCCTGAAAATGAATAAAGAAAACAATCAAATGACAAAACTTTTGCATTTATTTTTGTGAGAAACATAAATAGATTTCGTCTAACAGATATTCACACATACAAATATACAAAGAGCCCTGGCCTCTAGCAGCTACATCCATAACCCCTTCATCCTTCAAATCCACTCCCAAAATTGTACTGTTGATTGCCTGGATATTTCTTCACAATATTAAGCAACACAGTACAGTGACTCTCTCACCACTTTGGATGTAGCCATTTTAAACAGGTACTTCCATTCTGAGCTGGGGACCTTCTGTTCAAGATCTCGCATCAGTTCCTCCAGTCTCATCACTGTTATTGGCAGCTACGGCATCAGTTAACAACAAAAAAAGAATATAAATACATACTCAGTGAGGCATATTTCGTACTGGTTTCAAAACATGGCATAAAGACTATTGACATACAAAATAAAAATACATGCTAATGTAGCAAGAAAGTTTCAAACAAAATTACTATGTTAATGAAACCGGATTTCCTGATACAAGTATCCCATTTGATCATTTACACCTAAAACTGCTTAAAAATCACAGAAATGAGTACACAATACAGAGAGAAACATAAAAAAAATTCCTGATAAAAACTAAAATTGTCAAAAAACTGCAATGAGAAGTTCGACAGACAAAGAACACAGTGTGCTGAACCGAATAATACACACAAACAGATCATGAACAAATGCTTCGTTATGTATTAATTAATTAACAATGGCCCTTTTTAATCTATTTGGGAAAATAGAACACAAAACTCCACTAAATGTCCCACCTTCTCAAAATCTTGTCAATGTTCATACCACAGGGAAACTCAAGTCTATTGTCTTGAAGATATTTTCAACCTATTGGCCACTGCAACGACTGCCTTTTGCAAGAGAGAATGCCCTTGGTAGATGCTTGGGTACTGACCAGCAAGGGATTAACTCTCACCAATAACCCTAGTTGAGGCCACTGCAATGACTGCCCTTTGCAAGGGTGAATGCCCTTTTGGGCACTGACCAGCCAGGGCTTAACTCTCGCTGTCAAGGGTGTTAATAACCCTAGTTGCAGTGGCCAATACTCATAACCTCCACACAATTAATCTTACTTTTGGTGAGATACAGACCTGTTTACTCTACACTTTTCGAGTAGTATTCTACTCAATTTGGACCTCTACTACTCTTCAAAATTGAAAATAATTCTCTAATTACTCATTTTCAGTGAACATTATTTGATGGTTTAATGAAGAGGACTACTCATTTCACACCAAAACTACTCATTTCAGCTATCCAGACTACTCAAGACTTGTGTAGGGGGTAAACAGGTCTGGAGATATGTGAGAGCCTGCATGCCTGTGTGTGCATTTGTCACTGTAGTCCTAGAGGTCATCTACTTTTGTTCAAGTACTATCAGTATAATACTTTACCTCATCCACTAGCTGTTCCAAGTACTTTGATATAGACCGCACCTTGTCTGCTTCACTAAGCTGGCAGAAACTCTGCCTGCAAAATACATAACAAAACCGCACCGTGTTTCACTTTTAACAAACTGTATTCAACTGGAATCCATGTAATACATGAATTTGAAGCCACCACACAATGCATGATCACAATATGATTAAGGAAACAGAAAAGATTACTTGCGATTCAAACATGGCAGACAACAAACGCCAGAATTCTGCAGTAACAACTGATGAAAAGAGGTCTTTTGGCGACTGACTTAATTTACTGTCCCTTCATCAAACAGAAGGCTTAATCTATTTTTGCTATGTGCGAGCGAGAAAGAAAGAGACAGAAAGAGAGAGTAAGCTTGGCATCGCTGACAGAATGCCTTCTATTGCGCCATCTATGTGAAAGGGCGATATAAATCTACTAAGCGCTCACTGTATTACATTGCATTGCATTACATCCTATTGTATTGTAGAGCTGATTCTAGGATTTTGAAAACGTGAGGGCGTCCCCCCCCCCCTAAGAATAAAAAAAGGGGGGCAGGTCCAATGGATATGAGGGGAAGGAGGGGTGGGGTGGGGAGGTGGCCGATTCAATCTTCGCTAGCCATGGCCACTTCTTCAGCCATTTGTCTTGGAACCGGTGTTCCCTCGCACTAGTGCCGTTATCTTTGGGCTGCTTCTCCGAGACTGTTGATGCAGTAGCTTTCTGCAACATCTTCTGTACACTCGTATGGCAGAGGATTTCTTTTTTTTTTTACTTTGCCGCCACAAAAATCAAAGTCGAAGAGTGTCGTTGTCCGCTTCATTTTGAAGAAAATTCAACATGGCGGGTAGGACTCTCACAACTTCTTGTCGGCAAAGCGAGATGAATGCGATTGGCTGATTTATACTAACATTGTAAAGGAACCAATGAAATGCCGAGAAATCATTCATTCTTGATGCTTTCGGTTTGTGCTGACGACGGATTTAGCAGACGACAAAGGAATTCCCGCAGCAATCGGTAAAAAGTGCGGGCAGTTCTGCAAATATGCGGGAGTCGGCCCACGTTTAGACCCAATTATTGCAGGAAGGAACAGATTTTGGGGGGATTGTACCAATCCCGCGCCCTAGAATCAGCTCTGTATTGTACTGCATTGCATTACATTGTATACTGTCTTGCGGTGGATTGTTAAGCGTTGTACTGTACTTTGGTGTATTACAGTAAGCAGACACTCGCATAAAACCTAACTCTGTTCAAAGCAAAAGCTGAAGCACTTCAATCAGTAACAAGATAATGCTCTGTCCATCTCTACTCACTTTCGATGCATCAGGTGTACAAAGCTGGCGGTGGTTTTGTCATGGAATCTTCTCAGCTTCTTTAGTTCTCGTAGATGTAAGGCCTGCAAATCATACAAACCTATTTATCGAAATCCACATTTCATTCTTTCTCCTTTTGTCCATATTAATAGCCCAATTCATTCTTTTCCCCCTACTAAGGGCAAGTCTAAGCCTAGACTACTTCATTTATCCAAAACAAAAGACTCTATCACAAAACCTTTTTATCTCCAACCTGTTTTTGAGCTGCATTGTGAATTGTAGTTGTTTGTTGTTTTCGTTCCCCAGCTTAAGCCCCCAGTGCCATGTGAACATTTCGCACGGCCTTGGGAGGGAAGATTTCGTGCATGGCTGCTTTTAAAGGGCCCCGCCACATGGGCAGTCATACTCCGACTTCAGGGGAATGAATTGTAGTGTTAATTACCCTCCCACCCGCAACCCACTATGAAAACGACAAAAAGAAATCAATGACCACATAAAATTGCCCATATCAGATATTTGTGTGTACATGTATGGGAACAAAAAACACTGGAGTTGATAGTAGCAATGATACCCATCGATGTGTCTACTACAAAATTTAAAAAACAACAGCGAATCATTTTAAACTCAATGTGCACCCACCCTGTACCAAAACCTGAATGCATTTTATATCTATATTTCTGCACGTTTTTGGGTGTGTGTTTTTCTTGCAATGGAAACTTCACTTTTTCTAATAAATTTGAAGCTTGACCTTTACCTATCTTTGGGTATCACAGACATGCTCTGTGTTTATAGTAAAATTTGGAATAAATTGCTAAAAAAAAAAATCTAAAAAATCTGCAATGATCAATCTGTTCATCTACACACAGCAAAAAAAACCTATTTTATAAAAAATCTTACATTTCTAAGCGTTTTCCCCAGGACGTCTCCGATGCTGCTGCGCTTGCTCTTGTCTTTGTCTCCTCTCTCTTGTTTGTCTCCTTTCTCGTGCTTGTCAGGGTTGCTGGAGTTGATCACTTGCTCCAGAGCAATTTTGGTCTCGTTAGCGAACCGCGACACTGTGTCCAGGATAGTCTCAATCTGCGACAACAAACTGGTTGACTGGCAACAGTGAACAGAGTGAGAGGAGAGGGACAGAGGGAAACATAGATAATGATCCGTATTGGAAATGGGGCTATGTATCTCACTTACAATAATGCTCTTTCCAAATATGCTATTGTTTTGAGGTAAAAATCCAAATTCAGAACTGGATTTACATTATTATTGCATGTATAATCAAATAAATATGATTGGATTCAGCTAAGGCAAAGTCCAAGCTTCTGAGCTTCTGGACGAAAAACATTTCTTTGAAAATATTTTGGTGATTCATGAAATGTTGTCTTGATGTGGTCATGAAAAATTGGGGAACAGAGCATCTTCTCAAGTTTAAAATCCCCTCCAACTTTTTTTTCTTCTAAATTCATTTTTCCCTGAATTCAGAATTATCTCAAAAGTACCATGCCTGGTCATTCACAGACATGTTGCGTACTGCACATCAACTGAATACAATTTCAGAGTCCCTACCGAGGAATAGAGTTGATATTGTTGAACAAAGCCTGGAAGAAAAAAATAATTCCACAAAAACTTATCCCTCCATGGGGATACCGGGGGGGTCTTTTGTATAAATAGTTCCCCCACCTTCTGGAAGTTCTGTGCTTGTAACTTCCTCTAATCTATTATTCTCTTTGACTCTGCCTTTTCCCTTTGCCTACTATCTTTCTGCCTGACTGGTCCCTTCTCTTGCCTTTTTTCAAGAAACACTTTGAACATTTCCTCCAGCCGAAGTTGGACTTGCTGGGCCTAACTATCTCTTTGTTAGGCGCATAACGGCAGCTTGACGCATCTACGCTCATAATTGACAGGAATCTGTCTGAGCGATCGAAGAAGAAGAATGAAAACTTATAATAACTCAGTCAAGCAAGGCAACCCCCAACCTAACAACGCAAGAGAGGTGTTGTTAGACCAGCTCATCCACAGGCATGGGAATTGGAAACAGCGGTAACGCTGAAGCTTTTTTGGTAATTGGAGCCTTAAAACAACATTAGAATGGCTAAATTTAGTTACTTTTTCTTTCTTTTTTCGGCGGACAGACTTTTTTTTCGGCAGAAAAGCAATGGTATTTAGGCGAAATTTGCTGTTTGGCGGACAATTCCCATCCCTGATCAACAACCCCACACCCACCTCCGGCACCAGGTAGGACGCCACGTCGTATCTCTGCTGGGCGGTGAGGGTCTGCGACTGCTGCTTGAACACCAGCAGGAACTTGTGCAGCTGCTGCATGAAGAGCGGCATGTGGGAGCGCGCCTCCTTGATGATGTGCTGGCGCTCCTGGCGCGACAGCTGGCCCTTGCGCTTCGAGAAGAGGTCGCAGAGCAGCAGGAGCTTGGCTCCGGCCACCGCAGCCTCCTTGAGGGCCTGCCGCACCGTGTAGCACAGGCGGGCCGGGTTGTTCCACAGGTTGTTGTCCACACAGACCGGGGAGTCGCTGCCCTCTCCACCACCACTGCCACTGCTGCTGCCCCGCCCACTGAACAGCTCGATGATGCGGTCACCGCAGGTGTGCATGTCTGAGATCAGGGTCTCAATTTCTGCAACGCATGTTCCACGTTATTGGAAAATAACGTCTTTTTCGGACCATAAGGCGCACCTTATTATAAGACGCACCCCCTAAATTTTACACAAAATTCAGATCTTTTTCTTCTATTTTCTTACTATTTTAGTGGTCATATTATAAGGCGCAGGGGTCTCAGTCTGAGAAAAAAGTATCGCCTTATAGTCCCCAAAAAAACGGTACATAAAATTCTTCCAGTAAAAATAATTTTATGTGATCAGGTTATTTTATATTTACCAATCTTATCGTAAAAGCATAGGTTTTTTTCCTACAAGAGCTAGCAAAAAAATGACAGAATTTATGACAAGAAAGCTGGTGCAGAGAACAGGGAACATAGGTTGACTTTGAACAGATAATATATGTGTACGTGTATGACAAAAAGAAAAAGAAATGTACAACAGAAAAAATTATAAATTGAATCACAGGTATATAATGAACAAAAACTAAAAAACCACTAACGTTGTTTGAGAGCGGTGTTCTTGAGGTAAGTTTCACACAGCTGCACGAAGTGAGCGAACCCCGGGGTCTTGCCCAGCAGCTTGATGCAGGACTTGGCGGTGGGTTCACACAGCCCCAAGGGCAGGCTTTCGCAGTACACGTAATGCAGGGCAGTGTGCAGAACGCCCTCCGGCAGGCCCGACAGAGGAGAGGAATCCCCCCCAGCCCAGTTCACGTCAGGCAGCATCATTCGCAGTACCACCGAATGAACGTGGAACTGCAGTCACAAACAAGATAGCATGCTGTGTAAATATACTCTAAGGTGATGTATCAATCTAACAAAGCTTTGTCATGTTTTTAACTCAGAAAAAGAGAGAGGTAGGCAGCAAAAGCAAGGATCGGCTACTCAGCCACCAGAAAACTAAGCATCTGACTTGCTAATGGCAACTTTGATTAAAATGCATGTGAATGACTTCGTTAAACCAAGCATTCAAAGTCCAGAGGTGTGAAAGTCAACAAAACTATATATGTTTTTTATTTGCCTAACTTTGTGGTCTTTGATTAGAATGATATAATGACATCACCATTGAGTCAATTTGAGATATCAAGGACACCTGTACCAATTTTCATTATGATTGGCTTAGACCTGGAAGAACAAAACCATCATAATTTTCCTCATCAAGACAAAATAAGAATATTATGCACAAACGCTTGCCAGTGCATGCGTGTGTTTGTGTGTACATGTGTTCATACCCGCACATGCCCATGCAGACATTTGACCTTTATTTATACTCAACCTCATAGTTATGTGAAATGATTTGTGTCCAGCTTCAATGAAGCTAAGGCACAGTATAATGTTTAGTACATAAATGTAAATAGTAATTCCTTTCTCTTTCAATTTTTTTTAAAAAAGTCAATAATTCTGTACCAGGTCCTTGTCACGTTTCTGCATAACAAGAATAATGACACAAAGTCCAAACACAATCACATCACTAACTACAAGATCACATCAAACATCGAAAGTTCACACACAGCCACAGCACCATTTACAGGATAGAAACAAACATTCAAACACAACGATAAGATGAAAAGAAAAATCCATGCGCAAATGCACCACACAGTACAAGTCAATCAAATGATGATGGACAACAGCCCATTATAAACACCGACCTCCTTGCCATTCTCAGCACAGATGACCAGATCAGAGAAGAAGCCTTGTTCCAAGGCACTAGAGAAGCCGTAGGGTACATCTTCTTTGGGATCATTGTTGGAGATCTGAAGAAACACAAAATTGTAGGTCAGGTCAGGTATTCTAGAACAACTGAACTAGGCCTCGCGGCCTCTTCGGTGTCCTTTCAGTTTTGTTCGATTATTTACATGGCTGAGATAGTAAACATTAATATACTAGAATGCTATTCAGGGTCATGGATTTGATTTTGCCTATTCATTTCTAAACTGTTAATACCCCCACCAAGGTTAAGTTTTTTAAAATGTTATTGTCTACAATATATTTTAATATATTTTTGCCTGTACATATGTGTCTGGATTTAAGATTGTCAAGCTGCCTAACTGTATGTCAATCTGTAAACAGCATAACTAACATTCTAAATGTTATAATAAGATTTTAACCCTTTCACCGCCAACGTCGCATTTTTGCACCACAATGACTTAGCACCCATGTCACTAAAAGGCATCAAATCAGGGTCTGTTATCCAAAGATCCTGTTCTCTTCATTTTGGGAGGTGGAGTCTTACTTTAAATATGTCACAGAGGAATCCCGAATATTACAGACATATTTTTTTCTCTACCCAGGTAAGTTTAATGAAATGTTTTGCTGGAAAACGGCTGGCGGCGAAAGGGTTAACAAAATATGAAGCTTAGAGGTATCACCTATAAAACACCATTACATTGCTGAACTGTCGGTCTGTTAATTCTTCCAAATTAGTCACCAACCTTCTGACACTGCAGCATACAGCATTTTTCATAGGTCAGCAGCATCAGGTCATCAGTCACTTCCGCCTGCAACAACCGTGTCCATGAAACTAAGAAAATCATCCTCAAACCACCTACCCCCAACACGCATACCCTTTTAAAAACATTTAACATCAATGATATGCTAAGTAAACAAGAAAAACATTCTTTAAATTTTGGCTGTCACTCATATCTACTTCACAACAATGGTCAACTTAGGACGCACATTTCACTGCCATGGGGCAATCAAACCAGTAGGGGCTTAGTGCGTGATATTCTTAGTTGGGGGTAGTGAGAGTGAGAGGGAGATGAGTCCCTCTATCTCTCTCTCTCACTATTTATCTCAGCCTTTGTATATTTGTAGAAATATTTCCTTGTGTCAATCTAAACATAACAAGTAGTACTGGTAGTGGTGAAGAAAAGGGGGACAAAAAGAAAAACATTGAATTAATCAATCAGTCAATCACTTTATTATCCTTTATAAAAAAAAACATGAAGAAATTCATAAACTTAAGCATAAACATTATAAGTTGAGGAATGTCTGCTTTGCTTTTAAAAAAATAATTAAGAAATATTGTCTATTTAAAACTCATTCAAATCTACAGAATGAGTTGAACAGAAACAGAACAGAAATCTGATTAATATTAATTTTTGGCGCTTCACGAGGGGCAGCCGCTGTGGCACGTTGCAAATGTATGTGATTTAATGCCGTGCCACAACACAATTTCTCTTCATGAGATAATAAAGTATTCTTGAGTCTTGAGAAGGATTAAGTCAAATGTAGTTTTTTTTCCAATAATATTTTCAGAACAATCAGTACACACCTTAAACTCAATGATATGCCCAGCATAGGTTCCAATGAATTTCAGCAACGCTGAATCCCCAGGACCGCCTGATCCACCAGACGGCATGATCTGCAATACGTTAGAAGAAAATTAAAAAAAGAAGTGTCCATTTAGAACTTTTCCAACAGAGAAAAACAAAACCTTTTAGGCCAAGCATACTTTAAAACGTGCAAAGCACATACAGTGGAACCTCCCTTATAAGACCTTCAAAAATCATCCAAAATGAGGTCTAATAAGGGAGGGGTCTTATAAGGGAGGTAATGTTAATACTTACAAAGAAGGGCAGTGTCTCAGAGAAGTAGGTCTTATATGGGAGGGAGTCTTATAATGGGAGGTCTTATATAAGGGAGTTTCCACTGTGCATATTGATTTAACCCTTTCACCGCCAGCCATATTTCAGCAAACAATGTCCATTAAATTTACCTGGGTAGAGAACAAAGTCCATCACTGTGGTGCTAAAATGCGACTTTGGCGGTGAAAGGGTTAAAATCACCAGAGCAATAGCAACAACAAAAAGCTACAATCAAAATCAGTTATCCAACCATCTTTTTTTTAATAAATGTATAAGTATAGGAAAATGTCTCAAATTTTGTGACCTTAGTTTTGATTACCAATAGTCTATCACTCTATGCCCTAGTAAATATTATCAATATGTTCATGGGAGTTGTCCTACGATGGACCTGGTAGCGCCCTCAGAGGAGGAGCTCACTCATGCTAGCTCCATGACCAAGACAGTGTTGTTGTCAGAAGGGGGCTTATAGAGTACTAACAGGTCTGCGCGTTGGTTGGGTACGAGCTTACTCCCCCTTGAAATCGTAGAGATCGTAAAGAAATCATGTTGTGCTTGCGTCATTTTGAGGGGTATCAAATCAAATCATCTTTATTATCTCATAACTGAGAAATTGCAGCCCCCTTTGGTACTCTAGGTGGTGTTCTCTTTATGTTAAGTCAGAACAGGCACTACTGACATCCACCGAAGTGACTCTGCAGCAGTGCAGTTTCTTCTAGTGACAGCCTCTAACACAGATTTATCCATGAATGAGGACTGCTGGTTTCAGGGTCTGCAATCCCGGTATTCCTGGGTGTGCCTGTGAGTTGGAACTCAGAATGAGTAGTATGGGAGTAATGCCACTTTATGGCCCAGAAGATGGACAAGCAACAACAACAAAAATGTACATGTATAAGCATCATTTCCATTTCGACAAGACTCACAAAGATGACATTGAGTTTTTGTTCATCTATTTAAATCAGTTTGAATTTTGAAAGCACGTACCTCATAAGTTTCACAGGTGAAAAACACCATGGGTTCTGCATCATCTGACACTTTCCAAGTCACATCCCCACCTTCATCTAATCGGAACTCTGTCCTGAAAACAAAGATCCAAAGAACGTAAAACTACCGTACTACAGTAAGTTAAGATAATTTTGAAACCTGATTGGGCACAAAACAATGCTGATAGATATGCTCGTAAAAATGATTCTCTTTTGTGCTACATGTAAACAGACACAATGTAAAAGCTTTTAATATGAGGAAGTATCAAAATCACATTCTCATTCAGAGCTTCAGATTGTTTTCAGATTTCATGGGTCATACCACCCATGGCTGCACAACATCAGGGGTCAATTTTCAAAATGATGGGCCACTTATGTGGCGTAATGATTTTTGTGGGTGCACACGTGTGTCTGTGTAGAAAATAAAGACAGTTTATCTAGCAAAACGACTAGAGACTAGCAAGATACCTTTGGGAAAAGACAAAACGGAATTCCATGGAATGGGGTGCACCCTAAGGGCGCATCACAAAGTGTTGACATGCGCCATTATTAAAAAGAACGGGTCAATGGCGTGGGCGCACCGACAATCTGAAGCTCTGCTTATTCTCTACATAACTACTGTATGTTATACAGCTATCAGTACTCAACATTATTTCAGAAAATGCACAGATAGAACGCAATGAATGACACTTATTTTCTCAAAAATTCTGTTGTTTTCTTTCCAATTTTTACAGATTAACTTAAAAAACAGTTAAATTAAAATCCGTTTAACGTCCTCCGGCCTGGAACAAATAAATGTGGGACATATTTAAATCAATAAATGCATAGATAGTGGGACGATCCTGGAGGTAGTGCAATACCAGGAAAGTCCCGGATTCTTAATAGATATAGATGTAAAGTTGGGAAAATAAATTTACCTCACTACCTTACATTTCTCTACTGATTAAAACAATTTTAATTGAACATGTAACAGCCTATCCTTTTTTGTTGTAGTTGTTGATGGTAATAGAAATGATGATGGAAGTTACTTGTTAATTTTTGTAGTCCCAGTTCTATAACAACGGGACTACTTTAGAATGGGCGAGGTCTGTGCGTTTCCTGCTGTCTGTGTGTGTGTGTGTGTGTGTGTGTGTGTCTGTGTGTGTGTGTGTGTGTGTGTGTGTGTGTGTGTGTGTGCATGTGCGTGTGTGTGCGTGTGCGTGTGTGTGACCAAATTGTGTTCCTCTTCATAGCGCTTGAACCACTGAACCAATCTGAACAAAACTTGGCAGAATTGTTCCTTAGGGTGCCTAGATGCTGCACGTGATATTTTGAAGGGGCTAATACAGTAATAGCACAGTGAGTGCTTAGAGCCCCCTCCCCTTTTGTTTGCCTGCCAGTGCCAAGCCATGTTAAAACTACTGCCTGCCTACCAAACAAAGGAAGGCTTAGCCAGAAACACACATCAGTAGGTGTGAGACAAGGATGTCTTTTGTCGCCCACACTCTTCAACATCTTTCTGGAGCAAATCATGACTGAGGCTCTTCAAGATCACCAGGGCTCAGTCAGCATCGGAGGGAGGACTATCATAAACCTCCGCTTTGCAGATGACATTGACGGCCTAGCCGGAACAGAAGAGGGGCTTGCCCACTTGGTGAAATGCCTTGATGAAACATCTACAAGGTTTAGCATGGAAATCAGTCTGAAAAGACCAAGCTGATGACAAACAATGGAAGGCCGCTCACAAACAAAATCTCAGTCAGTGGACAGGAACTTGAGACATTGTAACTGGGCTCAATTATCAGTGAAGAGGGATCAAGAACAGAAGTGATCTCGAGAGCTGCACAGACATCAACAGCCATGGCCAAGCTCAAGGTTATCTGGAAGGA
Source organism: Phymorhynchus buccinoides (assembly GCA_017654935.2). Lineage (NCBI taxonomy): Eukaryota > Metazoa > Mollusca > Gastropoda > Neogastropoda > Raphitomidae > Phymorhynchus > Phymorhynchus buccinoides. The sequence goes on along the minus strand of CM065680.1, from coordinate 78,001,195 downwards.
CAGGAACATCAGTCTGAGGACCAAACTGAAGCGAATGCATGCACTGGTCATGTCTATCTTCTTGTACGCATGCAAGTCCTGGACATTGACAGCTGACCTACAGAGAAGGATCCAAGCAGTGGAAATGAGATGCTACAGAAAACTCTTAGGCATCTCATATCTGGAGTACATCACTAACGAAGGAGTACTCAGGACCATCAAACAAGCCACAGACCACTACATATGAAGACCTCCTCACTACCATCAAGAAGAGGAAACTGAAGTGGTACGGCCATGTCACAAGAACTGACGGCCTTTCAAAGACCATTCTTCACGGAACAGACCAGGGAAGCAGAAGAACAGGCAGACAGAAGAAAAAATGGGCTGACAACATTACTGATAGGACCCACAAGACCTTTGCAGAGACTCCGACACTGGCACATGATCAGCATGGATGAAGGAAGTTGGTGTTCTCGTCAGCGCAGCGCCCCTACGACCATTCCCGGTCAAGGGACCACTGATCACTGATCAGCCAAAAACAGCCAGCCAGCCAGCTCAACTGTGTGTGTGTGGCAGGAGTGCTGAAATGGATGGCAAACATGTCGGCTCCTTCCCTTTCACCACTATGCCTAACAAGCTAGGCCTATAAAAAAAGTTACAAACGACCATAAAGGGGGGAAGGAAGAGAGTTGGTCAAGTTGGCTTTGGGGTGAGAGGGGGCTGGGTGTATGGTTGTCAATGTCATAGTGTAGTGAGTAGCAATAGTCTCCCTTGGTGTGTGAGGGTGTGTGTGTGTATGTGAGAGGGAGTATGTGTGTGGGTGTTGCTGGTAACTGGGATTGCATTTAATTGATTTATATGACGTTGCTATCTTGTTGTTGTTGGGGTTTTTTTGCTTGAGGATTGCTAACAACAGCTGCATCATTATTATTCTGCCATCATATGATTTACGCAGAACAACAAATATGCTTAATAACTCATGAGCACAATGTCAGAACAACAGATTGACAATCAGTCAAAAGACCATTAATGGTAAGCTGAACTACCAGCTACAAATAAAATGTTCTAGCAACAACATCAATTTCAGAATAGTAAATTGTGGTTCGCGTCTGAGCTGGTCACAGTAAAATTAAACCAGTAGAGCTGGACACAAGTTCAGAATGAAAACCACTTTTAGTTTTAAATCGGTATTTTGAAATTGTTTCAGAACCAGTATTTAAAATGAACCTTTTTAAACCAATACATGTATACCAACACATCTGGGCTACATTTGTTCTTTTGCATGCCCATACACAAAATCACAGCAAAGGAAACTTTGACAGTTCGTTTTCATTTATTTCAATCCAAAAACAAGTGTGAATGTATGTACGTGTGTGTGTGTGTGTATGTGTGTGCGTGGGCACACATGGCGCCCTAGGAAAATAAAGCAGAATAAAGTATAGTTGACTACATTGGGTATTAGGTATTATTAGGTATTATGTACTTTATTATATTTATAGTCACAGAGGCGTCTCTGTGAAATTCGGGTTGCTTCCACCTGGAGCCAGAGGCGCCACCCTTTTTTTTGCATGCGATTTTTGTGTGACATGAGGAAGGAAAGGGGGGGTTAAATTTTGACCAAATGACAACTTTTTCGTTGCCACTAGGATTAACGTATGCTAAGTGCATGGGCACACGGGACCTGTTTATCGTCTCATCTGAAAGACTATACAATAATACCGTTCCTGTTGGCCATGGTGTGTGTGTGGGGGGGGGGGGGGGGGGGGGGGGGGGGGTAGGTGTGCAAAGGGAGGGGGTGCTAAACACTTTTGCCATGTTTTCTGGACAACATAAGCCAGAGTGATGATCATCATGGCATATTTTCAATTATTTTTGTTTCCTTTTTATTTTTACTGTCCTGCGTGGAATATCAAGAACCATGTTACTGCTAAAGTCATTGATTTGTTTAAATGCTATTTTGATGATGGCAAAATCCACGATTTTGACTTTACCTTAGAAAGGTTCAAAGGGTAATCTATTTATGGAAAAAAAACCTTTTAAGATTGTTGTATCCCTAATTTAAAAGCAAAAAAATGGGGATAACCCTTTCTTCTTATTCTTCTTCCTTCCCCCGATTGGGGATGCTCATCCTGTCCCACGGACAAATTCTTCCTTAGACTGCTATTTGGCACACAGGATCATGCTATGGGCGTTTGCATCATCCATTTCAACTGTACAAGTCCTCGAGGACTATAGATATATGTGTATTGTAGCAACGTGAGTCATCCGCTGCGTGCCACAGCCAGTGTGTCTGCTGCAGACCGCCCGTGTGAACTCATAGAAATAAGAGCAATCAAAAGATTGCTAGGTTGTAGCCCAAAGTTAGGCTAGTTAGTTTCCTGATCAAAAGATCAGCAACAGGCCTCGCGGCCTATATACGCTGCACAACTATACTATATAAATAATATAATACTATATAGTATAATACTATACTATACAACACGGCCTACAGTCTTAAGGGCCAGCCACAAGTCACACTAAAATTGCACGACTGTACAATACGATTTGATCACGTGGTCTCCAAAACAAATGTGTTTGGCGCATCAAGGTCGCATGATCGAATCACATCGTACAGTCGTGTGATTTTAGTGGACGTGGCTGTCCCTTTACCGAATAGTGAAATGGACTTGAAGTTGAACATGTGCGGGGTAGGGTTAACATTCCTAGCTCGTTAAAATTCCTAGCTCGCTACTATGACTTTATGAGAGTGACTATTTGCGACAACCACAAATTTCACTTTTTCGTTACTTGAACCATTTACCTAACCCTAACCCTATCCCTAACCCTAGAAAAAAGTGAAATTTGTCGTTCATGCTCAATGTCGCAAAATGCCGCAAATAGTCAGTCTTATAGTATAGCGAGCTAGGAATTTTAACGAGCTACGAATTTTAACCCGACATGCGCAACATCATCATGATGTTAGGATTAGGATTAGGATTAGGATTTAGGGACTCAAAACATAGCCGTAAGGCTTTCCTGTCCCATCTTTTAATTTATTTAGTTGTTTGTCTCGGTCTGTCGCACACTCAGTTTTTGTTAATATTATTCATCGTAATCATACATAACTGCCTTATAGTCATTCCATTCGTCGAGAAGGTTTTTAAAAATGTTAGTATTCTGTGCTCTTTTCATGTTAGGTGGTAATTTATTCCATACAGGTGCAACTCTGTTAGTAAAATAAAATTTTCTATTATTAGTCCTGCAGTGTTGAATAAATATTTTGTCGGTACTGTTCCTTGTTTTGTCAAAATCTGATATTGTGAATAAGTCATGTACATTTAGGTCATCTACACTATTAAATATTTTATAAGTTTGAATTAGGTCACCCCTAATTCTCCTTGCCTTTAATGTAGGTAAATTTAATTCTTTCAACCTGTCTGAATAAGAAACATTTTGAAGACCTTGTACTAACTTAGTTGCTCGTCTCTGTACTTTTTCTATCAAAGCTGACTGTCTCTTTAAACCTGGATACCAAATACAATTTCCATATTCTAAATGAGGTCTTACTAAACCTTTGTACAAGCATAAAAAAGTGTCCTTGTCCAAGAAAGAAAACGTTCGTTTAATTATACCAATTTTCTGATTTGCTTTACTTACAGCACTGTGAATGTGTTCATCAAATTTCAGTTTATCATCAAATATTACTCCCAAGTCTTTTTCCTCAGAGCATTTCATAATAACGTTTTCTACACCATTGTTATGCATTTTGTAGTCTGTGCGTGGATTACTTTTTCCCAAATGCATGATTTTACATTTTGAAGCATTAAAAAACAGACACCATGTTTCTGACCACCTAACCAATGAATCTAAGTCTTTTTGTAATACATCTTGATTTTTCGTTATATTATACATTTTCGTATCATCTGCAAAAATTTTACAATAGCTTTTTATTTCTTCAGGTAAGTCATTTATAAAAATTGTAAAAAGAACTGGGCCAAGAATGCTCCCTTGAGGTATTCCACTTAACACATTTGTTTTTTGAGAGTATGCATTTCCCACCCTTACTGTTTGTTGTCTTTCTTTTAAAAAATCTTCAATCCATGCTAAAACTTTACCTGTTATTCCGTAATATTGTAATTTAATAATTAATCTTTTATGCGGTACAGTATCAAATGCTTTTTTGAAATCCAAGTAAATTACATCAATATTTTCACCTTTATCTAATAGTTTTGTAAAGTCTTCCATCACTTGCAGTAGTTGTGTAACACAAGATCTATGCTTTCTAAAACCATGCTGGCACCCTGTAAAAAGATTATTAATTAACATATGATCAACAATTACTTCTCGAATTATAGACTCAAAAACCTTACTAGTAACAGATGTCAAGCTTACAGGCCGATAATTTCCTGGATCACTTTTTGTTCCCTTTTTAAGTAAAGCAATAACATTTGCCACTTTCCAATCACTAGGGACAGTTTCATTATCCATTGATTTATTAAAAAGGATACTTAGGGGTACAGATAACTCTTTACTTAATTCTTTTAATATTCTAGGCGGTATGTTGTCTGGTCCCTGGGCCTTATTTACATCCAGTTCTTTTAATTTGATTTCAACAGCTTTTGGTGTAACCAAAATTTCAGTTAAAGTTTTACCTTCTGACCAAATAGCTTCGTTTACTGGGGGTAAGTTATCTAAATTCTCCTTTGTAAACACACTTGTAAAGTATTCATTAAATGTATTTGCCT
>CM065680.1:77921492-77991492 GCA_017654935.2 Phymorhynchus buccinoides | reverse complement strand
ACTAGAATATATTAGTGAAATAGAAACTAAGATGCTTTACTGTGTGTATATGCGATATTTCTTACCAGACGGAAACCGAAAGTTGATAATCATAAAGTGTTTCCTTGCTGTTAAATATACTACTGAATAGCCAGCTACAGGAATGTCAGGAAAGCAGGCTTTGCAATACCTTTACAACACACTAACACATTAACAGACGGACTAAACCACACTTCTTACACATTGTACCAATTACCATTCACTCACACTCTTCTTCTTCTGCCAATAATGTCCACCTGCCGTAACCGGCAATTACTGACATGTACTGGGGTTCAAAGAATAATGTAGCGCAGGAAAAACAAAAATAATAAGTCTAGACAGATAAGAGGACATGCACGACTCTCATGCCATCTATGCAACAGTTGGCTCACCTTGTCTTGTCGGTAGTAGAACTGTCAGTTCAGTGGTGTGTGTCCCATTCGGTGGTTGAGTCACGGGGTAGAACCGCACCGTAGGCCCATTGTTCTCACTGCTGGTTGGTGTTCACTGTTGGTATTGTCATAGTTGGTGGGACTTGGCCGGTTGGTTGTCACATTTGGTGGTTGGTGTTCCTAACTGCAGGAAGCCAGGAACCGGTCCATCTTCAGGGACAGCTTGAGTCGGTCTGTGCACTGCTCTTGCCTCTCAAGAGACCCGCAGTAGCAGTGAGCTCTGCTAATTACCGTGCATCCGGTTGCAGACGACAAACATACACAAGACAAGAGACGCAAGGGAAATCAAGGGAAATCACCCCTGCTACATTCACTCCAATCATAATCGTCTGAAAGTGAAGCAGCGGACGGTAGATCCCCGGAGATGACCGAAACGTTATTTTCGTTTCTAATCTTTATGAAACAGTAAATTAAGGGTTAAATCCCAGGAGCATATATTGGAAAATGCCTGAGCCTTTTTTCGCCCAACGTTTGTACTTCATCCAGTAAGGGATAGGGTTAGAATTACTTTAGGGTTATTTTCATGCCACAGAAAGTTTGAAACATTAAAATAATCAGCAAAGGAAAAACGAACGCAAACCCTCTAAATTCAGTGTCACCATTCAGTGTTGCAGTACAGCATGGGAAATTCCCGTAAAAATGGCGAAGTCCTGTTAAATGCCAAGTTCACATATCTATGCCATAACGTTTTGAGCAGCTGTTTATTTTTTTTAATTAGAATTTGATTCTGACGAAAATAGCTCTAAACTGATTCTAAGTAATTTATCTAACCCTGTCCCTTACCCAATAAAGTATAAAAGTTGGGCGAAAAACGCTCCTGAAGGCAATTTCCGATATACTGCTGGGAAATAACTAATTATGTGCTCATGGGAGATAACAATTGCTTTTCATTCCCTGCTTGGCGAGGCATCAGGTTGAGGCCTGATCAGCGGGCCCTGGCTGGCTTGATCACATTTAGTTTTGTTTTCTTTTTTGTAAGGTACTTCTTCTGCAGATCAAGCAGATCACAATGTTTAATTTAAGTGACAATCTTGTTAAATGTAACTGTGGTCACTGAAACGGATGGAAGAAAGGAAGGATCGAAGTACACTGGCAGAGATCTAATTAATTCACTTCAGAAAATAAAAACATCAGGATCCATACAAACAGATCATTATATCTACATTTTGATTTTCGCAAGCCTCAAGAAATCTGTTATGAAGTACCATCAAATTTTATCTTTTATGTATTCAACACTAAATTTGCCCTAAACCTATCCCTTACTCTAACCCTAACCCTAAACCTATTCCTAACCCTAAACCTATTCCTAACTCTTGGCCTTATTGTCCCCACAAATTTTCCAGCTAGACACTGAATTATCAGTGAGAAGAGCATTCAAAGTCGTCTCGACAGCTAGTGGCAGGCCACAAACTTTCATGTTGACTCAAATTTTTGTTAATTTTCTCTGGAACTCAAATCTATAGCGACTTGTCATTTTGCATCAGATCATGTGATATAATATATCCTTGTTAAATTGCTTGCCTCCAAAAAACGACTTAATAATAGCAATGTTATATTACTTCAGTTTACTGTGAAATTCAAAGCTCTACATTTTGCTAATCTGTTGAAAAGTTTGCTAATGCTATCGTTCTTTCTGTCTTTCTTTCTTTCTTTTTTTCAGAATCATGAGTGACGAGGACATTTCAAGCAACCCCTTTGCTGCTCTCTTTCCAAGTTTGGAACATTTGAAACAGTATCAGCAGACATTTAACAAAGATCAGAAAGGTACTCTTTTTTTAATAAGTTTTTTAAAAAAACTTCTGTTTATCTTTTATGTAATGGAACCATCGTTTATTTGGTGCAGTAAAAAAAAAGATAGTAATTGAGTTGTGGTTTTCATATATCAAAATTATGCATTAACACAGAAACTTAATGGGTAGAACTGCCCTACATTTGGAAGCTGTATACATTTTACTGTGTTATTAGAAAAAAACATGATCTAAGTCCTCTTTTGTATGCCATGCAAAGAAGGACTTAAGATTTAGTTTTAATTATTAATTTACACATTGTATTTTGAAATGACAGCTCAAAAACTGAAAAAGTGTGGATAGTAATTGTATGAACAGAACCATATTTGATGTCCTTTGAATTTCAATATGGATACATGTACATTTTTTAAAGCTTAGTTTATGCTATGTTACACCATATCAAGAATAGACTGTCATACTGCTTTAGCAAGTAATCATCAGTACTACTATTACTTAGTATTAGGCCGTGTACACACATAAGCAGAGATTCTGTGCGGAAACCTGTGCGCAATCCATAAATAAGTGAAACAAAGAAGGGAAAAGATTTGCACACGTGTCCGTAATTCCCCTATATGCGTAAACTTTTATCCTTCTTTCTTCCACTTATTTAGGGTTTTCCGTACGGAACTTACGCGTCTAATGTGAACCCGGCCTTATACAACAAAATTATTGGACACAGAGTTGACTGAGTTTGAACCCAGCAGCAAGAAAAAAAAGAAGAAGAGGTTACCTTTCATACATTTTGTTATTTATTTAATGCTTATCCATCCACAGACAGTGCATGTAAGAAAAAGGGAGAACTTCTGTCGACAGAATCGGGCAGTAAGGAGGAATGGGTGCCAGACAGGCTTGACTCATTGAAGGAAAAAGTGCGGGAAACTCTGGAACTGAACGCCATCGTGGAATCGGTCTTTCTGGTGACGTTTGACCCAAGTGCGTATGTGTCGGTAATATGACTGGCTTTGTTTTGATAACTGTGGACGGAACTTGCTAGAAAAGGATATTATTTATGTATGAATACAATTTACATTTAAATTTGGGCTGCCACATTTCAGTGGTTTTATCACCTTGTTTAATTTTTGACAGCGCCTGACCATGAAATACCACAGATCTTGAGATTTGTTTTCAATATGGACAAGCAAGGTGAAGCTGTCATTGGTGGCATATCCCCCCCATGGGGATACCGGGGGGGTCTTTCATACAAATAGTTTCCCCACCTTCTGGAAGTTCTGTGCTTGTAACTTCCTCTAATCTGTCACTCTCTTTGACTCTGCCTTTTCCCTTTGCTTACTGTCATCTGCTATCAGTCTATCTTACTGGTCCATTCTCCTGCCTTTTTTCTATAAATTCTTACAAAGATTTCTTCAGCCGAAGTCGGACATGCTGGGCCTAACTATTTCTTAGTTAGGCGCATAGCGGCAGCATGACGCATCTACGCTCATGTGACAGGAAACTGTCTGGGCGAACAAAGAAGAAGAAGAAGATTGGTGGCATATGCACATAATGCATTTATAAGCACATGCACACACTTTCCGCAAAAAAACATGCATACTTAAAACACGCATACACACATACATTTCTAAACAAGATGCCTGTGCTTACACTAATCACTCACAGGTTTCCACTGATTTGGGCTCTGAATATTTTTTTTAATGTGGTGCTTATTTATTGAACATTTGGCTTATTGCGCACTTTATGTTCAAGTAATCGTATATATAGTAGTGACTTTAAAGCTGGTAATCTGTATTGCTTTGTTGATGATCAATGTACAGATCCTCAGGATGATCCATCACGCCCGTCAAGGTGTGTGCATCTGGAAAGTTTGGCCAAGGCCCATGGAAATCAAGATGTCATTGGTCCGGAGATTTTGGAACAAGTGGGTACCATTGTTTAGCATCAATTTTTTTAAAAGTAAAAAATTATATTATTTTTAGATTACCCTATTTTTCGGACTATAAGGCGCACCTGATTATAAGGCGCACCCCCCAAATTTTACACAAAATTCAGATTTTGTTATTATATTTTTGCAGGGGTCTCAGTCTGGGGGAAAAAGTATCGCCTTATAGTCCGAAAAATACCGTATGTGTGACAAGAATGCTTCACATAACACATGGATTTTAAGGAAAATTGTTTGAATGATAGTCATTAAAACTCTGTAAGTGTGGTGTGCATGTGCAAGCGTCTGTGTGTGTGATGGCGTCTGTGTGTTGGGTGGGAGATGGGGAAACCTTGCTTTTAGTCTTATTAAGTAATAGAGCATTGCTTTGAATGTTGAGCTAGCATGTTGTGCAAACAACATACGAAAATCCATTCTTTAGCCCCTTTGCTTCCAACCCAGGTGGTGTTTGAGCGCATCCTGATGGATCCCGATGACATCCAGGCCCATGTGTGCGTGACGCGGGATGTGCCACACGAGGTGACGGCAGCTGTCCAGGCCAGCGAAAAGCAGGAGCTGGTCTACCTCTCCCTGTGCTACTCCCGATGCATGCAGCAGCAGAAGGACTTCAAGGTGACGCCTGTGTGCTCTGAACTTCCATTATGTGTTTTATTTGTTCCTGTTTATTAAATCTAGTAATTGCTATGTGATATGAAATGTTGATTTATGTTTAAGCTTTACATGTGAATGCTTGCAAGTGTTCACTGTTTTTTTTTAGAAAATTGTTCTTAGAAGAGTTGGTTAAGATTTTTTTTTTAAAGATCATAGAATTTTCTCATATCAGTTAGAGTATTGTGTTACTTTGGAACTGTATACAACGAATGAACAAAATCTTATTTATACAGGGAACTTTTGTATAGTTATTTAAACAGAGCCATTAGTTCAACTGAGCATCACATGTGCATTCCGGTATCATTTCAGCAGTAAAAGTTATGAAATAAATCTAAAAACCCACTAAAAAATGTCCAACCTTACCCTGACAAAATATTAATTTTTTTGCTACCCCATCCCCTTTTCACTATTTCAGTTTTGTTCAGAGAATGTTTACTTCAGTCCAGAATTGAACTTTGACTGTGGATGACTGTGTGCTTTCAATAGACGAAGGGGGCCATGGGTATGTACGCCTTTGCGGTGCAGTGTGAGAAGGTGATTCTGATGAACGGCAAGATATGCCTGGAGCAGCCGGGCCTGTTCCACTCCCAGAACTTCACGCAGCAGTTCATCAGCATCCTCCATGACCACTACGGCTTGGACGGCACAGGTCACTTGGCTTTGGACATAGTTTATATGTAAAGTAAATTGCACAGCAGGTACTATATTTTTTGGACTATAAGGTGATACTTTTCCCAAAAACTTAGATCCTTGCACCTTATGATATGACTAATAAAGTAGTAAGAAAATATAATAACATCTAAATTTTTGTATAAAATGTTTGGGGGTGCACCTTATGCACTTTATAGACTGAAAAATATGGTATGTGTTGGCAATGTAGTTTATGTAAATTACATTGCCTAGCAAGTAGGTATGTGTTGATATTTGTATTCCGACTGGGGTATAAGTTTAATGCACAACAGACTTTCACAATTTGATGTATGACTCCTATATCTAAAGAGCATCAAAATGAAAATGAAAAGCTGAGAGAGAAAATGAACATGAAGCAAGGTTTTATTAACTGTGCAACACTGCTGTAAGAATCTGTATCCTTAAGTAGTGATCAAGAGTGAGACCTTCAGTGTAAACTTTTAAAGGCAATCACATGTTTATTATTCCATGTTCATGATGTTATTATATTAATTAGACAAGGTAGATTTCAGTAAGTTAGCTGTCGGACATTTAACTAGATTTCTTAGTCTCTCCGCATTTTGCATTTAGATCAAAGAAAATGTGCAAACGTTATGAAAATACCCGAGAGACACATTTTTTTAAACATTTCCTTTCATCCATGTAATCATTACTCTTTCAACTTCACACTATTTCATTCTTGTTTTTATATCTAACCGTACACTTCCTAATCTTTATTATTTTAAACTCTCCTTGATCCTCAGGGTGCGGAGAAGGCGTGGACTTTCTGAGGAAGGTGTGTGAGGAGATCCAGGGGTCCCAGGAGGAGGAGGCCAGCCTGCAGGAGGTGCTGACCCCGATCCTGCAGGAGCTGCTCAAGCAGATGAAGGACCAGGACCTGGTGGGGGCTGCTGGCTCCCTGCCCTTCCGCGTCCTGCCCTTCTTCACTCTCAGTCCCATTCTGGCCGAAGTGGGTTGAATTTTGGTTAAGATTTTAGTTCTAATCATGGTTTACAGTTTAATATATGTATAAAGGAGTTTGCTAGTTTAGAAAAGCATCCTTGAAAAGAGACTTAGTACTTTCATCTTCTTTGCATATGCACTTTGTAAGAATGGGGCCACTTTTCTTCAATGAAGCCAGAAGTTAACATAGCAGTGTGTGCCTCTAAAGTATAGGGTCATATGCCCCAAAACATCAGGGTGGATAGTTTTCATGTGTGTGTGTGTCAGTTTTGGTGGAATTTCGCATTCAGCCATTCAGCTTATTATAGATGTCTACTATCAGTCACTTTCTAAGCAACCAGTGTGAAATTGTTTGACTGTGGAACCAAAAGTCATCGACAGTTGTCTCACATTGTTTTGGATGTTTGTGTTGATCAGTCAAACAAAGAGGTACTTTGAGTAAAATACTTATTTAAAAAAAATTATAAGTGAATTACTTTTATTTGTAAGTTTAATAAAAGCTTTTTACTGATTCACAGTCAAAATATAAGTTTGCAGAAATCAAACCTCTACAGATTTGAAGATACAACACAATAAAAGATGTACTTAGTTTTGTGTTAGTTGTTTTCAGGGAAGAAGGATTAGATTGAAATGGAGCTTTTGCTTCAGCATATAAGACTTTCTTTGGGGAATAAATCTTCAACAGCCAAAGGGGGGTTAAGCGAAATAAAATATGTTTATCTACTGTTCACTATAATGCATACTTAATTTTTTAGCAGAGATCTTAGCTCACATGATCTAACTTTGCTTTATCTTCATAATGAGACTTTCTTGTGTTGAAATTTCAAAATTGATAACATGGACTACCGTAATTTTCGGGTCATAGGGTGATTTTTTTTCCCTCCAATTTCGACCTATGCGCCTAATAAACGAGGGCACCCTATTAGTGAACAAAATCGTGAGAAAAGAGGCAATGATTGCCATGCTCAGTAGAGTCTACTGTGAGTCTAGACATCGAAAGTGGTAACAAGTCGCCGATACGACGGATACTCACGTTAAAATGTTTCAAAATCCCTGTTATCGTCCTAGATTCTGTCCAACAGATGCCATAACCCTTCAATGGATGTAAAAAGCATTGTTGTAGAGCTTAAAATGGTATAATTCTATCAGTTTTCGCCAACAAAAGTCTAAACACCAGAACAGGAAGTCGCACAAACGGAAGTTCGATGATTTGAAAGGGGAGCCAACTCTCGTTTATGACAGCAATAATGGCGGTCAGCAAGCGTTTACTGGACGCGTATGGGCTTCGAAGTTTGACTTTCTTTTGCGAGATGTGTATCGCCTTATAAACGAGGGCGCCTTTTCCTTCTATTTTTCAGATTTTTTTCCTGAAAATTGCCCTATTTGCCTTTTACACACAAGCGCCTAATGATCCAAAACATACAGTACTTTATTAGGAAAGATTCAATTTTGATCTTTCTGTACTAATGTTTCAGGCATGGTAGACCTCCGCGAATCGCGGAAAATCCGCGAAACAGTTTGAAACAAAATTATTAAAAAATGCATTGAAATGGCATGAAAAAGTGAAAATTTCACTCTCATTTATTGAATTTTCTTCGGCCCCCTGGACCCCCGGCCATTTTCCTTGAAAACCACTTTGCCCCCACTACCATGCCTGTGTTTTCACCAGGTTTTTATGAAGTACAACAGCCCCAAAGTGGCGGGCAGCGGGGTGGCCTACGAAGTGACCCTGCTGGGGAGCGTCCTGTCGCTGAGCTGCATCCCGCGCAGTGAGACGGGACCCTACAGGTTCTTCACCAACCCCTCCTCCCAGACCAAGCTGGACCACGACGCCACTGAGGCCAGTCTCTGGAGGGTCAGTCAGTTTTCAAGGCAGTCAAAGCCAGAGGGTATTATCACGAAAAGGAATAAAGGAGGCTGTTAGAACATTCTGGCTTTGGACTTCTCAAATTGGGGTGAAGGGATGTGGGCATGGGCAGGGCTGGAAGAGACAATGTATCATTGTGTTTTCTATCGTAATGGTTTAAAAACAAACAAACAATCTAGTATGTTTTTATGCATTTGTGTGTCTTAAAGACCCACCACGTCACGTGTCAAAACCACGGCTTTTTCACGTTTTCCCCCTCTTATAGCTGGTAAGAAATCTTAAGAAATCTTCCTACCATAAGAGGGAATGTGATACGTGACGTGGGGGGTCTTTAATGTATGCTGAATTGTTTTGCCGCCTGAATGTGGCTTCTTCATTTATCCAGCATTGTTCTTCCTTTTGCTGTGTGTGGCCTGAATAGGCCATTTACCACGGACGCACAAGCTTGACTTTCACTGAAGGCTTCGACTTCTGCTATTTCTGGCAAAACATGCGGGCAGTGGTGTAGTTTAGTCTACAGTAAAGACGCCTGTGGCAAATGGCCTATTCTGAGATTTTCCTACATATTTTGGTTGAAATGTTTTACTGGTTGTGACTTTTCTATTGGACTGTCAAGATACCCGGGTACACACCCTTCATGCCTCTTCACACCAGATTATCAAAGAATAACAATAGGTAACCTTTATGACACTTCAATACCTAACATTTTTTTTGATTTTTTTTTTTGCTGTTCCATCTTCTGGGCCGTACAGTGGCATTGCTCCCACACCGCTCATTCTGAGTCCCAACTCGCAGCCACACCTCCGTAACATTTTTTCCTCCATTATGCATTGTTTTTTTGTGGTGTGTGTGTTTCAGCCCCTGTCCGTTGTGTGTGAAGGAGTGTACAGTCTGCTCTATGACATTATCCGACTATCCCCTGACCTGCGAAACACGGTGCTCACCTGGCTAGGCAACTGCCTCCACGCCAATTCAGGTCAGCTTTACTCTCACTCACTCACTCACATACGCATGCACATACACACACACATGCACACATGCACGCAGACAGAGACACAGGCAGACACAGACATGCATAAACTCAGATGCACGCACGCATGCACACATACACACAAACATCTTGTCCATGAGCAAACATTTGGCACTGATACTGTAGAATTCCAATGTGGTTTTGTGTCTGTCTTATGGGAGATTTAAGTGAAATTTAACTGGTTGATTATTGTTATTGGCATGCTCTTTTCTGCCAAGTTGATAAGCAGCTACATACATTGTTGTATGTTGAGATTGAATGCTGTCTCGGTAGTTAGTTGTCCATGGTCTGAGATAAATAGTTTTCAAATAATGCATGGTTCATGATTTTTTCTATGAAAGTGAATGTCTGTCACTTAAAAGATTTGTGTACAAAGAATTATACTTATGACGTTGTGTTGCCAATATAACATATAGATAGCCAGAATTTGTGGTCCCTTTACTTGTAGGCCGCACCAAGCTTTGGTCCAGCATGCCCCAGCTGTTCAGCCAGGCCTACTGCAGTGAGGGGTTTGCCCTCAACCTGTGCTACGTCATGCTGCGCCTGGCTCAGCCCTTCGCCAAGCCTGACTCCCCCAAACTGCTCAAGATCCAGCCTTCCTACACAGCTGTCGAGGTCACCAGTGAAGCCCAGGGAAACTCTTTGGGAGTGCATGCTAAAGGTATACTTTATGAGTGTTCTTTTTTCAAAGTATTCCCATTGTCTTGGTAGGGCGGTTGAGGTTAGTGCGTCTGGGTCTTGTTAGCACCTTCAGGTGTTTCTTTCTTATGTTCATATTCTTATTCAGTTCAGTGACGCGGAAGGCAACTCTTTAGAATTGCATGCTAAAGGTGTGTGCTCTTCTTAAAATGTCCTCATAACAGATAAATATTCAGTTTTCTGTAAAGAAAGTTTTATGATTATCATTTATGCTAAAGGTATACTTTCTGAGTGTTCTTTTTTCAAAGTATTCCCATTGTCTTGGTAGGGCGGGTGAGGTTAGTGCGTCTGGGTCTTGTTAGCACCTTCAGGTGTTTCTTTCTTATGTTCATATTCTTATTCAGTTCAGTGACGCGGAAGGCAACTCTTTAGAATTGCATGCTAAAGGTGTGTGCTCTTCTTAAAATGTCCTCATAACAGATAAATATTCAGTTTTCTGTAAAGAAAGTTTTTTGATTATCATTTATGCTAATGGTATACTTTTTGAGTGTTCTTTTTTCAAAGTATTCCCATTGTCTTGGTAGGGCGGGTGAGGTTAGTGCATCTGGGTCTTATTAGGTCTAATAAATGATTTGATTGATTGATTTATATATGGGAAACAAGTTCTTATCAAATGATTGAAGAAAAAGATGACATTTAAAATTTGTTGCTTAAAATTATGTTGAGCTTAAAATCCTGTTTATATCATTTTAAGTGTCTCTGGCACTTGGAAATAAAAAATATTTTGAGTATAAGATAAAGACCTAGTTGCATGACTGCACAGTCTCCAACTTTGCTTTGATAGATAAAGTGAGCGTTTGATAATGCTGGAGTTTTCTCTCAAGTTTGTGCTGTGAGATAATGATAATGATAAGGAACCTTTATTTTACAACGGTCAAAGTATTGGCATGGAGTAGCCATTTTTCATACTTGCCGTTAACATAATTTTTTTTTTTTTTTTTAAAGCGAACTATTACTAATAGAATATAGTCTTAAGTCATTCAACACACTGGCCAATTGCTTCCTTTCACAACCGTTCAACGCGAGAGTACGCTATAGTGTTTATGCATTCGCACTTCACAACTCAGCGAACCCATGCAATCCAAACTGGTAATAAAGTATTCCTCTACAGTCCCTTAATAGTTTTCAACCAATGAAATGATTTCTAGTCTCAGGAAAATTTAGAATTAACTTGGTGGGTTTGGGAAATCCCCCAAATACTTAAAAACAAACAAAAATAACCGACGTTTCTGGGCATAACCCCTTCGTCTGTGGTACTTCAGGTCACCACTTTGCCATCAGAAGCAGCTTCACCTGCCAGTCTGCAAATGTGGTGTACATCATCATGTGTACCCTGTGCGGCAAACGGTATTTGGGGGTAACATATCGTTCCCTTGCAGACCGTTTTGAAGAACATCTGCAGTCCATGAAACTGAAAAAAGACACCAGTGTAGGCCTTCACTTCAATGAAGGTGCCACACCTTCACTCATGCAAAAATCGCAGCTGTGTGGCAGAATATCTCAACCAAGGCCTACAGGAGGTTCATGGAGTCCAGCATCGTCAACATCTTGGGAACCGTAACACCAGCTGGCATGAACAAAAAAGAATAATGTGCTGCTCCATTCTCTCTCTCTCTCTCTCTCTCTCTCTCTCTCTCTCTCTCTCTCTCTCTCTCTCTCTCCCCGCCTCTCCCTCCCTCCCTCCCCCCCCTCTCTCTCTCTCTTTCTCTCACCACTTTCTCCTCCTCTTACACTCTGTCTGCCTATTCCTACATCCCCAACCATCATTTTGTTCACTACCTTCCAGGTTTTCATCTTTTTTTTCTCCATATTTGATCTTAGTAGTTGTTGTTAAACTTTATTATTCTTTAATATCATTTGATCCAACATCCCCTAATTTTCTCCATTTCTTTTTAGACATCATTATTAATATCATATTTTTATTACGTTAATTTCAAGCTTTGTTCACATTTTAGTTTCATTCCTTTTTGTGTCCTCCAGATGAAGAGGTTATGCCCAGAAATGTCAGTTTTTGTTTTTGTTTTTGTTGTGTTTTTTTTCCCTGTTTTTTTATTTTTTATTTCCCGAACCCACCAAGTTAATTCTAAATTTGCTTGAGACTTTGTGAAATCCTGCAGTGAATTATTTTTTTTACTTCTAGTCTATTTTAAGGACGGCATTGAATGAAAACGAGTTACTACCCCTCTCTTTGTCTTCTTTGTCACACTTTCTTGCAAAGCATCATTAATCAGCTAGTAATAAAGAATTAACTTTGGAACTTTTTAACTGATGTTAGTTTTTATTATTATAAATAATGCCACAAATTTTCAACACTGTACCATTAGGTATTCTTTTAAAATTAATGTTATGTAATGATGCAAACCTGCCTAGTCATGTGTTGAACGGTTGTGTGAGGCATGTACGCTATTGCATACTCTCGTGTAGAGAAGAGTTAAAACACACCATCATAAGAAAGTACATTAACAGAAAAAAATGAAGAGAAGCATACACACACACACACACACACACACATACACACACACAAACACAAACACACTACAAAGCGCATGGTCTAAAACACATAATCATCCATAGTACCAGAAAAAAAAGAGAACTCAACAACAGAGCATGCAACAAAGTTATTAAAATCATTGCATAACAAGTTGTATCATAAGCAAAATCCTGATGAGAAGAGAGAAAGTAAACAGGAAGAACAAAATAATGTCAAAACAATAAAATCTGATAAAGGTCAAGGTCTTCACCTACAGTCCAATATTGTAATGGTTTACAAAGCATGATCCCATGCTTAAATAGACTTTTTTTCAGGGGAAGAGAACCATAATGAGCCTCAAGATTCATTACTGACCAATAATTGTCCGTTTTAAATAAACCAAGATAAACTGAGCATTTGGTAATGCTGGGGTTTCTTACCGATTTGTGCTTTGAGAGATAAACTGAGCATTTGGTAATGCTGGGGGTTTCTTACCGATTTGTGTTTTGAGAGATAAACTGAGCGGTAATGCTGGGGGTTTCTTACCAATTTGTGTTTTGAGAGATAAACTGAGCATTAGGTAATGCTGGGGGTTTCTTACCGATTTGTGTTTTGAGAGATAAACTGAGCATTCGGTAATGCTGGGGGTTTCTTACCAATTTGTGTTTTGAGAGATAAACTGAGCATTCGGTAATGCTGGGGGTTTCTTACCAATTTGTGTTTTGAGAGATAAACTGAGCATTCGGTAATGCTGGGGGTTTCTTACCAATTTGTGTTTTGAGAGATAAACTGAGCATTCGGTAATGCTGGGGGTTTCTTACCAATTTGTGTTTTGAGAGATAAACTGAGCATTTAGGTAATGCTGGGGGTTTCTTACCAATTTGTGCTTTGAGAGATAAACTGAGCATTAGGTAATGCTGGGATTTTCTTACCGATTTGTGCTTTGAGAGATAAACTGAGCATTAGGTAATGCTGGGGGTTTCTTACCAATTTGTGTTTTGAGAGATAAACTGAGCATGGTAATGCTGGGGGTTTCTTACCGATTTGGTTTTGAGAGATAAACTGAGCATTCGGTAATGCTGGGGGTTTCTTACCGATTTGTGTTTTGAGAGATAAACTGAGCATTAGGTAATGCTGGGGGTTTCTTACCGATTTGTGTTTTGAGAGATAAACTGAGCATTCGGTAATGCTGGGGGTTTCTTACCAATTTGTGTTTTGAGAGATAAACTGAGCATTAGGTAATGCTGGGGGTTTCTTACCAATTTGTGTTTTGAGAGATAAACTGAGCATTTGGTAATGCTGGGGGTTTCTTACCAATTTGTGTTTTGAGAGATAAACTGAGCATTCGGTAATGCTGGGGGTTTCTTACCAATTTGTGTTTTGAGAGATAAACTGAGCATTTGGTAATGCTGGGGGTTTCTTACCGATTTGTGCTTTGAGAGATAAACTGAGCATTAGGTAATGCTGGGGGTTTCTTACCAATTTGTGCTTTGAGAGATAAACTGAGCATTAGGTAATGCTGGGATTTTCTTACCGATTTGTGCTTTGAGAGATAAACTGAGCATTAGGTAATGCTGGGGGTTTCTTACCAATTTGTGTTTTGAGAGATAAACTGAGCATTTGGTAATGCTGGGGGTTTCTTACCGATTTTGCTTTGAGAGATAAACTGAGCATTTGGTAATGCTGGGGGTTTCTTACCGATTTGTGCTTTGAGAGATAAACTGAGCATTTGGTAATGCTGGGGGTTTCTTACCGATTTGTGCTTTGAGAGATAAACTGAGCATTCGGTAATGCTGGGGGTTTCTTACCGATTTGTGCTTTGAGAGATAAACTGAGCATTAGGTAATGCTGGGGGTTTCTTACCGATTTGTGTTTTGAGAGATAAACTGAGCATTCGGTAATGCTGGGGGTTTCTTACCGATTTGTGTTTTGAGAGATAAACTGAGCATTCGGTAATGCTGGGGGTTTCTTACCAATTTGTGTTTTGAGAGATAAACTGAGCATTCGGTAATGCTGGGGGTTTCTTACCAATTTGTGTTTTGAGAGATAAACTGAGCATTTGGTAATGCTGGGGGTTTCTTACCAATTTGTGTTTTGAAATAAACTAAACTGAGCACTGAGCATTAGGTAATGCTGGGGGTTTCTTACCAATTTGTGCTTTGAGAGATAAACTGAGCATTAGGTAATGCTGGGGGTTTCTTACCGATTTGTGCTTTGAGAGATAAACTGAGCATTAGGTAATGCTGGGGGTTTCTTACCTGAGCATTTGTGTTTCTTACCTTTGAGAGATAAACTGAGCATTTAATGCTGGGGGTAATGCTGGGTAATGCTGGGGGTTTCTTACCGATTTGTGCTTTGAGAGATAAACTGAGCATTAGGTAATGCTGGGGGTTTCTTAATTTGTGTTTTGAGAGATAAACTGAGCATTTGGTAATGCTGGGGGGGTTTCTTACCGATTTGTGCTTTGAGAGATAAACTGAGCATTTGGTAATGCTGGGGGTTTCTTACCAATTTGTGTTTTGAGAGATAAACTGAGCATTTGGTAATGCTGGGGGTTTCTTACCAATTTGTGCTTTGAGAGATAAACTGAGCATTAGGTAATGCTGGGGGTTTCTTACCGATTTGTGCTTTGAGAGATAAACTGAGCATTAGGTAATGCTGGGGGTTTCTTACCGATTTGTGCTTTGAGAGATAAACTGAGCATTAGGTAAATTTGTGTTTTGAGAGATAAACTGAGTTTCTTACCATTTGTGCTTTGAGAGATAAATGCTAATGCTGGGGGTTTCTTACCGATTTGTGGGGTTTCTTACCGATTTGTGCTTTGAGAGATAAACTGAGCATTCGGTAATGCTGGGGGTTTCTTACCGATTTGTGCTTTGAGAGATAAACTGAGCATTCGGTAATGCTGGGGGTTTCTTACCGATTTGTGCTTTGAGAGATAAACTGAGCATTTGGTAATGCTGGGGGTTTCTTACCGATTTGTGCTTTGAGAGATAAACTGAGCATTAGGTAATGCTGGGGGTTTCTTACCGATTTGTGCTTTGAGAGATAAACTGAGCATTAGGTAATGCTGGGGGTTTCTTACCGATTTGTGCTTTGAGAGATAAACTGAGCATTAGGTAATGCTGGGGGTTTCTTACCGATTTGTGCTTTGAGAGATAAACTGAGCATTAGGTAATGCTGGGGGTTTCTTACCGATTTGTGCTTTGAGAGATAAACTGAGCATTTGGTAATGCTGGGGGTTTCTTACCAATTTGTGCTTTGAGAGATAAACTGAGCATTCGGTAATGCTGGGGGTTTATTACCGATTTGTGCTTTGAGAGATAAACTGAGCATTTGGTAATGCTGGGGGTTTCTTACCGATTTGTGCTTTGAGAGATAAACTGAGCATTTTGTTCTCTCAGGCTTGTCCAAGGAGACGGCTCTGGTGACCTCAGACAGCGTGCAGCCCTTGCCCCGAGAGGAGAGCTACGGGTTCATCACAGAGGTGTTCTTCCTGACGCACCAGGCGGTGCGCATGGGTTTCCACGCGGTGCACGACAAGCTGGTGAAGCTGAACCAGGACCTGCACCACGTGCAGCGTCTCTACAGCGAGGCCCACGCCATGGTCGCCTCGGACGATGAGGAGCCAGTCCGCAGCATCAAGACCCAGATGGAGAAAGGTGGGTCACCATTGTCAGTCACCATCAAGACCCAGATATAAAAAGGTGGGTCACCATTGTCTGTCAGTCAGCATCAAGACCCAGATGGAGAAAGGTGGGTCACCATTGTCAGTCAGCTTCAAGATCCAGATGGAAAAAGGTGGGTCACCATTGTCTGTCAGTCAGCATCAAGACCCAGATGGTAAAAGGTGGGTCACCATTGTCAGTCAGCATCAAGACCCAGATGGTAAAAGGTGGGTCACCATTGTCAGTCAGCATCAAGACCCAGATGGAGAAAGGTGGGTCACCATTGTCAGTCAGCATCAAGACCCAGATGGGAAAAGGTGGGTCACCATTGTCAGTCAGCATCAAGACCCAGATGGTAAAAGGTGGGTCACCATTGTCAGTCAGCATCAAGACCCAGATGGTAAAAGGTGGGTCACCATTGTCAGTCAGCATCAAGACCCAGATGGTAAAAGGTGGGTCACCATTGTCAGTCAGCATCAAGACCCAGATGGTAAAAGGTGGGTCACCATTGTCAGTCAGCATCAAGACCCAGATGGTAAAAGGTGGGTCACCATTGTCAGTCAGCATCAAGACCCAGATGAGAAAAGGTGGGTCACCATTGTCAGTCAGTCAGCATCAAGACCCAGATGGTAAAAGGTGGGTCACCATTGTCAGTCAGCATCAAGACCCAGATGGAAAAAGGTGGGTCACCATTGTCTGTCAGTCAGCATCAAGACCCAGATGGAAAAGGTGGGTCACCATTGTCAGTCAGCATCAAGACCCAGATGGTAAAAGGTGGGTCACCATTGTCTGTCAGTCAGCATCAAGACCCAGATGGTAAAAGGTGGGTCACTATTGTCAGTCAGCATCAAGACCCAGATGGTAAAAGGTGGGTCACCATTGTCAGTCAGCATCAAGACCCAGATGAGAAAAGGTGGGTCACCATTGTCAGTCAGTCAGCATCAAGACCCAGATGGTAAAAGGTGGGTCACCATTGTCAGTCAGCATCAAGACCCAGATGGAAAAAGGTGGGTCACCATGTCAGTCAGCATCAAGACCCAGATGGAAAAGGTGGGTCACCATTGTCAGTCAGCATCAAGACCCAGATGGTAAAAGGTGGGTCACCATTGTCAGTCAGCATCAAGACCCAGATGGAAAAGGTGGGTCACCATTGTCTGTCAGCATCAAGACCCAGATGGTAAAAGGTGGGTCACCATTGTCAGTCAGCATCAAGACCCAGATGGTAAAAGGTGGGTCACCATTGTCTGTCAGTCAGCATCAAGACCCAGATGGTAAAAGGTGGGTCACCATTGTCAGTCAGCATCAAGACCCAGATGGTAAAAGGTGGGTCACCATTGTCAGTCAGCATCAAGACCCAGATGGTAAAAGGTGGGTCACCATTGTCAGTCAGCATCAAGACCCAGATGGTAAAAGGTGGGTCACCATTGTCAGTCAGCATCAAGACCCAGATGGAAAAGGTGGGTCACCATTGTCAGTCAGCATCAAGACCCAGATGGTAAAAGGTGGGTCACCATTGTCAGTCAGCATCAAGACCCAGATGGTAAAAGGTGGGTCACCATTGTCAGTCAGCATCAAGACCCAGATGGTAAAAGGTGGGTCACCATTGTCAGTCAGCATCAAGACCCAGATGGTAAAAGGTGGGTCACCATTGTCAGTCAGCATCAAGACCCAGATGGTAAAAGGTGGGTCACCATTGTCAGTCAGCATCAAGACCCAGATGGTAAAAGGTGGGTCACCATTGTCAGTCAGCATCAAGACCCAGATGGTAAAAGGTGGGTCACCATTGTCAGTCAGCATCAAGACCCAGATGGGAAAAGGTGGGTCACCATTGTCAGTCAGCATCAAGACCCAGATGGTAAAAGGTGGGTCACCATTGTCAGTCAGCATCAAGACCCAGATGGTAAAAGGTGGGTCACCATTGTCTGTCAGTCAGCATCAAGACCCAGATGGGAAAAGGTGGGTCACCATTGTCAGTCAGTCATCATCAAGACCCAGATGGAGAAAGGTGGGTCACCATTGTCAGTCAGCATCAAGACCCAGATGGTAAAAGGTGGGTCACCATTGTCAGTCAGCATCAAGACCCAGATGGTAAAAGGTGGGTCACCATTGTCAGTCAGCATCAAGACCCAGATGGTAAAAGGTGGGTCACCATTGTCAGTCAGCATCAAGACCCAGATGGTAAAAGGTGGGTCACCATTGTCAGTCAGCATCAAGACCCAGATGGTAAAAGGTGGGTCACCATTGTCAGTCAGCATCAAGACCCAGATGGTAAAAGGTGGGTCACCATTGTCAGTCAGTCATCATCAAGACCCAGATGGAGAAAGGTGGGTCACCATTGTCAGTCAGCATCAAGACCCAGATGGTAAAAGGTGGGTCACCATTGTCAGTCAGCATCAAGACCCAGATGGTAAAAGGTGGGTCACCATTGTCAGTCAGCATCAAGACCCAGATGGTAAAAGGTGGGTCACCATTGTCAGTCAGCATCAAGACCCAGATGGTAAAAGGTGGGTCACCATTGTCTGTCAGCATCAAGACCCAGATGGTAAAAGGTGGGTCACCATTGTCTGTCAGCATCAAGACCCAGATGGTAAAAGGTGGGTCACCATTGTCAGTCAGCATCAAGACCCAGATGGTAAAAGGTGGGTCACCATTGTCAGTCAGCATCAAGACCCAGATGGTAAAAGGTGGGTCACCATTGTCAGTCAGCATCAAGACCCAGATGGTAAAAGGTGGGTCACCATTGTCAGTCAGCATCAAGACCCAGATGGTAAAAGGTGGGTCACCATTGTCAGTCAGCATCAAGACCCAGATGGTAAAAGGTGGGTCACCATTGTCTGTCAGCATCAAGACCCAGATGGTAAAAGGTGGGTCACCATTGTCTGTCAGCATCAAGACCCAGATGGTAAAAGGTGGGTCACCATTGTCAGTCAGCATCAAGACCCAGATGGGAAAAGGTGGGTCACCATTGTCTGTCAGCATCAAGACCCAGATGGTAAAAGGTGGGTCACCATTGTCAGTCAGCATCAAGACCCAGATGGTAAAAGGTGGGTCACCATTGTCTGTCAGCATCAAGACCCAGATGGTAAAAGGTGGGTCACCATTGTCAGTCAGCATCAAGACCCAGATGGTAAAAGGTGGGTCACCATTGTCAGTCAGCATCAAGACCCAGATGGTAAAAGGTGGGTCACCATTGTCAGTCAGCATCAAGACCCAGATGGTAAAAGGTGGGTCACCATTGTCTGTCAGTCAGCATCAAGACCCAGATGGTAAAAGGTGGGTCACCATTGTCAGTCAGCATCAAGACCCAGATGGTAAAAGGTGGGTCACCATTGTCAGTCAGCATCAAGACCCAGATGGTAAAAGGTGGGTCACCATTGTCAGTCAGCATCAAGACCCAGATGGTAAAAGGTGGGTCACCATTGTCTGTCAGCATCAAGACCCAGATGGTAAAAGGTGGGTCACCATTGTCAGTCAGCATCAAGACCCAGATGGTAAAAGGTGGGTCACCATTGTCAGTCAGCATCAAGACCCAGATGGAAAAAGGTGGGTCACCATTGTCTGTCAGCATCAAGACCCAGATGGTAAAAGGTGGGTCACCATTGTCTGTCAGTCAGCATCAAGACCCGGATGGAAAAGGTGGGTCACCATTGTCTGTCAGCATCAAGACCCAGATGGTAAAAGGTGGGTCACCATTGTCTGTCAGTCAGCATCAAGACCCAGATGGAAAAGGTGGGTCACCATTGTCTGTCAGTCAGCATCAAGACCCAGATGGTAAAAGGTGGGTCACCATTGTCTGTCAGCATCAAGACCCAGATGGTAAAAGGTGGGTCATGGTAGAAATTTGGGTGAAGTTGGAGTATAAGCACCCCCCACCAAATTTTCTCATCGGAAATTGTTTGCTAGGAAGTTACCTTCTGCCTTGCTTGGGAAAGGGATAGGGTTGGTATCAGGTTGGGGTTAGTATCATAAAACGGAAAGAACCACATTTGAGATGGAAAGCCATTGAGTGGGGTGTCCAAACTGCATCTTTACGGAAGTTTGCCTCTGTAGCGAGGCCCGAGCCATGGTCTCCTCGGATGATGAGGAACCAGTCCGCATCATCAAGACCAGATGGAAAAAGGTGGGTGGTAGTAGTTGTAGTAGTGGTAGTACAAGGCATAGAAGTGGATGTTGTTATTGACTGTTATCTGTGGAATGTTGTTATGTGTATAGCACCCTGTAGCGGCTACATAGTAGGATGGGCGCTATATAAATGTTCCTCATTATTATTGTGGATATTAGTTTTGCCGCTGGTTGTCTCACTATATATATTTTTAAAGAATAGATTGACTTTCAAATTCAATGCAACTTTACTGATCCTCAAGGAAATTAAAATGTGCACTTTTAGGGCTTAACCCTTTCACCGCCACCCATTTGTTGGCAAAAATATAACTTTAAGCTTAACTGGGTAGAGAAAAAATATATCCGCTATATTGGGAATTCCTGTGTGTCATGTACAACATTAGGCCTATCCTTACCTCCCAAAATTAAGAGAATAAGGTCTTCAAATAACAGGCCCTGATTTGATGCCTTTTAGTGACATGGGGGTTAAACCATTGTGGTGCATAAATGCGACATTGGTGGTGAAATGGTTCATTTAAAACCAGTAAAGCAACAGATTAGTTATATCACCAAAAAATAAGACAAGTTTCATTTAAGACAAAAAGAAAAGAAAGTGTAATTATTGCCCATCACAACCTCATCATACATATTTCAGTTATTAGTTGCTTTTATTTTCCACTGCGGTCTTTGCTCCCTCCCTGGTTTTCAGGCATGACGCTATTCCTGAGCCTGAAGGCGGCTCTGTCGGAAACCCAGCTTCTGGAGATGAGCCTCAACTTCCACCTGGCCACGGCCTCCTGGCTGTGTCAGATGGCCATCCAGCCTACCTACGAGGCGGCCACCATCCGGCCTGTCACCTTCCCCCTGCCCACCCACACCATGCCCGCCCTCACCCACATCCCAGAGTATGTGCTGGGCAACCTGACCGACTTTGTGCTCTTCATGCACCAGTTCAAGGTCTGTGACTCTTTGTGACTGAAACTTGTATGACGCTTTCGCTAAAAATGTTTTGTTTTTCATGCACCAGTTCAAGGTCTGTGACCGTTTGTGACTGAAACTTATATGACGCTTTCGCTGAAAATGTTTTGTTTTTCATGCACCAGTTCAAGGTCTGTGACCCTTTGTGACTGAAACTTGTATGACACTTTCGCTGAAAACGTTTTGCTTTTCATGCACCAGTTCAAGGTCTGTGACCCATTGTGACTGAAACTTGTATGACGCTTTCGCTGAAAACGTTTTGTTTTTCATGCACCAGTTCAAGGTCTATGACCAATTGTGACTGAAACTTGTATTACGCTGTCGCTAAAAAAAATTGGTTTTTCATGCACCAGTTCAAGGTCTATGACCCTTTGTGACTGAAACTTGTATGACGCTTTCGCTGAAAACGTTTTGCTTTTCATGCACCAGTTCAAGGTCTATGAGATAATGTGACAGAAACTCGTCTGACACTTTTTTTATACTAAAACTGTGCTTTTCATGGACTGGTTCAATGTCTGTTGGATAGTGTGACCAAAACGTTATGGATATTTTGGGGGGCTAAAATTTTGTGCTTTCCATGCACCAGTTCAAGTCTATGGGATGATGTGGTAGAAACTTATGGCTAATGCACATTTTATTTGCTATAAATTCTGTGTTCTTCATGGACCAGTTGAAGGTCTGTGGTACAATGGGATAGAACCTTGTTTGATAAGTTTTTTCAAAGTAGGAAACATCTGTTTGGATAAATGTCATAGCTGTTTTCACTAAGAAAACAAAAGCACCTTAACGGTAAATGATAGATGTAATTTAACCCTTTCGCGTTTATGCACCACACTGGTTTATTAACACCCATGTCACTAAAAGGCATCAAATCAGGGCCTGTTATCCGAAGACTTCATTTTCTTAATTCTAGGAGGTAAAGATAGGCCTAATGTTATATATGTCACAGACGAATCCCTAATACAGTGGAACCTCCCTTATAAGACCTCCCATTATAAGACTCCCTCCCACATAAGACCTACTTCTCTGAGACATTGCCCTTCTTTGTAAGTGTTAAAATTACCTCCCTTATAAGACCTCATTTTGGATGATTTTTGAAGGTCTTATAAAGGAGGTTCCACTGTATTGCAGATTTTTTTTAATCTCTTCCCGGTTAAGTTTAATTGCAGGCATGGGAATTGTCAGAGACAAAAAACTCTGAAAACTCTGAAAAAACTCCCAAAAATCTGAAAAGCCCCCCCACCTCATTTTTACAGCGTAAAATCATAATCATTCGCGGACAATTCCCATGCCTGTTAATGGTATTTTTCCCCTAAAAATTGGTTGGCGGCGAAAGGGTTAAAAAACCCACTTTGTGTGTTTCAATGGTGTTCAGCCTGACATGTTCAACGTGGCGGGGGACTCGATCCAGCACATGATGAGCGTGGTGCTGGTGTTCATGGGCAGCCCTCAGTGCATCAAGAACCCTCACCTCCGGGCGGAGCTGGCAGAAATGCTCTCCGCCCTCCTGCCCAACCGCGACGACTCCGGAGGAATGTTCAAGTCAGTCAATCAGCTCATTTATTAGTATTAAGTATTAGGTACTTTATAGTCACAGAGGCGTCTGTGAAATTCGGGTTGCTCCCACCTGGAGCCACCCAATTTGTTTTTTGGGGTTTTTTGCATGCGATTTTTGTGACTGACTGGGGTGTGTGAGGGGTAAATTTTGACCAAATGACAACTTTTTCGTTGCCACTGGGTTTAACGTATGCTAAGTGCATGGGCACACGGGACCTCGGTTTATCGTCTCATCCGAAAGACTCCACGTTCAGACCGTAAGGCCTAGTGCAAAGTGAGAGGAAAAATCCCCTGTACCCAGGTTCGAACTCGGGTTTACTTGACACGAAGCGAACGCGCTACCACTGTGCCACTCTCTTTTTTTATTCACATTAAAAAAAAGAAAAAAGTTTTTATGCATTGAAACTACTGTATTTTTCTGACTGTAAGGCGCACCTCCCAAACTTTGCTCAAAATTCAGATTTAGTTCTTATACTTTCTTACTATATTATTTGTCATATTATGTTGTTTTTTTATCCCCAGCTTAAACGCTCTGGGGGCACACCCAGTGCCATGTGAACATTTCGCATGACCTTGGGTGGGAAGATTACATGTATGGCTGCTTTTTCTTGCCACATGGGCGGCCATATTATCCGGGGACTTTGTCATATTATGTTGTTGTTTTATCCCCAGCTTAAGCGCTCTGGGGGCACACCCAGTGCCATGTGAACATTTCGCATGGACTTGGGTGGGAAGATTATGTGTATGGCTGCTTTTAAAGGGCCCCGCCACATGGGCGGCCATACTCCGACTTCCGGGGACTTTATCATATTATTAGACGCAGGGGTCTCAGTCTGGGGAAAAAAGTATCGCCTTATAGTTTGAAAAGTACGGTATAAAAATGTTACAAAGTTTCTCTTTCGCTTGTCTTATATTTTTATATATCTGATTCATGTCATTGAATTGGATTTAGTATGAGGGTCTTAATGATGGCCTCTACTGTTTATTCAAAACATTCTTACTTAGAAAACCGAGTGAAGTGCAGATCAAGTAGAACCCAAATTACACACTGTGGTGTAATTGGTAAAGGGTGTTCTTAATTGATTGATCATTTATTTTGGTATTTGGTATATTCTAGTCACATACACTTATCTCTGTGAAATTCAGGCTGTTCTCCCCCGGAGAGCATGTCGCCGCAAGTGCAGCGCCTACCCAATTAAAAAAACTAAAAAAAATTTGGGGGGTGGCACAGGGTGAGGAGGGGGTGTGGGTACACTTGGAAAACCTAGCTATCAATTTGGCCATACCAGGCAGCGGGATTTCTCCCTGCTCGTACCGACTTTCAACTGCCGTGGGATTTTTACATGCGTAAACTAAAGCGCATGGGTCAGACTAGCTTTAAGTCCCCATCCGAAGGACTGGACGTTCAGTTCGATTTTCCTGTCAAACTAGAAAGAAAGGGTGAGGCCGGGATTCGAACCCAGGTCACTCACACTGCAGTCACGCTTTACGTTTGGCAGGTGAACATCTTAACCACTCTGCCACCTTTCTCCCTTAGAAAGATCATGAACCTGGATTTGATAGCTCTCTTAAAAAGAAACAATGTTGTCACTGATTGAGGAACTCAAACTGAATTTCATTTTTCAATTGCAACTGTTGCTTGCTTTCCCACTGATATGAAAGAAAAGGCTCTACACAGATTTTGTTAAGATTGATTTTAGAGTTGACTTCAAACATTCAAAACTATGTAGACTCAGTACAAAATTTATTTCGTTCAAGTTGCAAAATTTGATGATTCTTATGTGTGTGTGTATGAGGGAGAGAATCTTTGCTGAGTCTCCACAGTTAATGTTATCATAGGAAACCATTGTGAACACACATTACTACTGAAAGATGAAACATTGTGCTTCTACTTCTTCTTCGATCGCTCAGACAGTTTCCTGTCAATTATGAGCGTAGATGCGTCATGCTGCCGTTATGCGCCTGACTAAGAAATAGTTAGGCCCAGCGAGTCCGACTTCGGCTGGAGGAAATGTTTTTGAAAGTGTTTCGTGAAAAAAGGCAGGAGAATGGACCGGTAAGGCAGAAAGATAGTAGATGACAGTAAGCAAAGGGAAAAGGCAGAGTCAAAGAGAGTGACAGATTAGAGGAAGTTACAAGCACAGAACTTCCAGAAGGTGGGGGAACTATTTATACAAAAGACCCCCCGGTATCCCCACGGGGGGAAATGTGCTGGAAAAGAAAAACAAACTTTAGAAGAACTACCTACGTTTGCTCTATAATGTGGGCAGGTTTGCCCAGGAGCAGGTGTTCAAGGCAACTTTACAACCTCGGATTGTGCAATGATAGTAAGTTTTCTCTATAATGTGGGCAGGTTTACCCGGGAGCAGGTGTTCAAGGCGCACCCTCTGGTGTCACACCTGGCGGAGACCCTGCTGCACGTGTTTGTCAGCATCGAGATGACGGGGCAGGCCGTGGAGTTTGAGCAGAAGTTCAACTACCGCCGCCCCATGTACCTCATCCTGCACTACATCTGGGACATCGACCTGCACCGAAACGCCATCCAGGTGACTCACCTATGCATGGGTGCTACTCTTGTTTTTTCTACCCATTCTTTCATTTTTACACTGATTTTAGTATTTTAAATTTTACCCGAAACTGAACTTCAGTTGTTTTTTTTAATTCATCCCAAAAAATGTTTTGACCACAAGCGAATTGGGGTGTTTTGAACTTAGTCTTGTTCTATCTTGGAAGTTTACAAAGGCAATGTAATAATGTTACAAAGCTTATTAGACTCAAACTGTCTCTGTCTATCATTTTAATTGTCTGTCTATCTCGTTATCTCTCTTTCTCTCTTAAATTGCCCCCCCCTGAATTGTCCGACGGGGCTCTGCCCCTGTACCCTGCCGTGGCCATGGGTCCCTGGACCCCTGCCTTTCATTTTTTTCATTTTGGGGAGTTGCACCCATGCCTATGGATTCTATCACAATGACATCAAAACGACTTAAATTACATCCTTTGCATTCCACTAACATCCAGTTACGTATACGTTTGTGTGGTCAAAATCAATTGAAAATGCCATTGGTTATCACGAGTTCATGATACGAAAGTAAGAGTACTATTCTACAACAGTGTTAAGTGTACCAATGATTCATAATGAAGGGGTGCACAACAAGATCTTTTTATATTTGATTTGGAAGCAGTGAAAAAAAAGAGATGTATGCTTTAACAATATACTCAGGCGTAAATTAGTTTTCAAAAAAAGGAAAGAACAATCGCTACAGAAACCCTATGCAAATAGAAACTTCTGGCAGACGCCACAGACAATGACTCTGAGATCGCAACACAATCCATTGATGGGATTGTTAGAGTGCATAATAAGCGTGAAATGAGCCTGAATATCTGTGATGACGGTGATATTGGTGACATTTGTTACAATGGTGACATGTTATGTTTGCAGTACAGGTACAGGTACTGCAAATATGAATAAAATAAAGGATGCTTACCCTGGTTGTATTGTCTCTTTGCTATCATGAGCCAAAAAAACGATATGTCTTGTAAAACCCCCATAGCCACTCCATGCGATTGGGAGACATATGCTCACAAGATACTTGCTCACAACTTTAACGACCCACGGGAGTTCGCTGTTTTAAATAGTGCATTCCCTCCAGGACCCTGTCGGCGGGAAGAAATGCAAGACCATCGAGTATGCCACAGAAATGTTTGACTTGGTCATCTTCACGGTCAAACCCATCTCCTGTATTTTTCTCCAGGTGTTTTGGCACAGGTGGTAGAAGCACCCCTGTGTTTTCATGTGTGCCCAAACACAAGGGAGACAGTCTGAATGGCTGCTAACTCCAAGTCCAAGTTGAAGATCCTGGGATCTGGAAATACATGTAACTCCTCCATTTTAGTCACAACTGCGTGTAGTGTGTCTTGGTATGTCTGCTGACTTTTACTTAGCAGAAAAGCATGATACACAAGACACAGTATGCTCACCAAGAGGGGCACGTATCGCATACAGTTGCTGGAATATGGATGGACACGTTGAGAAAGTATCGTCCATGAACCAAGTGTCGGAGCGGCCTAAATAATGGAGTTGCTGTTCTGCAGCATAAATCACAATGTGATTCGGTTCTCCTTGACCGCTGTCGTGAATGAGGAAAGGTCTTGGCATCGTCCCTCCAGTGTGCTGCCATTCATCAGGGATGATGAGTTCTGCCAGTGATGCAGGCTCCTCGGGGAGACACCTTCATGTCTCTCTCAATATGTCTCGTTTGCATGTTTTGCCGAATTCACCACGCACCTCGTCTGTTGCTTCAAGAAGAGCCTGTGTGATTATTTGGCTTGCTGGCATCATCGTCCTTTGGGCTTTCAGGGCTGTTCTCAGTTTCGTAACTTCGATCTTGGTTGTGTCCGGTTCTGTGGTTGTGATTTGAGAATGATCAAGGGTTTGCATATGCATTGTCAGTCGTCACACCTCCTTTGCAGCCAGTCGATCGTTGTTGGAACACTGCCAGTGTATCCAGTCACTGTGTCTCCTCTTTTTAACATACATGTAACCTCCAAAACACATCTTGTCACCACCCTTAATCGTCTTTATAATCTCCATCTTGGTTTGCTCAGTAGCAAGTGATCTTCTTTTCTGACATTCCTAGCCTCTACTCATTTTCACACACTGAGAACTTTTCAAATCGACTGACATAATGTTATGTCACAAAGATACAGGTGTCAACTAAAGTTAAGAAACTGCTCAGAACTTATATGGTAGTGGCAAAAACGGAAATCAGATTCATTTGGATATGATCTGGGCTCATTCTGGTGCCTACAAGTGCAATTAAGCATAAACTATACAACCTCAACAAATCATCTCTGAAGGCAATTAAATGTAAACGACCAATGTTCCTTAACTTTTGTAGATGTCGATTAACTTTTCAAACTTTTCTTTGACGTCCTTGACGAGTTTTTGGATTTCATATATTACCTGCTGGTTTCTTTATTCAGTTATAGTTGGAAATGACAGACAGGCAGGCATACACTTTATACACATACACACACAATCACTTCAGTGGTTGTTTTTTTCTTTTGTGAGCAATTGTCTTAAGGTTGTGAGCAATTGTCTTGTGAGCATATGTCTCAACATCACTCCATGCATGCATGTTGTATCTTTATTCAACATCTTACAGATACAAATTTTTTTCAATTATTGGCAAATTATGCCAAAGATTATATTGTGCAATTGTATGCATGGATGCATTCTGTACATGCATGCATGCTAGCTACATGTTTATGAGAGAAGTGATTTTTAAAACACTAACAAAGATTAGATTTAGTGTATCAATTTTGCAGTCATACAGTTTTATGACTGCTAAATATAATCTTGTTTTTCTGAAAGTAGGCATGATGTTCTAACTGTACAGATTCTTTTCTGAATGTTCCCAGGCGTTATCAGAGTACGCAGAAGCTCACATTGAAGATCCTGACGCTCCGCTGTTTCTACGGTTCATCAACTTGTTGGTCAATGATGCTACATTCCTGTTGGACGAGGCTCTGTCAGTGAGTAGCCAATGCAGCATTTGTCAAAGATAGAGAGCTATTGTCTCTGTTGGGATACCGGGGATCTTTTGTACAAATAGTTCCCCCACCTTCTGGAAGTTCTGTGCTCGTAACTTCCTCTAATCTGCCACTCTCTTTGACTCTGCCTTTTCCCTTTGCTTTCTATCATCTACTATCTTTCTGACTTATTGGCCCATTCTCCTGCCTTTTTTCCAAAAAAACTTCCAAATAATTTTTCTCCTTTGAGCTCCTCCGAAATCAGAATGTGTCGGCTGTACGCAGCGGGGAGACCAGTGAAAACTGAAAACTGAAAACCGGACACATGCATACCTTACCCATTATGGCCATATGGCCTGGGAACGCAGAAGAAGAAGAAGAAGAGAGCTATTGTAGATTGTTTGCATGTTGCAGCTTTTTGTGGTGTGTGCATTTTAAGACAATTACTTTAGAACTAGAATTGTTTTTGGTATTCACATCAACAAGACAAAGCAGCAGAAGACAACTAAAGGCACATTTCCTATAAAAAAAAAGGGTATATTTTCTATTCTGTTGTGTAGCAGATGAGCCAGATCAAGAGCAAGCAGCAGAAGCAAAATGGCCAAACCTAGTGGTATGTTTTCTATTCTGTTTAGCACAAGAGCCTGATCAAAACTAAACATCAAGAGAAGATTGCCTTACATAATGGTACAATTTTTATTCTGTTGTATAGCAGATGAGCAATACCAAGAGCAAGCAACGGAAGTTGTTGTTTTACCCTGGCTTAAAGACTCCAGGGATCATCCCAACAGCCAAAGTACTTGGACACTAATTGTACAAATGCACAGTTAGAGATGAGAACATTACGTGTGCGACCGTTTTTGATTACCCCGCCACGTGGGCAGCCACACTCCGATTTCAAAGGACAATGGAAGTAAATTGCCCAAACTAACAGTACATTTTCTATGATGTTGTTCAGTACATGAGCCAGATCAAGTCCAAGCAGCAGGAGAAGATTGTCAAAACTAATGGTACATTTTCTAAGTAGTTGTTGTTCAGCACATGAGCCAGATCAAGACCAAACAGCAGGAGAAGATTGTCAAAACTAATGGTACATTTTCTCTGTTGTTGTTCAGCACATGAGCCAGATCAAGACCAAGCAGCAGGAGAAGGACTCTGGTGCGTGGAAGGACCTCCCCCAGGCCCAGCAGCAGGAGCAGATGGGGATGCTGCGGCAGCTGGGCATGATGGCGCGCTACCACAACGTGATGTCCAACCACACCATCCACGCCCTGCGCCTGCTCACCACCCACATCCAGTCCATCTTCTGGCACCCCACCTTCGTCGACCGCATCGCCGCCATGCTCAACTTCTTCCTCTGCCGACTGGTCGGTGCAAACACACTTGGCATACGCACCCTTGCCTTTTTGTGAAATGTGCTTGGATGTAGGCCTTTAAGGTCTAAACACTCACAAAAATGATTGAATGTAGTTGAGCCAAGTCCGCATGAAAGAGCTGCATACACAGCTTGCTTGTTTAGCAAACACAGGCCACTTAGGCTCCCAGCCTGAAGCCACATTTCACTGGCATCCGTTCCTACCATTCACTCTTTAGAATGCTTGTTCAGCGGGGCAGTCAAACAGCTACCACTCACCCTTTTAGCATGTCTGTCCAAGGAGGGTTGGCAGGTTCAGCAGGGCAATCAAATGACTACCACTCACCCTTTAGCATGCATGTCCAGAGGTGAGTGGCAGGTTCAGCAGGGCAATCAAATGACTACCACTCGCCCTTTAGCATGCTTGTCCAGGGGAGTGGCAGATTCAGCAGGGCAATCAAATGACTACCACTCACCCTTTAGCATGCATGTCCAGAGGTGAGTGGCAGGTTCAGCAGGGCAATCAAATGACTACCACTCACCCTTTAGCATGCATGTCCAGGGGTGAGTGGCAGGTTCAGCAGGGCAATCAAACAGCTACCACTCACCCTTTAGCATGCATGTCCAGGGGGGAGTTGCAGGTTCAGCAGGGCAACCAAGCAGCTACCACTCACCCTTTAGCATGCCTGTCCAGGGGTGGTAGGTTCAGCAGGGCAATCAAACAGCTACCACTCACCCTTTAGCATGCCTGTCCAGGGGTGGTAGGTTCAGCAGGGCAATCAAACAGCTACCACTCACTTTTAGAATCCTTGTCCATGGGTGAGTGGCAGGTTCAGCAGGGCAATCAAACAGCTACCAGTCCCCCTTTAGCATACCTGTCCTTGGAAGAGTGGCAGGTTTAACATTTGGCTTCAACTGTGAGTAGTGTAAATGGTCAGGCAGTGATCAGTCTTTGCGCAAGCTAACTGTTATTGGTGTGTGTGTGTGTGTGAGAGAGAGAGAGAGAGAAGAGAGATCACCGCCATGCTCAACTAAGTTGCCCACAAAAAGTTAGGGAACACTTGCACATGCTTTACTTATTTGCTTGTAGCTTTAAAACGCTTCGCAACTGGAACGCCAAACTTTGCAGTCGCATACGTAAGTGGCATGGCCATACACTGATTGTTTAAAAGTTTTGTGCTTGCTGTTGGTTGCTATGGAAACGTCAGTTGAAAATGCGCCCAAATCCCCCAAAAGTGTCACAGATTTAGCGCATCAGCAATTTTTCCACAGAATGAATTGAGCAAAACTACTCAGCACATGGTAGTCGGGGACTTTGATAATGAGTACAACTGACAAAAGAACCAAATTTTAACCAATGACATGGCGCAATTAATCGCTGAATCACAATGGTTGTACTGTGAAAAAAATGAACCTTTCGGATCTACTCAACAGATTGCTGTCAATTTTTGCATGCATTTTGTTAATGCATGTAATGAACCACCAAGGACGTAGCTTTTGTTGTTTTTGAAATATCGATGATTTGGTAAGTGTTCCCTAACTTTTTGTGGGCAGTATACTTCCTCTGTCGCCTGGTTGCTGGCTTTTGGGCGCATTTCAAAACTTTAATTATACCCGTATCCCCTTTCTCAGGTGGGGCCGAAACAGCGTGAATTGTACGTGAAAGACCAGGAGAACTACGAGTTCAAGCCGAAGGTGGTCGTGCAGGAGATCATCCAGATCTACCTGAACCTGGAGGGCAGCGAGCGCTTCTGCATGGCCGTGCTGAGCGACGAGCGCTCCTTCACCCCATCCCTCCTGCCCCAGACCGCCGCCGTGCTGCACAAGATCTCCCAGAGTCCTCAGGTCATCGCCGACTTTGTGTCCTTCCAGGAGAAGGTCAAGGTCAGTTTTGTTGCATGTGGGGCAGTGGGTGGATGCCTCGTGCCTCCATGCGGGGAGCTGGACGACCCTGCCCCTTCCACGAGTCTCCCCGTGGGGATACTGTTTACTTACTCTGGTTACTTGTGGCGGTACCATAGCCGATGAGGTTTAATCGAGGCGTGGTTACCGCTACACCTATTGTTAAAAAATCGGGACTTTACTGGAGTTGCACTGCCTCCGGGCATTGCCTCCAGTATTGTTCCCACCATCTTTGTATTTACAAATGTCCCATATGTGTCTGTTCCAGACCGAGAGGACATAAAGCACCATTTTTCATTCATTCACTGGGGGGGGGGGTCTTTCGTAAAAATTGTTTCCCCACCTTTTTCTTCTAATCTGCCACTCTCTTTGACTCTGCCTTTTCCCTTTGCTTCCTGTCATCTACCCACACTTTGCTCACGGTAGACGTTTATGAAATACAGGTCATAACATGGCAGCTGATGGTGGGGCAGCACAGTCATCCTCCTTCGCTGATGGGTGTTGACTGATTCAACGTGCAGGGGGGATTCATGCAGTGGTTGGTGTCGTTGCAGTTGCCCAGTAGACAGCTCACTTTAGTGGGTTGGATGAGTGTGGGTTCTTGCATGGTCCACTGGCAGGTCTCACGGTGGCTTACACTGACTGCCTGGGCTCGTCGTATGATTCCTCCTGTGTGCCACATCCACAGCCCACTCACCCAGAGTCTCTCTATGTTTGTGTGTCTTTAGGACCTGGAGGATCAGAGGAGAGAGGAAGAAGAGCAGCTGACAGACGCTCCGGAGGAATTCCTCGACCCCATCCTGGGCACCCTGATGATTGACCCTGTGCGCCTGCCTACCTCCAACACCATCATGGACCGGTCCGTCATTGCCAGGCACATTCTAAGGTTAGTGCCACCTGTTTCCCCTCCATCACCATCATGAACCGGTCCGTTATCACCAGGCACATTCTAAGGTTAGTACCACATGTTTCCCCTCCAACACCATCATGGTGGACCGGTCTGTCATCGCCAGGCACATTCTAAGGTTAGTACCACCTGTTTCCCCTCCAACACCATCATGGTGGACCGGTCTGTCATCACCAGGCACATTCTAAGGTTAGTACCACCTGTTTCCCCTCCAACACCGCCATGGACCGTTCCGTAATTGCCAGGCACATTCTAAGGTTAGTACCACCTGTTTCCCCTCCAACTCCATCATGGTTAGTACCACCTGTCACACCTCCAACACCGCCATGGACCGGTCCTTCATTACCAGGCCCATCCTAAGGTCAGTACTACCTGTCACACCTCCAACACAGCTGCTGAGTCACTTTGGTGGTGTTCAATGGAGCCTGTATGCAGGACACCACCTACTAAGCCCCCTACTGACGACAATAATGTCTTAAGTCGCAGAGTCAGCGTGAGTGAGGTCCTCCTCAGAGGGCGCCACCACGTCCGTCCATCGACAGCTCCCCAGAAAATACTGATCCCCATGACTTTGACATGAATGTACCAAGGGCATCAACTGGATTGGTAATTGAAACCGAGGTCACCATGAGAGCAGGGCATGCAAGGCCACAGAATAAAAGTGTAAAAGGTGATCTTTAAATGAGTTGTTTCATTTTTATATTATTTATTCTTTCTTTTTACTTTCAGCAAGATAAAAAAAAATTGTTTAACATTTTAAATGTGAATTTCTTTTCAAATTGCAGTGACCAGTCCGACCCGTTCAACCGACAGCCTTTGACGATGGACATGGTGGAATGTGCTACCGACTTGAAGGAGAGAATCCAGAAGTGGATCAAGGAAAGAAAAGCCACTTCTTAGTGACAGACCGTGTGTGTGTGCGGTTGTGTGTGTGCATGGATGCAAGCCAGTGAGCATGCACGCATGTGTGACTGACTGAGCCGATGTGGATGAATTGTATATATACGCCCTCTATAATGCTTCAGTACTTGCTGACATATATATATATATGGCGCTAAGTAGTGATTTTGCTGCATTAAAAAAACGTGAGGCAAACCGGCGGCGCATGCGCAACTAATAGGCGGCACTGAAGGGGTTAAAGAATGTGTGTAGAATGTTCTGGTGGTGCATTGAGTGTGAATAAGTCTGTATGCAGAATGACTGATCTTATCTACATGATTTGGATGGAGAATAATGCGTGATGGTTAAGGAGATGATTTGTAAATAAAAGCTGACATATCATTGTTCCCACACACCGCTAGTCACAATACCTTTGTTTCTGCGTGTGAACTATGCACATGTAGTTATATACTGGATGGATTTGTGTATATGTATGTGCGTGCGTATATCTGGGTTTGGCACACACACAGATTTTGTGTAAATAACAGTATGTAGGACTAGTTGTATGATGGACGTAAAAGAGTGTGGGACTAGCGGCTTGTGGGACACAATGGTATGCTTCCAAGAAATATGATATAGAGTCCTAGCTGAACTATTTATTACCATATTGGGAGAGTTGAGAGCCTCAACTCTAAGCATGAGTTTCATCCTGATTTCAATTTTTAAACACTGATGTTGTTCGACCTAAAGGTGATCGAATTGCACGCACTTTTGTGTTTAATTATTTGTTTGAAGTTGAAATATAGCTTTAATGTTAACTTCAAGTTCATGGGAAAGCATTTTATCCATAGTTTATTGATACTTACTGAGGTAATTATTTTAATTCTTATTGACAGGAATATTGAATTTCTTGTGTTTAGTAATAGTTCACTGTTGGGATGGTGTTTTTCTCATTTTAGTTTTCTTGATGAATATTTGGAATGTGTAATATCCTAATGCAATACATGTATCTTAATTTAGAGATCAAACTTCCTGTGCCGAATTACTTTGTGACAATGTTTAGTGGAGTTGCACTACTTTTCCCCTCCTGTACTATATTTTATCTTGAAACTGAGAATATGCAACCAGATTGGCATTGCTTAGCAGTTTTATGTTATTTGAAACATTTCAATATCTTATATGATCTTTTGTTTTTGCAAAGTGTTATGCAGTTTCCGAATTTGTTTTCTTAACCTTGAAGTTAAGACCTGAATGGTGTGGAAAAATCAACACCCTGCTGATTATAACCTATGATTTTTCTTTGTGCAGTGAAGTAGATAAACTGGTGTTTCTAAAAAAATACATGATTCTTGTCCAACACAGTAAAGCTGCCAATATAATTTTGGTTTTTAAACATTGTGTTCTGTGAAAAAAATGTGGATCATTTTTTTTTTTCCAAACAGTTGCCAGTACATTTTTGTTTTTCAGTTTAGGTTTTAAACAGAGTATTTATGAAAAGCTACGCTGCATTAAAATCATTGTCTCAACGGTTTGTTTATAGTCTCCCTGTATTGTTACTGTTTGATATACCGAACGATCCGCTTTCACACTAATATGCCTGTCATTTGTTTATTTTCTTTGTGTTTTGGAACAGAAGTAGTTTCCACTTATTGGCTTGAATTTGTATAAATGATAAACTAAATTGCATGGCATATGCATTTTGTCTTACACAGGGCTCCCAATCGTCCTGCAAAACAAGGGGTCCCAAGGACTCCACTTACAGTATAGAGGGTCCTAGAGGCGGGATAGAGGCTCCCAGTGGCATTGCGAATGTGGAAAAGAATTTTTCTAGTGCATCCCTGGGACACCCTGCACATTGTTTTAGAGGGTCCTTTAGAATTTTAGAACTTCATAGACCCCAGATGGGGGTCCCTGTGAGCCCTGATTACATTATACAATCGACCCCCTCACGAACAGCCCTCTGATTTACGACCTCCCCTCTTTTACGACTGAAATATGAATGACGGATCGTTTTTCTTCTAAACTTGCCTCCTCATTTACAACTCTCCCTCTAACGCGTTTTACGACCGTAAATCTTGTTGATTTTACGACTGATGCAACACATTCTGACAATTATCAGTCGCAAAAATGTATGATATCTATCCTTCTCGGCCTCAGTTCAAGCCGACGCACAGCTGGGGTACCACTGTTGTTAGGTCAATCTCGGTAAAAACGAACCGTTCTCATGCCGAAATTGTAGAATTTAATCAGCGATATCACGATCTGACCACTAAATGTCACCACTTTTATGCACATGTGTCATCACTGAGCAGTTTATGATCAAAGTTTGAACTGAAACAGTCGCGATCGTGTCGATCTTTACGAACTCTGTGCACACGTAGGCCTAAATGCGAAGTCAACTCCCAAGTTGAAACTAGGTGATCGGTCACACTCCATAAGTTGGAACTCAGTGAATGGTCTCACTTTACAAAAAAATAAGTTGAAAAGCAGCTCCTTTCCGTTATCAAACTGATAAATCGGGCTTAGTGCGTGCACTCAAACACTTGCTGAATGCAAACAACTCACAAAATCCGATAAATGAAAGCAGCTGGCGCATTAGCGTTTGCCGTGATTTCGTATTTGCGGTTTGTGCGGCGCCATTTTGTCAGCCGAGTTGTATGCGCGGTAAAAGTTCCGTGTGTGCAAACTGTGACTGAAAATGAACTGCCAGAGCGTAAAATGGCGAAAATTAGGTCTGTACTGTTGTTATGTGTAGTTTGTGTGTGAGTGCAACACGGGCCGTCGAGCACACTTTCTGTTTTCGCCCGTTTTCGCTTATTAGCTAGACCGCGGATGTTTCATTCAAGAATGACGGAGAAAGCATGTTTTAGTTTTAGTGTATGCATGTGCTGTGCGTCATATACGGTGTAGTGAGTCACTGAGTGCATTGTTTTGGTCACCCCTGATTTAAGACCCCCCTCTTTTACGACCGATTTTTCGCGATTTTTTGAAGGTCTTAAAAGAGGGGGTTGACTGTATACATTAAACACGTGTCTTCATATTTCATTTTTTGGTTCTTGCGATAAAATCCAACAAAAGAAAAATATTTTAATCTAGAAATTTGCCAAACGTTATAGACTCAGCATCAAAGACTCAGCATCTCATTCTGATAACCACTCGCACTGCAACACACACATCTTTCAAAAATACACACCAATTTTGGAAAGAAATTTTACTGGCAGACAAACAAAGCACACATAAAATGAACTACAACAGACACTTGTTTCAACCCGACTGCTTAAACTAAGTTATGTATCATACACAGGTAGCACCACATTGAAATTAGTTCCCCAAAAATCTTTTTACTAACAATTTTATTTTCTAAACGCTTCACATTTTTGAAAACCTTTTTTATAATATTTTTGAAAATGCATTAATGGTGATATGTTTTATATCCTGCATAGTTTCCAGTTTTTTTCTCTCCAGAAATCAGTTAAACATAATCAACCAATACATAATTGACACTTTTAATGCTAAACAAGAAAACATTACTTTGTTGAAATAAAGGTAAAACTAGTCAAAGGTTAAGCTAACCATCCTGAAAACTGATAACATTAATTTGTAGAGTGATATGTGCTAGTTTGTGTAAGCAATTAGTCTAAAGGCCACTTTCCCAAGGAAGTCTGAAGGTCACTTTCCAATCATGCAAACATATGTTCTAAGAGTTATTATTAACATAAATATAGAAATCATTTTGAATCTACATCTACTGCACACAAAAATACTAAAATAACAAGAAGCAAGAAAGATATTACCCACTGTTTCATTTCAACCTAGTTTTCTTCTCCAACAATATTCCAAGAGGAAAAGAAAAGTGTTAAATTTCACATTCACACACAATCACAATCATCCCTTGCATAGTTATCTAAATCTGAATCAACCATTTCCCCCCTTGGGTAGTTCCCCCACCTTCTGGAAGTTATGTGCTTGTAACATTCTTTTCTGTCACTCTCTGACTCAGGCTGCCTTTTCCCTTTGCTTACTGTCGTCTATTTTTCTGCCTTATTGGTCCATTCTCCTGCCTTTTTTCAAGAAACTCTTACAAAGATTTTGTCCAGCCGGAGACAGACATGCTGGGCCTAACTATTTCTTAGTTTAGGCGCATAACAGCTGCATGACGCATCTGCGCTCATGACAGGAAACTGTCTGAGCGATCGAAGAAGAAGAAAAAGAATCAACAATTTGACGTTTACACATTGTATTAACAGGTCATCACAGAAACTGACATTTAAACCAAAGAAAATAACAGTTATGCTTATCTAGTCAAATTTTGCAACTGTATGTAAATGCTTATTTCTGTGACATCCTTCAATCCTAGAATGGATAATTATTTAAGAATATTGTTCCAACTTTGTATAAAGCAATTCTGAGGGTTGGTTTGCAAGTGCTTGTAATAAACTATTTTTAAGAGCACTAGAGATCAACACTATAAAAACTGTCCAAGTGGAGCACATTTTGTCATCTTCATGTGGAGTTCTCAATATCATTGTTTCATCCAAAATATTTTGTTGGTTCAAGTTGAACTTCTTCAGACTGTTAAGAAGGCTGATAAAAATACTGTTGACCTTTGGTTACAAGAAGCAAAGAATAAAGAAAGGTGGAAAAATGGGTTTCAAATAAGCAATATATACAGGGATCTATAGCTAACACAATTTAGATTCAACAACATACTGATTTTCCCATAATCAATAACCCGATATGCCTTATGTATAAAATGACATACACCAACAATGCTGAAGACTTGTAACAAGAATGTGCACATTACATAGAAGAGTGTTTGTAAGACGATTGACTATTTTACACACTCCTTGTGCAAGAGCACACAACCCACACTTTAATTATTACTGTGCAAAACTAGTGCCACACATACAGTCTGGTACATCATGTATATACACAAGTCACTCAATCCTTTTTCACAAATCATTACAGTGAAATTTCTTTTGTTTTCTTCTGCTTGACAATTTGCCGCATAACTGGATTTAAAAACAACAAGAGATGAACAACGAAAGTCATGGTGACCTAAGTCCTTTGGTTTTCAACAAACTTGAACAGCAACATTCTCTTCACACATTATTGATAACACAGATATCATAACAAGTAAAAGCATGTTACTAAAAGATTTGCATAATTATGTATATATTTACTCAACCCTACAGATATTGGTCCAATGACATCACCCTACTTGGTCGATAACTTCTATACTTACAGGCAAGTCTTTGCATTTTCTCTCTGTTCAAAAACCGTTATTTCTTTAAACTCTTTCCCCAAAAAAATTGCATACATTATTGCATGGAACAGGTTTTAAAAAAAGTGATTCATTTCTTTTTGTTAAATCTTGCAATACAACAGCAAATAATACAATGAAAATAGCATATAAAAAACCCACAAGAAATGTATACAAATCTCAAATACAATATTATCAAAGTAATGGATGTAGAGATGAAAATAAGAACAGAAAAATAAATTATCACAGCACTCTAGTCAACTTGTACCCTTCACTGTAACAATCTGAGCCTACTATGCAGACGTGCAAAAATTAAGATGTTAACTGTACCCCAACAGTTACTAATATAGATCAACCATTACCAACCAACTCTTTCTCATCATGCAATAATAACTATAACAGTACCCACTCCTCTACCAGAGCAAAGGACTACCTGCACATTCATTTACCTCTACACAGACTCCAAAGAACCAATCACAATAAAAGCATCATCGAAGAGGCCAACTGTGGCTATGAAAGGCTATACAGCGGGCTTCAACTTAGTCAGTGTTTTGTGAGGAGATAAGCATCCAGCGCTGAGTGTTCCCTCTCAGTCGTGGAAGATAGCAGGGCTGTGGCGAGCTCAGCGGGCGTGTTTCTGGCAGAACGCCTTGCCTGCCTTGGCCACAAAAGGCTGCCCCTCCAGAGAAACATGACAAGTCTGCACAGACATCACAATAACACATTGTTTCTGCATGAAAGACTAGTTGAAACATTCAGTGAAGGCTGAATACTTTTCAACGTATAATCTGCATTACTCCGCCCCCCCCCCCCCCCATTCCATGCAAGATTTTTTTTAAAGAGTACACCATTTTGGTAGTTGAGTACCATTCTGTAGTGTATAGGAGAAAAGTATTACGAGCATCATTTATTGAAATCTTGAAGCATGTTTCGCACACCAAACCTTGGTACACAATGCCATGTGAAAGATTTAAAATAATGGAGTTCCAGCTCAGCTTACGTTAAATTCAGATAAAGAAAAAACCCTCTAAACAGTAACAAGCCGAGCAAGTATCCATACCTACAACCCCAGATTTACGAGTTAGGTGATCTAGATTTATGAGTTAGGTGATCTATCAACTGAGAAACTCTGGCGCTGAAAACAGCTTTAGAAATGAGACGCTAACTCACAGCGCAGTTGAAACACTCGGCATGGTAGTTCTTGCCCATGGCCTCCACCCACTTGTCACCGGGCTCCACAGGGAAGTCACAGGCAGCGCACATGGTCTGGTACAGCGCCGCCCAGTCTGAAACCAACACCACCTGCTTTTAGACCTACAGTGAAAATCTGGTCAGTTAAAATTGAAAGAACTAACATTTTAGTTAATTTTAAAGGGCTACGATAAGTTGAAAAAGTTTT
The DNA here is from genome assembly GCA_017654935.2 of Phymorhynchus buccinoides. Taxonomy (NCBI): domain Eukaryota; kingdom Metazoa; phylum Mollusca; class Gastropoda; order Neogastropoda; family Raphitomidae; genus Phymorhynchus; species Phymorhynchus buccinoides. The sequence goes on along the minus strand of CM065680.1, from coordinate 77,951,449 downwards.
GCTCATAAGAAGAATTACATGGGGACCATAAAGTAATTGTGAGTTAGCCGATCTTTGTTTTTGTTGGTAACATCTCTTTGTTTTCATGTAGTTCTGCTTACTCCTTTATTAAGGAAGGGAAATAAGGAATGCACACCCACAAAGAATACTTTGTGAATCGGTAACTAGTGCTAATATCAACACATGGTTCATGACAAGTACCACTTTTTTTTAATACTTTTTTTATATTTTTTAATAGATCCACACTAGGTTGTTTTTTCTATACTTTCCATTAGGCTACTTCTATCTCTTCAGCTTTCTAATTTCTTGTCTTCTTACTACCCCCCAAAGTGCAGCAGAATCTTCAGCCTGATGAAGTTGGCTGCCTGAGGCGAAGAAGAAGAAGAAGTATCACAACACCATCAGAACTTCCAGTTTTGATGAACCAACACTTAACGGAGAGAATATCAGTCCCACCTTTCTCACAAAACGGTTTGCCATCCTCGATGTAGAACTGGTTGCCGCCGATGGGCCTTTTGCAGTGAGAGCACAAGAAACAGTCGGGGTGATACGAGGCCTGAGCTGCATTCACACAATCCTGAAACACAACTCGCATGTATCAACCATTGTATTGCCTGCCGCTTGTCTGCTTTGATTTACTCAACATTTTGTTTGCGATCGCTGCTCTTATTTCAGAAACAAGAGAACGAGATCATATTGATGTACATTTGTAAAACCTGATTTTTCTAAAACAATTTTTTTTCAGACCAACATTTTCTAGAGCTAAAAAAAGGGGGTCGAGCTTGCTTAATATGGCTTAACTGATTTTTGCACAAAAACTCATGGCCATGCTTAATATGAGATACTTTTTTCCCCCCGACCTTATGACGAAAGTATATACAGACAAACCTCGATTTTAAGACTTCCAAAATGTCCGGAAAAATCGGTCGTAAATTGGAGGGGTCGTATGACGGAGGTTTTCACTGGCAGCCGTAGAAAGAAAAAGTTCAGCACACTTCATACTCTCTTTTTCATGCACACATACAATGACATATTAAAACTGGATTTGGGTCTTTCCAACTCCATAGGATTGTGCAATCGATGTATTACAGTTTCACTTTGCCGACTTCTTTTAATCGCCACCACTCTCGTCCAAAGTCAGTGGTTTTCTTTTTCAAAGTCAGTGGTTTTCGTGCTTTTCCTCCGCCCTCCGCCATCTTTTCTACAACAAGGGAAGCGACTCCGCTTTCAGGCCCTTGACCGTGGTTGTTTCCCTTTGCTCGAAGTCTATGCAGACGACAGTAACGGTCGTAAAAACCAACAAAACGGCGGTCGTAAGTCGCATTTTAGAGGAAGTCGTTTAAGAGAGGTTGTTTACATAGTAAAATGCATCTGTGCCAACAAATCCGGTCTCAAATGAAAGGTGGTCGCTTAACAGAGGGTCGTAAAATAGGGGTTTGTCTGTAATAACAAAATGACAATTTGAATTTTGTGTAAAAGTCTTGTGGGAGAAGACCAGAAGCATATAAATCTTGAAACTCTGATGCTAAGTTCTCTTCCAGCATTGAAATTTGGTTGTAAGTGGCAATGAGAAGGTCGGCCGAATGTAATCATAAAAATGAGAACATTGCGTCAACCATCCTACTAAGTTTTAATGCCTGAAGACACAACTAAACATGGGGGGATCTTGAAATTCATACGTCTACAGTATGAAAACTGGTGCAAGTTCTCACCCCCAGAATGGGCTTGTTGCATCCTCTGCAGGTGGGGGCCAAGTATCGCTCGTAGTCCCTCTCACAGTACAGCTTGCCCCCCTCCTCCACAAAGCCGATGTCGATCAGCTTCACCCCGCACTGGGGGTTGGCGCACACAAAGTGGTCCGGGCACCAGCAGTTGCCCATCGCCGTCACAAAGGGGCCTCTGTGGGTGGGTGTGTACGAACAGAAGCGCATTAGATGCAAACATAATATACATGCAGATCACACATTGAGGGCACGCACGCACACACATACACACAAACATACACAAACACACGCACATGTGCACACACAACAAGATGCACACAGACACACATACAATGTCCGCATGTACAAATATACACACACACTTCTTCTGCGTTCCTATAATGGGTAAGGCACATATGTGTCCGGTTTTCATTTTTCACTGGTCTCCCCGCTGCGTACAGCCGACACATTCCAATTTTGGAGGAGCTCAAAGGAGACAAACTTGATTTTTTTTTTTTAAAGGCAGGAGAATGGGCCAATAAGTCAAAAAGATAGTAGATGACAGAGAAAAGGGAAAAGGCAGAGTCAAAGAGAGTGGCAGATTAGAGGAAGTTACAAGCACAGAACTTCAAGGTGGGGGAACTATTTTGATCAAAGACCCCCCGGTATCCCCACGGGGAAAGACTTGTGGAGGGGGTGGGGTTGTCCAGCTTCCCATATGGATGCACGAGGCATCCACCCACTGCCCCAACACACAAACTAAAAATAACTTTAAAAGAAACAATATTGCAAACCCTGTATCCGTAAAGGAATTTATATTACCTGACGAGAGATGTAGCTAATGTGTTTTGAAACTTGCATAGTAATACTAGATAATAAAGCGAGAGTGGATAGTTCTAAACATGTCATTAAAATTGTGCATCTTTAATAACAAAATCTGCAAATCGCTAAAATACACACAGGCAAAACACCCCCCCCCCCCCCCCCCACACACACACTTTGACAGAGAAGAGACTGGAACCAACAAACAGAAACAGACAAGCACAGTGAAATCCAGACCTTATGGGAGCATCGCAGCCAGTGCATACAGGGACACCTTGACAGAGAAGAGACTGGAACCAACAAACAGAAACAGACAAGCACAGTGAAATCCAGACCTTATGGGAGCATCGCAGCCAGTGCATACAGGGACACCTTGACAGAGAAGAGACTGGAAGCAACAAACAGAAACAGACAAGCACAGTGAAATCCAGACCTTATGGGAGCAGCGCAGCCAGTGCATACAGGGATGCTTTGACAGAGAAGAGACTGGAAGCACCAAACAGAAACACACAAGCGCAGTGAAATACAGACCTGGTGGGAGCAGCGCATACAGGGACACCTTGACAGAGAAGAGACTGGAACCACCAAACAGAAACAGACAAGCACAGTGAAATACAGACCTGGTGGGAGCAGCGCATACAGGGACACCTTGACAGAGAAGAGACTGGAACCACCAAACAGAAACACACAAGCACAGTGAAATACAGACCTGGTGGGAGCAGCGCATACAGGGACACCTTGACAGAGAAGAGACTGGAACCACCAAACAGAAACACACAAGCACAGTGAAATCCAAGTGAAATCCAGACCTGATGGGAGCATCGCAGCCAGTGCATACACTGATATTGACAAAGAGACTGGAACCAACAAACAGAAACACACAAGCACAGTGAAATCCAGACCTGATGGGAGCATCGCAGCCAGTGCATACACTGATACAGGGACACTTTGACAAAGAGACTGGAACCAACAAACAGAAACACACAAGCACAGTGAAATCCAGACCTGATGGGAGCATCACAGCCAGCACATACACTAATACAGGGACGCTTTGACAAAGAGACTGGAACCAACAAACAGAAACACACAAGCACAGTGAAATCCAGACCTGATGGGAGCATCACAGCCAGCACATACAGGGATGCGCCCAGTTCCACCGCCAGGGTTGGTCACGGCCTCACCAACACGCCCCCGCTTGGCTCCAACCCCTGAAGGCTTGGGGGCAGATCCAACACCCCCTCCCCCGCCAAAGGGGCGAGGGACCCCGGCAGATGGGGCGGGAGCAGAGGGGGTCCAGGTTTTGGCCACAGGGGCCGAGGGAGCGGGGACAGGTTTAGGCTGGAACCCTCCAGCTGGCTTGGCAGCTGCAAGCGTAAAGAACTGATGAGCATGCAGAACGCTTCTTTGTCGGTTTGTCTGTTATTTTTAATATTAACTTGTTCTGGGTAAATGAGTAACTTCGTGTTGCTAATGCTGACAAGAACATTCATAAGAAACTTTACTGAAATAGGACACTTTTTATCTAAAGTCTGCCGCAAATTTATTGAGTTTGTTAACTCAATTAGAGTTTTAGGCTAAAACCCTGTACATAAACTTTTTTTTTTAAAAACACTGTAAAATTCAAAACTTTTCGTTAAAAGGTATCCACACACAAAATTTCAATCCAAATAAAGGATAATTTTTCACTTTCAGCCTATAACATTATGTAACAAGCTTATGTAATGGGGTACATCTAAATTGTGTTGCTTTCAGAATGTTAGATACATATTAGTTAACCATTTTCCCTTTGCCTCTTTACTACTTTTCAATATCTCCCACGCTTGCATACTCTCAAATTCTATAAGTATAACTAGCAGCACACAAATAATTGATGTTCTTACCAAATGAAGGGACAGGAGCAGGAGCAGGAGCAGGAGCACCAGAGCTGAAATAAAAGAAAGGAGGTTCCATTTTGTGTTGTTATCCGCAAAACATTTCGCAATAGGATCCTTAAAATAAAATGCTTGAGTAAGGGCAACTAGCAAGACAATAAACTTTGGGATTATTTCTTCAACATTAACTGAAACAGCAAACACTAAGCTGTTTTCCAGAGAAATTGTTTAAATGAGCTAACATTCCAGTAAAGGGCCAGCCATACGTCAACTGTATGATACGATTCGATCATGTGATCTTGAAGCGCGAATCACATTTGTTCTTGGAGACCATGTGATCGAATCATATCGTACAGTGGACGTGTGGCTGGCCCTTCAGACACAACCAAAGAGAGACCTGCCAAAAATCTGTGCCTGGCAACTTTTGGACGAATGTCCCAAATTTGGGTTTGCCCCCAGAATTAAATCCTGGCCCTGTTTTACACTGTAAAGTTGAAGAGTTTTAACATCTGAAGACAAAGAAAATACTATCTTTATACTGTTTGAGAAGAAGTGTTTAAACATAGAAACATTTCCTAAAAATCTAAACAGGTGTGTTGGAATTGGACATGCTTTTGATCTATCAATTGTGACATGAAGATATCAAGTCATCATAGCAGAGAAAAACCTTGCTTTAAGCGAAGAAACCACAAAAAGGAATGATCAGAGTAGAGATACAAGGGGGAAGCAGAAGGGAGAGGGCTGGGAAAGCTGCAAATACAAGCACATCGCAGCTGTTATATAGACAGACATGTTGCCCTCATACAAGAAATTTGTCTGGATCATAGCAATATGTCTTTCCCTCTAAGAAGTGTGCTTAACGTTGAAATTTGCATTCACGTTTTGCATGAACAAGGAATTTGCCCTGCAAAAGATATCTTTTAATTGGAATTCCTGCATGCCACAAACAAGAATACATTTCCATGCACTCGGCTCATAAATGAAAAGTTGTCATTAATAATAAGGATTTATGTAAGAGAATAGGGATGGATTGTATCACATACAGTACAAAATATCACATTAAGTTTATCATATCGAAAAGTATGATTTTGCTTAACAATTTCAATCCAAGTACACAACAACAACAAAGCAACGAAAAATAAATTACATTCCCACTATCATTTTACTGAAGCCATAATTCCTAGAACAAAAACTAAAGATTGAAGCAAGCAAATCGGGGATGGCAAAACTAAAGTAAACTAAAATATCACAGTGAGCATCACAGAGGCATCATGCATCTTATTCCTAATCAAGCATGCCATATACTGCACTTTCACTATCACCTTTTGATGCGATTCTAATATTTACCACAAAATCATATGCCAGTATCCAAAAAAGCATCAACAATTTTTAATGTTTCTGAACATGTGCATGCAAAACCTTTATCAATATCTAGTGAGTACTCTAAATCTATCTTTTACACCACGACCTGTTCACGTTGGTTGCCCGCACCATCCTCTCCTTCCTCTCTCTCCTTTTCATGTGTTCTCTCACTTTCTTATTTCGCGTACACGTTTTTGCACACACACAAACATATCGTCGATGAAATTCAAAAACCTTGTATCTCGAATTTGGGGGGGTTGAGTTAAATACATAGCTCTCTAATTTTTCCTGCCACCCTTCACCAAAAGCTCGTATCTCTAACGACTTTCTATCTGGGGTAAATGAAGTTGAGTAAATAGAAGAAAAACCTCGTAAGTCCCAAATTCAGATCTAGTTAAGGACAAAAAACTCATATCTTCGTTCTTTTCAAATATTTTTAAAAAATATTAAAATGTAATTTTAACAAAATGCAAGACTAAACTCGCAATGTCTTGAACAACATAGTCATCATAGTTAATCAATTGTGGTAAACGCGGTTAATTTAAAAATAAAATAATTCATTTTTCTCAAAACTACCAAAATTGAGATACAAGGTTTTTGAATTTCACTGAAGATATAGTCACAGACTTACTTTTGAACACAAAGGAAAACACATGAACAGTAAAGAATTCCCTTATAGAGGAATCCACTCCAGATAACAGGCATACAGCATATCACACATACACAAAACAAAACTTGTCCAGAGAGATTTGCCAAGACAATACCCAATCCACACTTATATCTATAATTTGATTTTTCTTTTCAGGTTTCCTTCCTTATCCATCCCACCTGTCCAGCTGCTTCTGCAGTTTGAGAAAGGAGCGGGAGTGAGCCGTCTTGTCTTTGTCGTCAGCAAGGCCCCCCGCCCCTTTCTCCTCCTCCTGAATCATTTTGAATGTCTCTGAGGGATAATACTTTACTCCCCCGCCGTTCTCCGTCACACCCTCTGGGGGTGGGGGTGGGGGTGGGGAGTGCATGGGTGGCGGTGGTGGTAGTGGTGGTGATTCCTTGGCATGCGCGTGAGAAGGTGGAGGGGGAGGGAAATTGGTGCTGGCATCACCACTGCTAAAGGCAAAAAAAAAAAAAAAAAAAAGGCGGGGAGACCCCTCATTGCATGCGTGAATAGAAAGATGCGGCACATGCAGAATGCATTTGCAAACAAAACACACACACAAACATATGCTCACGCATGCATGCATGCACTCAAGCACTTGAGACATGCCCACAATCAGATGTACACACACAGCACAAATAAGGCAGAACAAGAACATGCTTGCATGCAGACATATCTACACACCCATCCAGAAAAATACAAGAATCTAATGCAGCACATGCAAGCATGCAAACACACATGCACACGCGCGCATGCACACACACACACATACAAACACACACACACACACTTATGCAGACCATGTTGCAACTACCGCTAAGGTGTAATTCCAAGCAGTCGATTTTATGCATAAAAAAAAAATTCTAACACAAGCAAGCAGATCGAAAACATCTTGTCATCAAATAATATAACCTGACGTAACCATAAAAGTGTGGAGTTCTCGTATTTTGCATTCAACTTGATAAAACTATTAGCACATCTATAATGCATAGCCCTCCCTGGGAATGCCATTAATCCTGATAAATATGACTATGATATTAAATGTTCAAATGCAGAAGAAAGCATGCACTGTTCATTACAAAAAAAGCATTCCTGTAATCAATGCAAACCCGCCTTGGCTTAAGGCTGTGTCAGACCAATTGACATAGGCTAGAACACCAAGGCTACATAAAAATGTTGTTATGCTCTGCATAGTTATGCAGGGATTGTCTTTAGCCATGACAAGCTCCTAGCATAACATCATCAGTCTCCAAAATCCCCCAAAGTGGCGGGGTAATCAAAAACAGTCACACAGGTAATGTTCTCATCCCTAGCTGATGCATTTGTACCATAATGTTCAAGTGCATCGGCTGTTTGGATGATCCCTGGAGTCTTTTAGCCAGGGTTCGACAACAACTACAACATCAATGCAAACTATTTGTGTCTTCTTCCCATGTGTTCAAAATAAGGTGCATCCATTCTTTGATCTATTAATAAACTTACATATAAATATATCAACATATTTCTAAGTATTTCATTTCAGAGGTGGTTAATCTTTAAAACAATAAAATTGAATGATTTCTTCACATACTATAGTTAATAGTATGATGGGGGGGGGGGGTGGGGGGGGGGATATATAATGAGAAATAAATATGATTGTTAAGAAAAAAAAGGAAAGAGAAATTAAAAAAGAAATATATATATGAAATTGATATCACAAAATGGTTAGCATAAAAAAGGTTATTCCCAGTAGAACAACAATGAAATAACAAGAAACAAAAATAGAACAAGAACATAAAATATGAACAAACATTTTATCGAAAGGTTAAAATGTCATTTGTGACCTGATACCCAATTCATGCAAAAGAAGAAACATTGAACTGAAACGTGCATGAAACTGACGTCATGTAGGAAACACAAGGCTAGCACTGTCCTCAGTATATATTTTTAATCAATGCTTTCTTGGTTTGTCAAATAACTACTCCATTCCCTTTGTAAGTGGTTAATGGCCAACATAACTAAACTGCTCAGTGTTGAAACTGCTCAATTGACAATATCTTGGTAAAAAAAAAAAGTTATCGGTTGGCTGTCCAGTAGGCAACCTTAAGTAATGTGGGGCGAAAACAACAAGTCACCTATGCAGAAATATAAGCATGCCATCTAAGCTGCAATGAGTAATATGGCAACTGCAAAGAAAAATGTATCTGTTAGCAAGTACGATTTGGCCATTTAATTAGTGGCACAACCATGTCGTCATTATTCTATTGATAACATTTGATCATTGTTCTATGAAAAGAAAGTGAAGCGCATCAATTATATCTAGCCAAAGGAAGAAAAGGTAATATATATTAATACAGATATTATGCAAATACAACATGTAGTAGTACAACTCAGTAAAACGACAACAATTTCACAATAATTATTGTGGAAAATTGTGGAATTGTGAACTCAGACATCAGACTTTTCAAAAACACACCAAGATGTGTAGAAATCTGTAGAAAGCACACAATGTGCATCGACAGCTTTGGCCTTGTTTCCATACATGACATTCAGAAAGCAGCAAAGTGAACAGTTTTTGTTATAAAAAAAAATCAAGAGCAGCTTTTAAAAAAAATCCCCGATACACAGAGTTAAGAGAAAAATAAATAAAAACGCAACAGGAACCTTTAAAGAAGTAATCTGCATAATAAATTAAAAACACATTTTGATGCAATCAATATGATTACCTATATCATTTTTATCTCCACGTATCGAAAAGCCACCATCCATACAACCACAATCGCCTTATGGCCATTCTTTATTGAAATAAAAAAGGCAACAAGAGTGACTCTAACACCAACGCATTAAAAAAAAGCTCTAGGTTTGCAGAACTATAACCTTTTCCCTACATTCTACTAAAAAATATGCATCTCCAAAGCTATTAGCACAAATACCGCCTCCAAATCAACAACCTTTCCTTTTATCTATTTTTATCTTACACAGTTGAAATCTGAAAAAATCTATGTTAAAAAAACTGAAATTTAATTTTCAGAAAATGAAATTTGTCCCTTGACTGCCGTATAACGTATCACATACAGACGTGATCACATCACTGATGATGTCATCAGATGAAGAGGAAGAACTCTGATATGCTGGCTTTTACTCTAACACAGTCAAGAGAGTAATATCCTCAGACTATTTGGCCAGATTGGCTCTAAATCTATCATGTTGTCTTTTTTATGCCATGATTTGTACAATGTTTTTTTCTTTAATTTTCTCTGGAGAGAGAGAGAGAGACAGAGAGTTGCTTTGTATGTATGCGTTGTTGCTGGTTGGTGTCATTCTTGAATGCTGTTTTTGTTGTGTATTTGTTGATGAAAAATTGATTGTAAAGCGCTTTGGGCTCATCTGAGGTAAAGCGCTATATAAATGTACTATTATTATTATGACATCCCATGTTTTTGGTGGTACAGTGGAACCTCCCTTATAAGACCTCCAATTATAAGACTCCCTCCCATATAAGACCTACTTCTCTCAGACATTTCCCTTCTTTGTAAGTATTAAAATTACCTCCCTTATAAGACCCCTCCCTTATAAGACCTCATTTGGGATGATTTTTGAAGGTCTTATAAGGGAGGTTCCACTGTACCCGATTACTGAGTGAGCTGGTTTTCACCGTGTCTACTTTTATCATAGCACATTTATGCTTGTATGTTTGTTTTTGTTTTGTCAAAAACACTATCATGATGATTAAAAAACAACAAGACTGGAACGTTCCTGGTACTGCAGTACCTCCAGGATCGTCCCACTATCTTTACAGCTATTCATGTGCCTGTGCCAGGCCGGAGGACTTTATAAACGGACTCTCACTCATTCATGTCTGATTTGCTTTACCCCTGTTCTTCGCCAGTGAGCAAGAACTTGGACTGTCCCTGGAACTGGCTCATGACCTCTGTGTTGGAGTAGAGGCCGATGGGGGTGTTGTAGCGCTGGGACATGATGGCCTTCACCGTGCCCGCCTTGCCCCCCTGCCCCACCACCTGCACCGGACCCCCCTCGCTGCCCCCCTCCTCCTGGGGGGGCGACACGCTGTGCGCGTTCAGGGGCGGGGGGACGCCCGAGGTTTTCATGGCTTTGGGGGGCTCTGAAAAATGGTGGGGGGGGGGGGGGGGGGGGGGGATGGGGTTGAAATAAAGGGCAGGGAGAGGGTAGAGGGAGGGAAAAGGGGAGGGTAGTGGGAAGGAGAGAGGATGTGACAATTAAAAGTTTGAAAGATTATCTCAAGGAGCTCACTTTGCTTGCTGTATTTTTTAGGACTATCAAAGTTGCACAATACAAAAGACACGCGCACACGCACTTAAAATGCACAGAGTTTAAGCACTATTAAACAAAAAAACTGCACTGCAGCACTTGATCACCCTACAAATGTACCTTGTTTCTTTCCTCAGGACTCAAATTTTTAAAAAACCCACCAGTTTAACTGTGTACAGATTCATGTACTTTAAAATTTATAACCAATTGAGGGCAGGACAGGAGACATTCATTGTTCAACTAATTTCAACACTCACGAGACTGATTTCCAACACTACAGAATTATACTTCTTTGGCAAGTAAGGCACTTATTTACAAATAAACTTATGTGTGTTTTTATATCACTCAAACTTTAGGAGGTAGATACACACAGTGCATAAAAGGTGTCTTCCGTTTTTTGTTGCTGTTTGTTTTTAAGATACATACAGTAGGCCTACACTACAATACCTTTCCCCTTTCCTTTCCTTTCTTTTCCCCCCCAACACAGCCTACATGACCAACAGAGGGAGATCTTACCCTTTCCACTATCCATGAGATCCTGGAGATACTTAAAAGAGCGAGACTGATGCTGAGACGGCTTGGAGGGGTCCTCGCTCTCAGAGTACTTCTCAGCCGCCGAGCGCAGGTAAGCGGGGTCACCCCCACGCTGCGCAGCGGAAGGAGGAGCAGCAGGAGGAGGAGGAGGAGGAGGAGGAGGAGGAGGAGGGGCGGAGGAGGAGGAGGAAGAGGAGGAGGGGGAGGCTGGAATGGCACTGACCACACTGGAGGAGGACGATGCATCACTACTGCCGCTGGTGGGGGGAGGTGGTGGTGGTAAGGAGGGGAAGGTGGGAGGAAGACACAAGACAGGCACAGGGTGATGCACACACACACAACACACCGCAGGGATAGCACAAAATGCATGCTCAAACCTTCGCACACCGCACGCCACATTGTTCTAAACTCCTAAACAAAGCCATCATTTATGCTGCAGCCCTTCATGACTATCAAAACGCCATGCTGAATAAGGATGACGGTAATGTTGAACGTAAACTTCTTTTTTTTGGACAAAGACTACACAATCTAGAATACCCTGCTTCTTAAAAATTGTCTGTGACAAAGACTTAGAATCCAGAGAAATTCTAACATCTTCACACACCTTGAAAAAGAAACAACAACTCGAGTACAAAAGTTTACTGCATCTTTATAAAGAAAGTACAAGTTAGTTACCGGGGAATAAAAGAGGTAAGAAAATGGAATGACCATTTGATAAGTGAATGTGAAAAGATACAGTATTGTGGTTTCCATTACAAAAAGGTAATAGAAGATAGCATACTTACAATGTTATGGCATAAAACAGGCTTAGAAATATATACAAATTAGGGGGAAATTATGAAATACGACATTCTTCCCCCCAAAAAAGAGAAGCCAGGAGAAAGGTAGATAAAGAATGAAAGGATTAGGTGCAAAGTTGATCCCGTCACCCATGTAAGTGTCACAGACTTAGGAGCATGAGATTTGTCATTAATACTCTTCAGGTAATTTGCTTTCTCTCACTCGAAAATATCCATGCACTTATGTTATTACACAGATGTAATTGGTTACATCATGTTCTAACTTGAGGACAAGTGCTTGTGAGGACATACAAACACTGAAACAGACACACATTCACACATACACTGAGAAATTATCTGTTCTGCATGTTTGAAAATGGATGTTCAAATGTGTTCCACAGAGAGAAAGAGGGAGAGAGACACACAGACAGAAAGAGAGAGGGGGTGGGGAGAAAGAGAACCTATAACATTTCACCTTATAAAGTGTGTATAAACAACCATAATGTTATCCATTGCTTACTTCAAAGACGTCAAAGAATTCAAAGAATTAAAAATATAAAAAAATCCACAAAAATCCAAAACAAACCCCCTGATTTTTCTGACCCCCCCAAAAAAAAATGAGAGAAGAAAAAAAGAAAAGAAAAAGCAAGGAGGGGGAAAGGACATAAGCGAAAATGTACAAGTTTCAAAGACACAAGTAAAAACGTAACAGTTTGTTGCCCACATTTATTTCATCATTAGGCACACACCATGCAAGATAAGAAGACATAATACGAACCCTGGAGACAGGGACATGTTCTGTGTGCGCTGAGCCAGTCCATCGTTGAAGGCGGCAGGCTTGAAGGGGGCCGGGGAGGGCTGCCCTCCACCAAATGGCTTGGGAGCAGCGTTGAAGCTCTGTCCATCACACACATATATTGTTGTTCATGTTGTTGTTGTTCCCTGGCTTAAAGACTCCAGGGATCATCCCAACAGCCGAAGCAATTGAACACTATGGTACAAATGCGCCAGCTAGGGATGAGAACATTATGTGCGTGACCGTTTTTGATTACCCCGCCACGTGGGCAGCCACACTCTGACTTTGGAGGAACACATATAATATTTTAGATAGGGTATGAAATAAACACACATGCATGCACATACGCTCATTCATGCATGCACACGCACACACACACACACACGCATAAACGCATGCGCACACACACACATTCTGATGATGATACAAGCACTTGATCACACACACACACACACACACACACACACACAAAGAGGCTTGCACACACACACACACACACAAAGAGGCTTGCACACACACACACACACACACAAAGAACAAATATGTTTCTGTATTAAATAATTGTATCAAACTAATTAAAAAATTGTCACGTTCTCAAAGTATATATTTGACTAATTGTTAGTATATATTAAAAAAAAAGCTGCAACAACAAATTGCTATAAATAATAGCAAAAGTTTGCCTGATTGTGTTATTGCAAAATTAATTACAAAATGTTTTTAAAGAGGCAAGCTTATTAATGAGATATGACACACTACTCTCTCTCTCTCTCTCTTATATTTCGTCGCCCGCATGCAAAAGAGACGTAAGTCGAAAGACGCCACTTCACATGAGGAATGGAAAACTCAACACTTTGGTCATTTCAGGTCAAATTACGTCATTTATTGTTAATTTAACATCACAATCAGTGTTTTATCTTTGCAAATTCTTGTTTTACAGCTTTGTTAGATGATGCAGCTTGTCTAGATCAACCGGTAAGTCCAACACATCGAAGTTGACTAGTTTTGAGTTACGTCTCTTTTGCACGCAGACGGTGATTTTACAAACATAAAAGGACAGGAAAAACATTTTTTTCTTAAGATTTAATAGATAAGCGTTTTTACTTGCACTTTTCTTTTCAAGAAGAAACTTTAGGATCATAGTTCCTAAAACAAAAGAGCCCAACATTCTTTATATAGTGATATATCTTTTAAGTTAATATGATCATTTCTACATTTAAATTGCATAATACCATATAATCTACAAAAGTTTATGCACTGTATGTAAATGAAAACAATAATATACTATAAACCCCCATCTCCAGTCTTATTTTTAATGTGGCGGTACCATAGCCAATGAGGTTTAACCGAGGCATGGTTACCGCTATACCTATCTATATTGCTAAAAACTCGGGACTTTACTGGTGTTGCACTGCCTCCGGGCATTGCAGCCAGTATTGTTCCCACCATCTTTGTATTTACAAATGTCCCATATGTGTCTATGACCGAGAGGACGTAAAACATCATTTTCATCACCAATATACTATAAACAAAAAGAATACATTTTGAACAGTTCATTGCTTAAATAAGGCCCATGCAAGCATGCATAAATACGTTATGACTCACAGACACATCCAATGATGCATGCAGGGAAAACGCATCGTCGTTCATAATTATTATCTTTTCCATAAGGGTAAAGCATAATTTTAGTCAACCTCTATCCAAAGTAGCAATAATTTAAAAAGAATAACTGTCACACCTTCAACTTTAAATCTTCGACTGCACAAAAGGAGGATAAAAGTTCAAAACATTTTCCACTTTAATCAGGGTATTTCATAAGTTGCATAAAAAGAAAGTAAAGTTCAACGACCAAATCTGACAAAAATGTATCTCCATATTGCTTTTGTCTTGATCACATTTCACATCTTCCATTCTTAGGTCATCTTTCCTTATCTCTAAATTAAAAACAAATTATCTCTAAATCGTTTTTAAGACAAAAAGGAATATATTGATATAATAATGATTTTTTTTTATAAATCAATTAAAACAGAAGACTGAAAAAAGACCATCTCTGCATGCCACATGCTTTGTAGAACAGTTACATTACAATTGAATATTAAAAGCACTTGGATAGTGCCCTTACACTTGTTTATCCATAATAACATTATTGGTTAAATCATGACCCACATGGTTTTAATCATGACCCACAATGACTGTGTCATTTAATAAATGGATAATACAGTGGAACCTCCCTTATAAGACCTTCAACAATCATCCAAAATCAGGTCTTATAAGGGAGTGAATTTTAATACTTACAAAGAAGGGCAATGTCCCAGAGAAGTAGGTCTCATATGGGAGGGAGTCTTATAGTGGGAGGTCTTATAAGGGCGGTTCCACTGTACCACCCAAAAATGGGATGTCATAATAATAATAGTACATTGATATAGCGTAAAATTTGGTCAAACTCTGTTTCTTAATATATCAGCAAAACCTAAGTATATACAACTTTCTTGGCAGACGTAACAACGTAGACATCCTGACTAAAGTCACATTTATTGATTTGTAAAATAAAAGATCAGACAAATAACAGAAATGTCCTTATTTTCACAATTCTCCAAACCCTTCTCTCTTGCTTCTATAGTTCCAGCCCCTTGGTGTAGCTTCTCCTATTTCTCCCTTTTAAAAAAACCCCAACATGTATGCAATACATTTCTTTTTTTAATTTTTTATTAATCATCTTCATCCACATCATTCCAAAATGACAAAGGGGAGATTAGCAGCAATACAATAATCTGGAATGACAAACCACAGCAAGCTGCACTATTTCTGGTTTATACTCCTGTTTCAATCTCTCTATACTTCCGCCATTTTCCCCAAATACCAGTTGCAGCTTATTCTAACGTCTCTTTTTTAAAGAATAGATTTTGAAATTATGACTAATGAGACACTAAAAGAGCAGAATGTAAAGATTGAAAATACAAACAAGGACCATTAAAGAAAAAAACCGTTAGTCATATTCATATCATGTGGTATGATGTG
This sequence comes from Phymorhynchus buccinoides, assembly GCA_017654935.2. Lineage (NCBI taxonomy): Eukaryota > Metazoa > Mollusca > Gastropoda > Neogastropoda > Raphitomidae > Phymorhynchus > Phymorhynchus buccinoides. The sequence goes on along the minus strand of CM065680.1, from coordinate 77,935,646 downwards.
TGTTCGCATATATAGACATTTTACTACACCCCAAGGAAATATTGGTGTTGATGTGTGCCCTGATTATTGTAGTCAAACCGCAATTGTGATTTTGATCATTGTAGTGTTTGATTTATACTGATCGCAACAGCAGCAATGTGTCACAAATATGATCTCTATTTTTCTTCAATCTATCTCTTTTTCTCTCATTTATGCACAAGCATGCACACACACACACATGTACTCATGCATGCATGCGCGTGCACGCGCAGGCACACACACACACACAAACTCACCCACATTTACATGTACACACACAAGACAAGAAAATTTGAAAAAACATTTTCAACAGTTTCATTATACACCGAACTACTCGTTTAAAAAAAATCGATTATAATGACAGAACTTGACAAATAGGTTACATGGAACTTCATGCTACATGATCCAAACATAAACAAATAAATAAACATACAAATAAAGAAAGAAATATATAAATACTGGGTACATAAAATGGAGTTTTCTTCATAGTGAAACAAAAACACATTCTTTAAGCATAAACAAGCCAGCCAAACACATGCAAACTTCAAGCACCTCCAAATGAAACATGACTTTAGCCATTCAACTGGTCCATACTGAAAGAGAGCAGCCAATGCAAGCAAGCAGATTAGGAAGACAAAGTCAACAAACGGAACCTTGGTGCTAAGAGAACTCTGAAAAAGAAACATTGGAATAACTAAATTACAGTAAAAATTGCTTAAGTCAAAATTGAAGGGACTGAAAATTTTTGGGGACAGCCAATATTTGGAGTTTAAAAAGATTCAACGTAGAGATTATTATACTGGGACCCAAACATTATTGTGAGTTATCCAGTGTTTTTGAGTTATCAGTTCTTCTCCACTGACACTGTACTTGGCAGATTGTCTTAATTTTATTGCGAGTAAACACCAACAGAAACACAACACTCTACAACATTAAACACATACTCAAACACCAACGTTAAAATATCAACCCAGGAGTTAGCACAATACCTAATAAGGAGTTCCTTCAAAAATCATTGTTTTCAGTTGTAAACACAATCTTACCTTTAGGATGATTCACTTTCATACATTTAGATTTTTACCCTTTACTAAGCTATTTTTAAAAGTCCATAAAAATATAATCATGAAGGATTATATTGTCCTAAGATAGTCAAATTTAACAATAAACATATTTGTATGACTTGAGTTTGAATAACAGAATCTGTAAACAATAATAAAAGTTGGTAATCTAAAGTTTATCCTATGTTTTGAACTTAAAAGAGTGAGTGCACCCCAATCAAATGAGTCTATAGGCCCGTTAAAAGTGCTTTTATGACAATTTAAATAGACAATGCATTTACACTGTTCAACATGCTTTCAAAACAAACTCAAGTCAATGAATTTACTTCTATACTGTAGGAAAATATAACAGTTTCTAGCTGTTTGTGGGCAAGTGTGAGACAGTGATCGCATTTACTGGTAATTATCAGTAAAATACTGATTGCTAAACCAAAATACTGAACAAAAATTGACCTATCAGTCCCAGGGACTGATACATTTTTGCTGGGACTGATAAATTGTTTAGCAGAGGCTTTGATATTGTGGTTTTCACTGGTTTTTGTTTCCCTGGGACTGGTTTTGACACTGGTTGTTGGGGAGCATTGTCGCTGGTAAGACTGGTTTTCAAAATTCAGAGCGATCACTGTGAGAGTAGTATGCTTGTGCACCACTTATATGTGCAAGATACCATTATCAGTGAATGTGCGAAACAAAAAGTGTACTTCTTCTTCTGCGTTCCAAGGCCATATGGCCATAATGGGCAAGGTACGTATGTGTCTGGTTTTCAGTTTTCACTGGTCTCCCCACTGCGTACGGCCGACACATTGATTTAGGAGGAGCTCAAAGGAGAGAAATTATTTTGAAGATTTTTTTTAACAAAAGGCAGGAGAATTGGGCCAATAAGTCAGAAAGATAGTAGATGATAGAAAACAAAGGGAAAGGCAGAGTCAAAGCGAGTGACAGATTAGAGGAAGTTACAAGCACAGAACTTCCAGAAAGTGGGGGAACTATTTTTACCCAAAAAAGACACCCCCACCTCCGGGTATCCCCCACTGGGAGAAAATAATTATGTACAAAACTGAAGAGGAACGTGTCTGAGAAGACTTGCAGCTGCTCAGCAGCAAACCAGTCCTTCAACTTGTCATGGGGTGTCAGCTTAACACGAAAGACAAGGAATAAAAAGGAAAGTGGCACGAAAGTGTGCCACGGAGGGAGGGCCCGGCAAAACACACATCTCACCCAGACATTGTGACTCACGGCCCAGACAGTTGTCAATGTTAAATCAGCAAAGGCCTACTCTGTGTACCCCCCATCCCTTTCTTTTCACTCCGCACCCTTGTCAAGGTAAGAGCATGGACACTACACTACTAAATATAGCATCCATGGTAAGAGAGAGTGTCCCCTTGGGAGTTATACAATACTGTCTCAGTGTCCTCTGTATTTGCAGTAAGACTGAATCAAGGATTACATTTCAACTAAAATCAACAAGTTGCTGAGCTTCAGATTGCTTTGAAATTTCATGGGTCAAATGACCCCTAATTACAATAAAGGAGGGGTCAGTTTCCAAAATATGGGGACAGTAATGTGTTAGAGCTGCAGATTGTTTTAAAATTTCATGAGTCATGTAACCTTTGGCTGTATAAAATGAGGGGTCAATTTGGGTAATTGACCTGGGCCCCCGTGACAATCTGACACTGATATTCTAAGCATTCTGAAAGGGAGGGGTGGGGGTGGAGGGAGACAAGCAAAATCACAGAGTTACCAATGAAACACGAAAGATTTCAGCACTATATAATTATAAAGCATGGTGTTACTGACCTGGGGAGGGTTGTATCCTCCAGCGTTCTGCAGAGATCCCCCGCTGAAGGTGGGTGTGGAGAACGTCTGGTAACTCCCTTCACCTGCCCTCTGTGGTGGGGCACCTCCTCTGCAATAACACAGCAACACAAATGTATTGATTGCCAGAATGATAACATTGCATATATGCCTTTCTTGTCCTTCCCCCAGGGTCTTTCCATTTCAAAGGCAAAAGTTTACACTTCTTCTTCTGCGTTTCCAGGCCATAATGGGCAAGGTACGTATGTGTCCGGTTTTCAGTTTTCACTGGTATCCCTGCTGCGCACAGCCAACACCTTCCAATTTCGGAGGAGCTCAAAGGAGAAAAATCATTTGGAAGATTGTTTTTACAAAAGGGAGGAGAATGGGCCAAAAAGTCAGAAAGATAGATGATAGAAAGCAAAGGGAAAAGGCAGAGTCCAAGAGAGTGGCTGATTAGAGGAAGTTACAAGCACAGAACTCCCAGAAGGTGGGGGAACTATTTTTATGAAAGACCCCCCCGGTATCCCCACGGGGACAAAAGCTTACACTGAAATACAAGAAGTACACATACATATACATGGTAAGGGCATGTGCAGATATACACAGAAAATGTGGATGGGTCTCTGCGCATAATGTGCCTTCATGTTTCTTACTTCCACTTCTTTTTTTTGGTGCTCATTGCTGATCAGATATGTGGATGTGTTTCTGCATATCATGAGCACACACCATAATGCACTATCTGAAGTTTACACAGAAATGCATGAAATACATATCTTTAAGGCAATGCAAATTCTTGAAAAGAATGATAATTTACAAGCATTAAGATATACTTTTCCATCGGTTTCAGCAAGCACTGGCTCATCTCATCAATGTGTATACAATAACTGATAACTGGCATATCAAGGAACAAGACATAAACCATCTGCCAGATGTAAAACAAAGTACAAGATCATTAGTTATACATCTGTATTGTTACTAATTCTGGACTTTCCTGGTGTTGCACTGCCTCCGGGCATTGCCCCCAGGATCATTCCCACCATCTTTATATCTACTAATGTCCCAAATGTGTCTGTTTCAGACCACAGGATGTTAATCAGCTTTTCCTTAAACAAGGTAACACAAGTACACAGAATCATAATAAGAACGAAATTTCATCTCTTAGTTACTGTTGCATGAAAACCTACCCTGAGATACGAAAATGAACATATATAGTGCAAGTGTGACACGCATCTGAAAAAGAGATGAACATTTTATGTCTGGACAAACACAATATTGCCACTTACCAGACTGAAAAGGAGCAATTAGTTTTCTACGTTCATTTCTACCAAAGCACACACTAAACCTGGCTACAGTTTTTATATCATGCGACACATGCACATACGCAGAATTACTATCAGTAATAACCACAATCGTTGAGAACGTCACCAGGGCTAGAAATCAATTAAAGGGTTAGAAATCAATTAGAAACCATGCAACTACAGAGAGAGAGAGAGAGAGAGAGAGAGAGAGAGAGAGAGAGAGAGAGAGAGAGAGAGAGAGAGAGAGAGAGAGAGAGAGAGAGAGAGAGAGAGAGAGAGAGAGAGAGAGGGGGGGGGGGCACATGGAGCACTAGTCCTATCAGGCAAGGATCTAGCAGCACACAACAGCTGTTAATCCCTTATACGGGTTTTCATAAAGGTCACAAAGTTCTGGGATACAAATTAATGCTGGCACAAACAGCTTCTGTTCCAGCTCCACTCCTGCCATTGTCCACCATGCTTAAAACGTACAGACATCTGATACATAAGGTAGCAGACCAGGGGCTTGGTTTTGTGTGTGTGTGTGTGTGTGTGTGTGTGTGTGTGTGTGCGTGTGCGTGCGTGTGCGTGCGTGTGCGTGCGTGTGCGTGCGTGCGTGCGTGCGTGTGCGTGCGTGCGCGTGCGTGCGTGCGTGCGTGCGTGCGTGCATGTGTTACTAAATAGTTCGGACATTTCAAGTGCGTTTAGGTGGTGTTGGTAAAATCTCCCAAATCAAAAATATACGTTTTACAATTTTACAACTGATTCCACCCCCACCCCACCCACTTCCCGCTCCCCATCTTTACCGCTCTGGGTGAGTGACCTTTTTTTATGGTTCTATTCTTCAATCTTAACCTTAAATGCTGAGTGGACAAAAGGGCCAAAGGCCAGCAATAACCCACCCTGTTCATCTCCAAAACAGCCTGCTTTCCACACCTGTTTCCAGTCAGTCAAGCACTCACAATGCCTTGATTGTGAAACAGGTAAAACGCTATGCCCCCCCACCCACCCCCACCACCCGTCCCCTCTGTTTGTTGTGTGTGGTCACTGATCGTGTCAACACCTGGCTATGTCATGTCGCACGGAAGCCCTCAGCTGACCACTCGCTACTTCCCAGTGGTCATCCAAACACAATGGACGCAGCAGGTGTGTGTGTGTGTGTGTGTGTGTGTGTGCGTGTGTGCGTGTGCGTGTGTGTGCGTGCGTGCGTGCGTGCGTGCGTGCGTGCGTGCGTGCGTGCGCGTGCGTGCGCGTGTGCGCGCGCGCGCGTGTGTGTGTGTGTGTGTGTGAGTGTGTGTGTGTGTGTGTGTGTGTGTGACCGGTGATGGTATAGTACTGGTGTGACCAAGCAGCCATATACCACACAGGACGCACGCAATGGGCAGCCCTCCTAAGCAGTTAAACCATCTAGTCTCTACCAATCACGTCCTGATCCTTCTCAATATGTATTGGCAGTCACAGTTTCCTCTATTTTCTGAATTCTTCCTGATAATCCCCCTTTTCTTACTTTCCTTTCTTCTTTCTATTACATCTATTTTTTCTATTTCCTTTTTTCCTTGTTGAGCACCAGTATGCAATGCATGTGTTTTATATCAACCCATTAGTATACTGTATGTAGATCAGATGTTAAACTACTCTTCTTCTCAAACATGGAATGTGAGCAAACATGCACATACGATCCTACGCAAGCTTTAAAAGGAACTAAACTAAAGTAAGAATTTTTTTATAAAAATAACCCCATAATTTCCATACTCAACCTCCCTTCCCCGCCCGCTCTCTCTCTAACTAAAAAACAACATGCTTTCATTTGTCTCATGCATCATTAATGCTCGTCTATTTTTTTGTAATTACCAAACAAGCTATATGATCACTATATGAAATAACTCACAAAGGATCCCCAACACACACATTCAGTGACACACACACAACACATACAAAAAAAAACACATTCAATACAGTAAAGAATCCTCAATAACAAACACATCTGCATGCATGCGCGCACATGCACACCCACACCCCCACACCCAGAGTGATATTAGAGGAAGCTACAAGCACAGAACTTCCAGAAGGTGGGGGAACTATTTGTACGAAAGACACCCCCTCCTCCCCGGTATCCCCACGGGGAGTATCGTAGTAATAAGGTGTGTTGGAGAAACATATCACTATCAATGATCATTATCACGGGCTGTGTGTGCACAGATCGCTTGGTTAAAAGGTCATGTCAGGGTCGACTCTGCCTCCAAAACTAGTAGTGGGTCATGAATAGAAGAGAGATCCAGAGAACACTGAACACTGAAAAACACAGAGAGAGAGGGGGGGGGGAGGGAGAGAGAGAGAGAGAGAGAGAGAGGGGGGGAGAGAGAGAGAGAGAGAGAGAGAGAGAGAGAGAGAGAGAGAGAGAGAGAGAGAGAGAGAGATGTGCACACATGCTGGTGATGAAGGAGAGCGGGGCAGGAGGTGTGTGCATGAAAGCCCCGTGGGTGGTGGGTGGGTGTGATTAATGGCACAGCCGGTGTACAAAGGAAGGAAGCAAGGCGAATGGCGTACCCCATCGAAATGAGAAGAAATGTCCCAATAATGTGCCCCAAGAGGGCGTTGTGCCTTATATTTGCAGCCGATAGCAGCACTTCGCCCTTCTTTTTTCCCTACTGTGCGAGGGGCAGGTCTCGCGCGCCGCCTCGCATGTGTCGGAGTAGCGTGACCATCCTTGGATCGGTTGTTTTGGCTTTAACTGATGCACACGAACAATTCTGTTTTGGCTTTGATGCACACGAACAATTCTGTTTGTTCGAAGCATGAACACTGCATGTAATCTAGGATCTATGTTCGAAGGCAATAGTGGGTCTAGAAAACCCCCACATTCATGCATGAAAGCACGTGCACACGCCCACCCTCTTTCCTTCCCTCCCTATACATACACCCATTGACCTAATCCAAATTCCATTCAATCTGGAGGCTCTCACATCTAAACACACCCATCAATATAAACAAAGCACATAAACAACAGCAAAACCCACGTGAAAATTGAGAGAACAAGAAATAAAACAAAACTGTCGACGAACAGGGTTACGTATATAATCAATCTTCAGTCGCTTACATCATCAGATAATAAACCAATACCTCCCTACAAAACACGAAGTAATTCTGTTTAACGGTTCACAGGATGTTGGGAGAACAGCAAGACACACTGACACAATCTACTGCGGCATCATGCAGGTACACATGTAAAAGATGAATTGTCTTAACCACATATTTCATAAGTCATACGTTTCTTTGTTGTCCATTTGGCATTGTACAACGCACATGGAAACCTGTCTTCCACCGTGTAAAATAAGACGAGATATATCAAAATAAAAATACTAAATAAAAATATGAAACATAAATTTGCATTAAAACAAAATTAATATGTAACTCTCACACCCCATCCAATCATTCATCATCTCTCCGCTATCTTGCTCACTCATCATGCAACCCACCACCACTTCTGCCTTAATTTCTAACCCTTTCTTTTCTTTTTTCCTTCCTTTCTTCCCTTTTTCCTTGTCCCTTTTCTCTTTTTTTCCTTTTTCTTTTTTCCTTTCTCAATGAAATACCTAGTAAACTTGGTAATCGCACCCAACACACCAACCCCTCTAACTACTCACACATCTTGAAATACCAAGCAACCATCGTACCTGGCAATCTTTAATTAATAAGCAGGTTATTACAACACAAACAAGTAATGCCAACACCAAAATTCGGATGCAACTACTGAATCAGTCAATGGTCAAGGCCACCATAGGTTAATCACACAAACACTTGCACACACTGAGCTTTGAAGCTATACATTTCCATGACAATTAATTTTGAAGGTGTTAACCAGCTAGGCATTTTCTAGACCATGTTCGCGATTGGGCATGCAAAGCATCCATACGTACCCATTTTGGTTAACCAGTCGCTTCTCTCTTAGCCTACATGGAAATACAGTAATTAACAAGGCATCACCCATACAAAACAAGAAAACAATCCAAACAACTAACATAATTCGAGGGGTAGTTGCCTAAACGTGTTATCATAAGAGGAATAAAGAAGGGTGATAACACTTTGAGGCAATTACCCATCGAATTATATACCCATACCGCCCTTTTTTTCTCTCTCAATTCCATTTCATCGTTGGTAGTCAAAAGGTTTGTAGCGTTTTGTCTTTAAAAAGAAAACAAATCCATTTGCAAAGATATGTGTATCATAATTATGTGGGTGCCTGCTTGTCGAGTGTATACACTGTGCTTGAGGAAACCAAAGTCTGTGACCAAACTATAGAAGAAAAAGAAGGGAGGGGAGGAGGAGGATCGAGGAGGAGGAGGGAATTACGTAAACACCGAAAATCCTTGACAGCAAACACGGTGTGCGATACGCTGCATTGTACACACAAATTTGAGATGCTTAATTTTGACACGCAACTTCAGGATAAAACGTACACCACTTCATATAAAGCTTTGAGTACAACACACACACACACACGCACACGCGCCTACGGTTTCTTCAGATCCCCTCTCCCCATAATTATATTATAGGTCCTGTTCATGCCCTGGCTTGAAGAAAAAGGACTTTTATTTACTTTTACTTCACCACTTCATTTAATATAGTGGCGTGTTTTCCACTGAATCAACTCGCATGAAATCCGTAACTTAACACAGCAAAGGGTACGTTTCTGTTCAGCGGGTCAAGGCGTGCATTGACTCCGGCTTCTCAAATCACTGTTTGTTGTCTTTGGTTTTTTGCCTTCTTTGAACTCTCTCTCTCTCTCTCTCTCTCTCTCTCTCTCTCTCTCTCTCTCTCTCTCTCTCTCTCTGTCTGTCTGTCTGTCTGTCTGTCTGTCTGTCTGTCTCTCTGTCTCTCTCTCTCTCTCTCTCTCTCTCTCTCTCTCTCTCTCTCTCTCTCTCTCTCTCTCTCTCTCTCTCTCTCTGTCGTGTGTGTAAGTGCGTGCGCGCATGTGTATGAGTACATGCGTATGTGTCTGCATGCATGTGTGTGCGTCCATGAATGCGTGCAAGTGTGCTTACGCACGTGTGTGTACATGCGCACATGAGAGAGAACGAGAGAGAGAGAGAGAGAGAGAGAGAGAGAGAGAGAGAGAGAGAGAGAGAGAGAGAGAGAGAGAGAGAGAGAGAGAGAGAGAGAGAGAGAGAGAGAGAGAGAATATGTAAGAAGAATTTTAATGTAGTCTTCAACCTAAACCTTTCGCAATCTAATTATTGAATGTTGGCAAAATGGCCTTCACACAAACACTAGTCATGTTTTAAACATAAAACAAAACGGCCAGTCATAAAATCGTACTCCCAGCTAAAGATATGCATGATTTCTGTTGAATCCGTACGATCATACCCGTACCCCCACCCACTCCCCAAAATCCTTTTAAAAAGTTTTTTATTTTCTTAAAAACAACTCGAATAATGTTGTAATCAATATTCTTTCCTTAAAACGACATAATAATAATGATTTATTCTGTACTAATATTATTCGTTATCAAATTTAAGTCGCTTGAACTAGATTATGTACGAGTTTGCTGCCAGGTGGGCTCCCTTCACTGCACTATTCAATTATATAAATTGATATTATAAAACTTTTACAAATAAGATACCTAGTAATGATTAGCCTTATATATACTTTCGTTTTATGCATGTAAGCTTAGCTAACTAATGTGTCTATGTTGACTATGAAATCAGGCTCCTGGAATAATGGAAAACAAAGTACAATGTGCAATGATGCCTCTTAGAGACAAATAAGATGGAGTTATAACAGGGTCTGGGTGTCATGTTTTTGTTCGTTATTACTGATATTGTTGGGTATAATTATGACCATGCAATTTCAAAACATTTTGAATGTGATGATTAATACCTGTTGTCCAGAGCTTGGAACTCACAATTTGCAATGATGAGCTCTTTGTTTTATTTACTCCACATAGTGATTAGATAAACTGTTATCTCAAGATCTTGTGCTAACATTTTTTAAGAACTTCTATGGCATAGTTGTGTGTAAATGTGTTTGTCGTCTTGGTCTGTTTGTTTGTCTTCTTTACGTATTTATTTGATTTTTGCCTCTTATTGGCTTTTTTTCTCTTTGTGAAATAATGTGGAAAAAAACGTTCATTAAAAAATATATTATGTGAGAGTCGCAGTCACGTGACTGGCCTTGTTAGTTGCCACACAGAGAGAGAGAAGAAGAAGAAGAAGAAGAAGAAGAAAGAAGGAAGAAGAAGAAGAAGAAGAAGAAGAAGAAGAAGAAGAAGAAGAAGAAGAAGAAGAAGAAAGACGAAGAAGAAGAACGTGCAATTTCCAAGCAATGGTTGAATCGGGAAATGGAAACTTATGGCTGCCAGTGAACAACAAAAACGCCGTGGGAAAGGGGATGGAATCTTAACAGAAGGGGATGGGTGAAAAGGAAAGGTTGCCACAAACTATTTCCTTTGTGTCATAGGCCTACGCGTGTGTCATACCCTAACATTACTTTCCCCCCTATTGAACCACAAGTATCAAATGCATACGCATTCCTTTATGAGTGCACTGGCATTTCCTTCGTATGCACGTACATTGCGAATGACGACCTATATGAACAATACAGTGTCAGTTATGGGCATGCACCGAAGTAAGACCAACCCATGATACCTCGTCTTCTCAATGTACAAAACAATACATCTGTGACTGCAAAATAGTACTAGATGTAGTAGATGGGAATTTTTATTTTCTCACGATTTCGAGTATTATAGTTTGAAAAAGCAGTGTTAGGCAAAGCGCACGTGTGCGTCGATATGTGTTTGTGCACACGTGCGCGCGCGCACATGTGTATGTTTGCTATGTTCACAAATAAAAACATCAAATCAAAGACGTGTATGTATGTCATGAAAAACATCATGTAGGCCTTCTGTATGAAGACGCATGCATTTCCATAAATTATAATATCCACAAGTACTCGTATAATCTACTCTACCTATACTACTCCCCCCCCCCCTCCCGCTATCTCGTATACTTTAGTCCACCCCTCACCATCCCCCACCCCCTCAATTTTTTTAATATAAAGAACAAGATTGCAGAGGTTTGTATGTGTTCTGACACACACACACACACACACACCCACACACACCAAGGTATCCCATCCCATCCTTGTGGATCCCTGTAATCTATGAACGCCCTCATTTAAAAATCACTACACTAATTTACTGGTAACGCCTTATACTTATTATTTCTGAGCCATTTATTTTCCTTTTTGTTATAGCGTTATAGTTATTCTGTTGGGGACTTTCGATATTTTCCATTTCCACCGCCCCAAATCCACACATGCCTTCATCGCCATAGTCAACTCCATTCTTCATTCCATTGTCTTAAATAAACACTCGATTTATAATTTAAAACGGAGAGAGAGGGAGAGAGAGAGAGAGAGAGAGAGAGAGAGAGAGAGAGAGAGAGAGAGAGAGAGAGAGAGAGAGAGAGAGAGAGAGAGAGAGAGAGAGAGAGAGGGGGGGGGGGAGGGAGAGAGAGAGAGAGGGAGAGAGAGAGAGAGAGAGAGAGAGAGAGAGAGAGAGAGAGAGAGAGAGAGAGAGAGAGAGAGAGAGAGAGAGAGAGAGAGAGAGAGAGAGAGAGAGAGAGATTGATTTAATAATTCAAAGCATGGCTGGTGTTGTAATCATAGTGCACCATCAATCACATCAATCACATTGTCCCCCATTGGGACAAAAAGTAAACCAGCACAATCTTTTACTTTTATTTTACACATTTAGTGGTGTTTGTGGTTTCTTTGATCAAATATTATCTCCCACCATTATGGTGAGAACCACTGGCATCCTTTATGGATCCACCACTATTAACAGTGGCATTTTAAGCTATAAAGCCATTTCAAGCCACATTTGTACAGTGCATGGAGGGTTGGTAGTGTTTTGTGGTATAGTTTGTTCATAATCTAAAGAAACCTCGGCTGCTTCCAAATACATTTATATACAGGGCAATTAAAAACGTCAATTAGATAGCATCCTGACCCTTCAACACACCCACACACACGCGCGCGCGCACGCACGCACACGCACGCACGCACGCACGCACGCACACACACACACACACACACACACACACACACACACACACACACACACACACACCGCAGCATTGTATGGGATCTCTTATGAGGACATTGAGGGCAAGTTGGGTTTTTTCTAATCGTGGACTTTGACCAAAAACTATGTACAACCTGTAAGCTTTGATTGACTCATGAATGTCAGGGGCTAACCTGACCTAAGGGAGGGTGTGATGAGGGGGTTAGTGATGATAGGTGTGTGAGGGAGGGGGGGGCAGAAGTAAGGGGAGGGGGTTAAGCATAAAGTCGTCATTCATCAAGGCTGGCCCCGGAAAAGAAGCTGTCACCGGTCCGCCTCTGATCAGTGATAAATGATCCACACACACTTCTTTCTACGCGTATACACACACGCACGCGCGTACGCATACACGTACACAAACACACAAGAAGAGAGAGAGAGAGAGAGAGAGAGAGAGAGAGAGAGAGAGAGAGAGAGAGAGAGAGAGAGAGAGAGAGAGAGAGAGAGAGAGAGCAGAGAGAGAGAGAGAGAGAGATTGATTGATTGAATTTTTATTTATAGAGGGTAATAGAGTAAGCAATAACATGTTTTTTTTACATCCAGCCCTCTGAGAGAGAGAGAGAGAGAGAGAGAGAGAGAGAGAGAGAGAGAGAGAGAGAGAGAGAGAGAGAGAGAGAGAGAGAGAGAGAGAGAGAGAGAGAGAAACAGACACATTCATACACAAAGAGAGACACACACATATACAGAGAGAGGCGCACGCGCACACGCAGGCACGCGCACACACATTCTTTATTGATTTGGTTCTTGTAACTTGAACATTTTTCAATGGTTATTAATATGCAAAACATTTTTTTCTTCCATTAGTTGAGGAAACGTAAATCACGTTTAGTAAATTGATTTATTTATCTTTATACACACTTTGACAAACCTTCTGAATAAAAGAGCGAATAAAAACGGAAGATATGATTAAAAAACAACGATTAATCTGTCACGACTAATTCGCCTTAACCAGAACGGGAAACTAATTTTACACCTTTCTTTTTCTCTTCCCCTGTCTCTTTACCATCACGACTGGACAAGCAATTTTATTGCAAGCAATTTAAAATGATCATAGCTATTAGTCAAAACGACTTCCTACGCTCATATAATCTTCGGCTTCACGGAAAACACTAAATAGTGCCTCACAAAGTAACATTAATAGCCTACAGTATTAGAACGGAGAGAGAGAGAAAAAAATAGAGATTTTACGCCTTCTGGGCCAAAGGGCCATTTGAAATTATAAAGATCCTGGAAAAAGAAGATTTTGAATAAGAATACAGATAGTTTTTAATTGTAAAGATTTAAAAAAAAAATTTAAGTAGATTTTATAAAGATATTTTGAAAAAGATTTGAGGAACAAGTTGAGTTTTTGTAAAAAATCTGACTTTATTGTGATAAAAGTGTTTATTTAAAAGATATTTAGCAGTTTGCTTTTACATGTCTGGCAGGCAGAGGAAATCTATGATTAAAACCCCCCAGGGCTACAGGTAAAATTTATCTTTTGTGCTCAAAAAAACTTTATTTATAAAATATTTTAAAAGGAGGCAAAGGCCTTCGTTAAATTTTATACAATATTTACATTTAAGTAAAGTATTAGAACGGTAAAGAACTCTCCATTTAAAAGGCGCATAACTCCAACCAGGGCCGCTTACGACGCCAATTCGCTTAGCTCTGCGCAGGTAAAGGGTACAGTGAAGCAAACCCAGAGATTTCATATAAAAAAACAACGAAGCTCCAAATTTGTTCAAAACGACACACACACCCTTTCCCATCTTATACGTTTCCGACTATGATAGCCAGAAAGCAGAGGAAGCAGCTGCTATTCCGGCGGGCTGGGCTAACATTTGTTTATAATTTTATTTAATTATAGTGGAGAAGTCTTGCTCAGGACTCTCTCGGCCAA
>CM065680.1:77911492-77918992 GCA_017654935.2 Phymorhynchus buccinoides | reverse complement strand
GAGAGAGAGAGAGAGAGAGAGAGAGAGAGAGAGAGAGAGAGAGAGAGAGAGAGAGAGAGAGAGAGAGAGAGAGAGAGAGAGAGAGAGAGAGAGAGAGAGAGAGAGAGAGAGAGAGAGAGAGAGAGAGAGAGAGAGAGAGAGAGAGAGAGAGAGAGAGAGAGAGTGAGTTCCACCTCACACCACTCTCCAGACCAGAACTCCAATTACCTCTCTTAAATACCCCTCCATTATAAGACCTCATTTTGGATATTTTTTGAAGGTCTTGAAAGGGCGGTTCCACTGCATTTTGAAAAGAGCCACTAGCCAAATCATGGAATTATTTTACAACTTGGGGATTTTAAACAAAAGTGAAGGATGCATTATGCAATGTATGAAAACCCTAAAATGATGTTGAATCAAACACGCTTAGAAGCAATCATTTCACACAAGTTTTAAAATGATGGGCGGTATCGGGGAAGGAAGATGCAAGAATATAATATGAATGTGCTGTATGTGTGGCTTACGCTTGGCCTTCTCAAATATTCTTCTTCTTCTATTTTCTCAAATTCTCTCCATTTCACATTTTCTCTGCTATCTTCCCGCGCAGAAGAAACTTTCGACAAAACAGAGGCCCAAAACAAAGCACTCAATGTCACTCTTCGGGCAAACCCTCACTGACACTGACCCCATCTATCTCCCATTATCTGATGGACCTCCTGTAAGGAGCAGGGCTGTATCTTTATCCCACAGGATGGACTCTGGTAGGTGTAGGTGAGAGAATTAGTGAGAGAAAGAAAACGCGTGTGTATGTGTGAGAAAGAGCTCTCTCTCTCTCTCTCTCTCTCTCTCTCTCTCTCTCTCTCTCTCTCTCTCTCTCTCTCTCTCTCTCTCTCTCTCTCTCTCTCTCTCGCTCGCTCTCACTTGGTTCAAACTTAGTTATGTGACGGGTTTGGGGATAATAGTGAGCTAAAGAAGGTGAGAGAGAAAAAAACAGGGTGGGAGAGGGATGAGAAAGAGCGAGAGGAGGGGGGCGGGCAGAGAGAGAGAGAGAGAGAGAGGAGAGAGAGGGAAGAGAGAGAGAGAGAGAGAGAGAGAGAGAGAGAGAGAGAGAGAGAGGAGAGAGAGAGAGAGAGAGAGAGAGAGAGAGAGAGAGAGAGAGAGAGAGAAAGAACGCTCTTTCTCAGACATACACAAACACACACACTATCTCGCTCTTTCACACACACTCTCTCTCTCTCACTAATTATCTCTCTTCTCTCTCTCTCTCTCTCTCGTCACACACACACACACACACACACACACACACACACACACACACACACACACACACACACACACACACACACACACACACACACACACACACACACACACACACACACACACACACACACACACACACACACACACACACACACACACACACACACACACACACACACACACACACACACACACACACACACACACACACACACACACACACACACACACACACCACACACACACACACACACACACACACACACACACACACACACACACACACACACACACACACACACACACACACACACACACACACACACACACACACACACACACACACACACACACACAACACACACACACACACACACACACACACACACACACACACACACACACACACACACACACACACACACACACACACAACACACACACACACACACACACACACACACACACACACACACACACACACACACACACACACACTAATAATTGAGCTGGTCTTTTATTGATTTGTTTAATTTCTCCTCTTAGGTCATCATAAACCCATAGTGCTTACAAAACCAGTTGACAGCCCGCCCTCTCAGCATTACGAACAGTAAGAAAGTATAATGACTGACAACGTAACACACTGCGCGCACACACACACACACAAAGCAACACAACACACAACACAAACACAAAGCAACACACACACACACACACACACATTCAGCCTGCAGCGGTCAGTGTGAAGCGGCAAGCCCAGCATCATACAGGTGTGGGGTGAGGTGCAGGGGGTTAATGGGCCTATCAGTGGTCAATGGATCGGTCAGTAGTGGTCTGCAATACACTCTAGCAAATCACACGCAGGGCTGATCTCGTAGAATGCCCCGGGCGATACAGTTATGTGTCGTTTCCTCCCATCCCGTTTTACACCCCACTACACCTCCACACACCCAACAAGCTCAGTTTTCGTCTCGAATTAAATTAATACTGAGATGATTGCTCTCTTGCCTGTACAGGGCTCCCAATCGTCCAGCAAAACAAGGGGTCCCAGGGACTATTTCACTTACAATATAGAGTGTCCTACAGGCGGGATAGAGGGTCCCAGTGGCATTGCGAACGCTAAAAGGAATTTTCTAGTGCATCCCTAGGACCGCCTGCAAATTCGCTTAGAGGGTCCTTTAGAATTTTAGTACTTCATAGATCCCCAAATGGAGGTCCACGGGAGCCCTGCCTCTCATTATTTTCATCATTTTATGTCAAAACTCTTCTAGACGTCTTAGTCATGTTGTTCTTTTCTTGAAGTCAAGATCATGCACAAAAAGTAATGCACACAACCAATGATGTGTTGAACAGAGGGGAGGGGAAAAGCGAGACAACCGAAATAAATGAGCTCCCATCTAATTCAAAATAGAAATCTGCTGTAGGATAGCACATTGAACATAAGCATACTGAACGGAAGAGAGAAGCGGTTAGGTGTAGGTGAGCGGTAAAGAAGAAAAGTATTGCTCTGCCAAAAGACTATAGGGGGAAGAATGTATTGGGAATAGACGAAACGGAACAAAACGAAACGACATGCCTTAGGAAACATAAGCTGTCCCCACATAAAGTGACGCTATAAAACGACTGTTGTAATCGGCTACCAACACCTAGGTACAAATGGATACCAATGTCTCTCTCCGGTCGTTTCACACCCTACTATATCGAGTGCTTATCGAGTCTTTGATGCCCATTGCCTTGTGCACCGCTGCACAGGATCACTTGAATGATCATTGACGCTACATTTCTACCTACTAATGATTTGTTTCCGCCAAACCACACTTGCCGACCCCCCCCCCCCCCCCCTCTCTCTCTCTCTCTCCCTCTCTCACCCCCCCCTCTCTCTCTCTCTTTCTGAAATACGCTAGCCTCTAAATAATATTTTATTTTTTCTCTCTGAGGACTAAAAACACCATGACCAACAGCTGCGTAGCGCGCGTGTGGAACATAAGAAAGGTTCATCATGCACTAATGCTTTGAGCAAAAAGCTTACTATAGATTTGTAATACAATCTTTGCTTTGAGCAAGAAGACTATACTAGCGAGCGAGTAACTATATTCAGGCTTTTTGGTCTTACTAAAGTTAACAAGAAAAAAGAAAAAAAGAAATGGACCGAAAATTTTCCATTTCAAAGCCCATACCAACTTGTCAACTTTTCTAGCCCTTCTAGCCATGACTACGGAAAGCAAAATCAGTTTCTGATCCCTTATCGTGTTTGCATACCATCTGTCTTTCTCCCCCTGTCTCTACCTGTCTGTCTGTCTCCTCCTAACCCCCCCCCCCCCCCTCTCTCTCTCTCTCTCTCTGTGAAAATATTTGTACAAGCTGTCTGCATTGACAAGCATGACGTAAAACGACTCCACCCACCCACAAACGCATACATACATTACCGTATAACTACTTGCTCTGACGCTTTTCTCACTCAAGCATGACACTGACAGCCAAGCTGTATAAACGTGCTGCCATGTATCCACTGTTACATAGACGAGACAAAAGAAACAGCTCTGCAAAGACGGCAGCAAGAACGAACAAGACTCGGCCTTTTTGTGATCCAAATGTCATAGCTTCACTTGTGAGTGAAAAATAAGTAAGAAAATGCTCAGACTTCGATATGAACATAAATTACACGAATGTGGATATAAAAAGCACACCAATGTATACTTTTTTACACACCAGCGCATCTGCGTGCATACCACACACACACACACACACACACACACACACACAGACAGACAGACAGACAGACAGACAGACAGACACACACACACACACAAGCATGCTCCGTCATCCGTGAAATCATTCAGTCATTCACAATATCAGCTTATAATGTAGGGGCTACCACTTCATGTAATCTCAAGTGCTCCAAACATCGTGTATGTATGCATGTATGCAAAGCTTTCACAGTTTTGGGCTTAGCAGGGCTAAAGCAAGTGGCTCTCTTCCATGGCTTCCTTACTTGACAAACGTCAAGAATGGCCGGATTGTTGACATACAAATTTGCAGTACAACGCCACATTACAATGTGGGACTGAAAATAGCAATGCAAACGCGTTTGCAAAAATGATGACTTGAAGACAAAAAACATAATCTAAATTTCAACATCCTCCGAAGTCGGAGCGTGGCTGCTCACGTCGCGGGGTAATCAAAAACGGTCTCACACGTAATGTTCTCATCCCTAGCTGGTGCATTTGTGCCGTAGAGTGTTCAAGTGCTTCCGGGCTGATCCCTGGAGTCTTTAAGCCAGCCTCCAGGGTAAGACAACAACAACAACAATTTCAACAACGAAAAAAGCTCAGCCTTATCACTTAGTTCCACAGATTAACCCTTTCACCGCCAAAGTCGCATTTTAGCACCACAGTGATTTAACACCTATGTCACTAAACGGCATCAAATTGGGGTCTATTATCCAAAGACCCTATTGTCATAGTTTTGGGAAGTAAGGATGAATCCCCAATACTGCAGATGGATTTTGTTCTCTAACCAGGTTAATTTAATGGACATTTTGGCTGATATATGGCTGGCGGTGAAAGGGTTAATATCTGTCTGTCTGTCTGTCTGTCTGTCTGTCTGTCTGTCTGTCTGTCTCTCTCTCTCTCTCTCTCTCTCTCTCTCTCTCTCTCTCTCTCTCTCTCTCTCTCTCTCTCTCTCTCTCTCTCAATACACACAGAAACACGCAAAATATGAACTTAGTGGCTTAGTTATAGTCTGCTGAGGAAGTGTCCCACCACAGCAAATGCATGTACATGTGGTAACGCTCTCGAACAACAAACCCAAGCATTACGCCTTTGTGCATCAATCACCGGTTGGGCTGGGCTGCACGCATAATGGAGGGAGAGAAAACGTTCCATCGATCCAACCCTACTTGATGCAGAAGGGTGCCGTCCACTTCGCCTACGCGCATTTCGCCTACTCTTTGATGTACGTAATCTGTCGCTTCAGTTGCATTTATTGCGTTGGCTGTGTCTTTTCGCCCACAGTGAGTGTCTCGCTTTGCCCACCGCACCCCTAGTATTTGCCAGCACATGATGTGATTATAAGTCTTGTCTTTTGTCTCTGTTTGTTTACTTTTGAACTTGCTGTTTATATAAAACCGAGAGCACACTGTAATTAGAATAAAGGTTTTGGAGTCTCTCTCTCTCTCTCTCTCTCTCTCTCTCTCTCTCTCTCTCTCTCTCTCTCTCTCTCTCTCTCTCTTTCTCTCTCTCTCTCTCAAAGGTAGACCTTTACAGCTTCTAAATGTATCCTAATAACAGCGGCCTTCGAAAGGTTTTAAGAGGGTTTTTTCTCTACTCAAAATGAGGCCATGCCCTTGCATGGATTTAACTTAACTTTGTGAGGACAGTCAAAGCAAAATGTGTGCATACTCATTGGGGCAATCATTCACTTTACCTCGGAAGCATTAACCCTTTCACCGCCAGCCATGTTTCAGCAAAACAATTCTATTAAATGTACCTGTGTAGTGAACAAAATCCATTTGCAGTATTGGGGATTCTTCTGTGACAGATATAAAATAAGATCTATCCTTACTTCCCAAAACTAAAACAATAGGGTCTTTGGATAATAGACCGCAATGTGATGCCTTTTAGTGACATAGATGTTAAATCACTGTGGTGCTAAAATGCGACTTTGGCGGTGAAAGGGTTAAACATTACTTCCAGTTTACAATATGTCCTGTTTTAAGGGTATTATCATGTCATTATTTAGGGAAAACGAGACTACTTATCAATGAAACGCGAGTAGGCGAAACGCGCGTAGGCAAAACGCGAGTAGGCAAGCATTACGTAGGCAAAACGCGCGTAGGCGAAACGCGCGTAGGTAAATAGAGGCGCACCGATGCAGAATCTATTTTGCTCCCTCCGCACCCATCACTCAACCCTCTTCCTCCCATGGTGTCCTGTATTTCAGGCCGGAGGACGTAAACCCAGGGCTGATTCATCTTCCTCCCATTCCATACTTCCATCCACACCTTTCCTTGTACGGACAGAAGCCGGTGAGGATTACAGTTGTTACTTGTTAGCACACCATTGCTTTTTGTTGCACAGGCACATGCAACGCACACACCTTCAAGCGCAAAAACAGCAAGAACTTCCCCAGTCCTGCTGTATAACCTCAGTAGGGCACAACCCAACATAATGTTGTTTTGTTGTTTTCTTACCCTGGCTTAAAGACTCCAGGGATCATCCCAACATCCGATGCTTTTGAACACCCTGGCACAAATGCACCAGCTAGGGATGAGAACGCTACGTGTGTGACCGTTTTTGATTACCCCGCCACATGGGCATCCACACGCCGACTTCGGAAGCCACACGCCGACTTCGGAGGATTTTAGACTGATGATGTTATGCTAGGAGCTTGTCATGGCTTAAGATAATCCCCGCACAACCATGCAGAATGTAACAACATTTTGATATAGCCTTGGTGTTCTAGCTTATGTCAACTGGTCTGACAGCCTCATGCCAAGGCGTACCCTACATATAATAATAATACTGACCATTATGAATTTTCTTCTTCTTCTTTGATCACTCAGACCGCGGCCAACGGTAATGGTTCTTCCCTACTAACTATACTAGAACCGAGCCGTGTTCAGACAGTCTCCTGTCATATGAGCGCAGTTGCGTCATGCTGTTGTTACGCGCCTAACTAGTAAGACATAGTTAGGCCCAGCATATCCGTCTTCGGATAGAGAAAATTTCTGTCAGAATTTCTTTCTTTTTTTAAAAGGCAGGAGAATGAACCGAAAAGGCAGAAACAGAAAGATAGTAGATGACAGTAAGCAAAGGGAAAAGGCAGAGTCAAATAGAGTGATAGATTACAGGAAGTTACAAGCACAGGACTTCCAGAGGGTGGGGGAGCTATTTGTACGAAAGACACCCCCGCCGGTATCCCCACGAGGGAACACATAAGCTTATACGTGACAGAGTACAAAGTGTAATAAACCGCACAGAGTACAAATAAAGCTGCACCATTCGTTTGGAACATTTTTCGTTAAATATAAACTGCGCAAATAATAATAATAATAATTAGCATTTATAGCGCCTAATCTTAAAAAAGCCCTAAGCGCTTACAATAATAAATGAATAAACCAGCAAGCAATATAAATAAAGAAACAACAAAATTATATTATACACACACGCGCGCGCGCGCACACACGCACGCACTAAACACAAACACACGCACGCACTAAACAGACACACACACACTAACACACACACGAACGCACCA
>CM065680.1:77896492-77906492 GCA_017654935.2 Phymorhynchus buccinoides | reverse complement strand
TGTCTGTCTGTCTGTGTGTGTCTGTCTGTCTGTCTGTCTGTCTGTCTGTCTGTCTGTCTGTCTGTCTGTCTGTCTGTCTGTCTGTGTCTGTCTGTCTGTCTGTGTCTGTCCTGTATGTCTGTCTGTCTGTCAGTTGTCTGTCTGTCTGTCTGTCTGTCTGTCTGTCTGTCTGTCTGTCTGCATCCTTGGTCCCTCTGTCTGTCATGTCCGTCTGTATGTTTGTCGTCTGTCTGTCTGTCTGTCTGTCTGTCTGTCTGTCTGTCTGTGAGTCTGTCTGTCTGTCTGTCTGTCTGTCTGTCTGTCTGTCTGTCTGTCTGTCTGTCTGTCTGTCTGTCTGTCTGTCTGTCTGTCTGTCTGTCTGTCTGTCTGTCTGTCTGTCTGTCTGTCTGTCTGTCTGTCTGTCTGTCTGTCTGTCTGTCTGTCTGTCTGTCTGTCTGTCTGTCTGTCTGTCTGTCTGTCTGTCTGTCTGTCTGTCTGTCTGTCTGTCTGTCTGTCTGTCTGTCTGTCTGTCTGTTCTGTCTGTCTGTCTGTCTGTCTGTCTGTCTGTCTGTCTGTCTGTCTGTCTGTCTGTCTGTCTGTCTGTCTGTATGTCTGTCTGTCTGTCTGTCTGTCTGTGTGTGTGTGTGTGTGTGTGTGTGTGTGTGTGTGTGTGTGTGTGTGTGTGTGTGTGTGTGTGTGTGTGTGTGTGTGTGTGTGTGTGTGTGTGTGTGTGTGTGTGTGTGTGTGTGTGTGTGTGTGTGTGTGTGTGTGTGTGTGTGTGTGTGTGTGTGTGTGTGTGTGTGTGTGTGTGTGTGTGTGTGTGTGTGTGTTGTGTGTGTGTGTGTGTGTGTGTGTGTGTGTGTGTGTGTGTGTGTGTGTGTGTGTGTGTGTGTGTGTGTGTGTGTGTGTGTGTGTGTGTGTGTGTGTGTGTGTGTGTGTGTGTGTGTGTGTGTGTGTGTGTGTGTGTGTGTGTGTGTGTGTGTGTGTGTGTGTGTGTGTGTGTGTGTGTGTGTGTGTGTGTGTGTGTGTGTGTGTGTCCCTTATGCACGGCCACAGTTCTCAACCGATCGACACCAAATTTGGCATCAAGCATCCTTGGCACCCTCCGAAGGTCATGCCGTCCTTATTTTACGGAAACTGCCGCCAAGGACGAAGCGCAAAGCGTGAGAAGTAGAACCGCGCGCGAAGCGCAAGGACTTGAAGCGCGCAAGCGCTGATTCGATCAAAGGGGGCGGAGTCAAAAAGGGGGCGGAGTTTAGCGGAGCGCGAAAAGTCGAACTGTGCGCGAAGCGCGCAAGGACGCGAAGCGCGCAAGGACGCGAAGCGCTGAGTCTTTAAACCTATGTTTCATGCGCCAAGGGTTCCACAGCTAGTTGTCAATAAAAACATGTCTGAAGCGTCTCTCTCTCTCTCTCTCTCTCTCTCTCTCTCTCTGTGCTCTGATTTCAAGCAGTCTTGAGGGGCGGGGGGGGACAAGAAAGCAGAGAAGAAAAGCGAAAGAGGGCAGGCAGGGCAGGTCAGGTGTGAAAAAAACAGGAGCTGATGCGCTAACAGCCTGAAGACAGACCTCCCACAAATTGCTGGTTACTGCCACCATCAGTAAGAATACCCCCATACCATGTATGCAAAGATGCAGGCACCGTTCCAACAGCACAGGTGTTGCTTTAATGGGTTGGAAACTTTGTCAATTTATGTGGAAATCCATTCTGACTTCACATCTATTAAAACAGTTTTTGACAATACATATTTTAGATTCTTTGCCCCCCTCCCCCCCGTTTTTTCTTAAAGCATACAAACCATAAAATTAAAAGCAAACAAACAAACAAAACAATCTTTTATCAGACACACAAGCACACACTCTCTCTTCCTCTCCTTTTGATCTTTTGATACCATCCTTTTCAAAGGGCTCTAACATGTTATTTTATACACATACACTGCAATCAACTTTTGAAAGTTGCAGTACAGAAATCAAGCCTCAAGCGGTCAGGCCCTGGCCTGTAGAGAGAGTGGTAATGCCACGTCCATATTCTGACTCATTAATGTCCTGGGCCTGTATTCACAGTGAGATAGCATGAGACTTAGCATGATGCTAACTTAGAAGCTCTTCCAATGTCCTATAGGACTTTTGGAAGAGCTTCTAAGTTAGCATCATGCTATATAGGACATTGGAAGAGCTTCTAAGTTAGCATCATGCTAAGTCTCATGCTATCTCAACGTGAATACAGACTACAGGCCCTGGTCTACTATCATCTTTACTTCTTCCACTTATACAATAGCCAGGGGATTCCCTTATTATCTTCCTTGTCAATAAAGTATGTTTGGTGGATCCAATTATGGATATATAGGCCAATGGACGTGGAAAACTGAGGAGAGCACATTAATCTACCAGAAAGAGGATTTAAACCTATATATATGCTTCCAATTTCTGATGGCTCAGAGTCAGATCACATTAATTTTAAAAAAATCTTCGCTAATTCCAAGAGCAGCATCCTGTCTTAGTCTGAATTCTTTTTATTGCTTTAAAAAAGATTTATTTTATTTTATTAAACACACTTAAATTAAACCTAACAACACAAGTTATCTAACACACTGATATGCTGATTATCCTGTTCTAAGGCTATATATATACATTCCTGAAGAACAACATTCCATGGCATTCTTCTTACAGCAACAAAACTGCCACTGCGGTCTGAACGCCTCCACAAAGATAACACCCACCTAACGTTCAAGGCGGGTGTTTACACTTTAAAACTGTGCTTATCTCAGCCCATTTTTCTTTGCCACTGCTACACTATGGAAGTGACTCAACAGGAAAAATGCCAAATAAAAGCTGAAGTGACAAAGTGCAAAGTCTGCTTGCTTTGTTTCTTTTCAACTTCTTTTGAGAACTTACTCTGTTGAAAGTGTCTGTTACCCGTGGCTGTTTATTTTAAACAGTTTGTCTTAAATGCTCATGAATAATGGATAGACAATACTTGTCAGTGGATCTGTTAACACAAAAGCATTTGACATTTATTAGGATCTAAGAGGATGACTACGTCACAAGGGACTGTCTTGCTAACATCCCCCTTTGCAGGTGCACTAATGTCCACATACAACACACATGCACTCACACACACACAAACAGTTGTATTACATAACTGGAACCAACATACACACACACACACACACACACACAAACATACACGTATGCGCACACACACACACACAAAACGTCACAAACACAAACATGTATACAGATTCATTACTTAACTGCATTGATGTCCCGAGGCCCCAGTCATAGGACATTGACCTATTAAAACTGAAAATGCCCTACTGTGTTCTCCCCTGTCAGGACAAATGTCTGATTACATTTTTTAAACACTGGCTCACTTTGTCTAATAAAAGTAATATTGATTTATGCAAGAGCTAGAACATTTTCCCATTCATTTTTCTTGTCTCAGAACAGTTTGTCCTATCACTTTTTGATCCTTGGTACATCACTGTAACTGGCACCAACACACACACACACACACACACACACACACACACACACACACACACACACACACACACACACACACACACACACAGTGACACACACACATTCTCAATAACTCTTTCTTTTTATTTGAAGAAAACTTCATATTAAACACCTAAATAGACCAGACACTCCTTTTGGCTTTCACAGCTTATTACAACTGATTCCTATTCCTACTGAGACCGGATTAACTAACACAGTAAGTACTCTAGTTTGACTGTAACAGGTTTAGGATTATAGCCTTAAATCTGGACAGAGTACGAAAAAAAAACCCCACTCATAGTGTAAAGTGTTTACAATACACTATACAGCTAGGTTTTGCTGACATGGCATGTACTTCAACTCTAAATGAAAGTAATTGTTGTTACGAATTCCCAGAACTGAAAATTCTATGTGTGACTGTCAATTTAACATTTCAATTTTATCACATTATGTTGGCGAGAATTTATTATGTCTTGAAACCTGCCGAATACTCGCAGCTGAGCTAGCTCAAAATTTAAGAGAATTTCTAAAGAACTTAAAATGTGTAAATTTGTACTTTGTTACAAGCACTCTTTGCCGAATCTGCAATTTAAGTTAAATTTTGTTAAAAGTATTATTATTTAAACACAAGTATTGCAAGAAAAACTCATAGAATTCTATACTCTTTCATACTGTATATATATATATATATATATATATATATTACAATTCTTTCTGCATATGCCACACTAAGTGCATGTGTGTGTGCATGTGCATGTGTGCACGTGAGCGCATGCAGTGTATGTGTGCATATGCATGCAGTGTGTGTGTGTTGTAGTAGTAGTAGTAGTAGTAGTAGTAGTAGTAGTAGTAGTAGTAGTAGTAGTAGTAGTACTGTAATATAGGGATTAATCAAGCCGTCAAACTTTTTAAGCAGTCCCATCAATTGTCAATTTCAGATTTATTCTTAGCGGTCAATGTTTTACGGTTGAATTTTCCTATAATACAATAATTAATAATCAATGCTTCTAATGTGTTCTATATACATAAATTACAAATTTTGGAGAATGATCAAGACGATTTTTGAATATATTAATATTATGCGCAGCACACACATTTTAGATAAAAAGTTAATTCATTCCAAAAATTAGCAACTCTGTTAGTAAAACAAATTTTTCTAGCGTTAGTTTTACATTGCTTAATAAAAACTTTACCATATGAATTTCTTATTGCACTCTCTCTCTCTCTCTGTCTGTGTGTGTGTGTGTGTGTGTGTGTGTGTGTGTGTGTGTGTGTGTGTGTGTGTGTGTTGTGTGTGATTAGTATTTGACTGCCTGTACATTTTTGTTCTAATTATATTTTTCCAGATAACAATTTGTGTTTCATGTTTAGTATTAATAGTAATAAAATCTTCAGAATAGCATTACAAACACACGTTGCACATCTCCATAGACAGGTCAAGTTGCCACAGTTGTGTATTACCATGTTCACAACAACTGTATGGATAGTGCTCAATTAGTTCGTTGGCATTTTGAAACAGTTTTTAAAAATTAATCATGCCTAACTAGTGTGACATAACATTTGGATATATCATTAGATAGAATAACACCAACCATGCACAATTATTTGTATGAACTGAGAATAATGTCTGAAGAGCCCCCAGTAATTATGCATTGACATTTTCCAATCAAATTCTCAGGAACTGTAACAATCCATAACAGTAAGTAGGCTTGAAGTACATGCCATGTCAGCAAAACCTAGCTGTATAGTGTATTGTAAACACTTTACACTATGAGTGTGTTTTCTTTTCAAAACTTTTAGCAGACGACACCGTTCTAGTTTCTCTCGTTCAAGCCTCGGCATTCCCGAAACAACTTCCGTGTTAGTCAAATCCGTTTACTTTTGTATGTTTTTGTTGGTTACGCGAAATTACCTACAACACATTCACTCGTACTGGAAGTAAAAGGACGATACAGAAAGAAGTTTGTTTCAGTGCCGGTGGGTACGCCTTGTCGCAGTCAAACGCCCTACACAGTACGGTGAGTAAACTTACCCGCTGTATCGTCAGAGGACTGCTGAAGTCTTTGCCCCCTTGCATTCGAAATCCCCAAGGGGTGCTAGAATCAGAGCGCTCGAGTTTTGCTTCCAGTGTCAACAGCGACATGTTGAATCGCACAGTCGTTGACAATTAAAACGAAACAAACGAACGAAACTATCCACACGTATCTATGCCAAACACACTCGGGCCCAACAGCAGTCTATGCCATCTCAGTCCCGTGTAACACAGGACATCGCACTGCCCGCTGCTTTTCCGCTCAACGCCAACTCTTGTTTTTGCACACGGCACTCTAAACAACAAGGACAACCTTGGACACGGTGGAATCGAAAGTAGATTTCACCGATTCCGTTTTACTACTATTATGATTATTCTGTTTGTTAGCGCTAGATTGATTAATCTGCACACGAATACACTTTTCACCAGTGTAGCTTAACATTTGTATATCAAACCATTATCTTTTTACCCTCATTATTTTTAGGTTCTTTATTGGTAAGATGACTAAGAGGCGTGTTAAGAAAGGGAAAATAACCCACATGACAAATGTTAGGCAAGTCATAGAGAAGTTATTTCCCATGCCCATTTTGTTAGTCCTTTTTATCATTCAGCGAGATCTTTCCATCCCATCCTTCTCCATTCCTGCACATCCAGCTTTCTCTTTTCTTCTTTTTTCCTCCTCCCCCTTTCCCCATCATCACCCATTTTATTAACTCTTATGGCAACAGTTTTAACCTTTTTAGCGCTGGTCCACAGATACGCAGTGCGTGTTAGGGACATAAAGCCCCAATATAACAACATTCTTTATTTCCCTATCCCTAATCTCTTGAGATCTTCTCTAAATGTATGAACAAGGGCACATGAACATTGGTGAAAAGGCCGGGAAGGGGAAAACACACAAACAAATATAATAAAAGGAAAATAAGGAACAAAAAAATATGAGTGAGACCTCATTGAGAGAGAGAGAGAGAGAGAGAGAGAGAGAGAGAGAGAGAGAGAGAGAGAGAGAGAGAGAGAGAGAGAGAGAGAGAGAGAGAGAGAGAGAGAGAGAGAGAGAGAGAGAGAGAGAGTTCTTTAGGCCATGGACACATGAACATTAGGAAACACACAAACAAATAATATAAAAGGAAAAGAAGTAACAAAAAACTAGAGAGAGAGAGAGAGAGAGAGAGAGAGAGAGAGAGAGAGAGAGAGAGAGAGAGAGAGAGAGAGAGAGAGAGAGAGAGAGAGAGAGAGAGAGAGAGAGAGAGAGAGAGAGAGAGAGAGAGAGAGAGAGAGAGAAATGAAGTATTTTATTGTTCTTTAGGCCATGGGCACATGAACATTGGGGAAAAGAGAAGGGGGAAAACAACAAACAATATAAAAAGGAAACTAAGTAACAAAAAAACTAAGAGAGAGAGAGAGAGAGAGAGAGAGAGAGAGAGAGAGAGAGAGAGAGAGAGAGAGAGAGAGAGAGAGAGAGAGAGAGAGAGAGAGAGAGAGAGAGAGATTTATAATCCTGTTTCTTGCAGTCAGTGTCTCTAAATTGACCGGAGCCACAACGCTCAAGGTTACAAAATTGCTAGGATCTCCTTTGTTGCGTCAGACATGCTGACATTAATAGACATCACGTTGTTTTCATGAAGGACTAAACATAATGGTCCCATTGGACACGATAATTAAAGGACACCTCGACAATTTATTGTGCTGGACTCTATAATTAGGATAGTGCTACGGGTACAGACCGAAACGCCCCCCCCCCTCTCTCTCTTCTCTCTCTCCCCCCTCTCTCTCTCTCAAGTCTCTCTCTCTCTGTCTCTCTCTCTCTCTCTCTCTCTCTCTCACACACACACACACACACACACACACACACACACACACACACACACACACACACACACACACACACATCAATATAACTCAGACAAGAACATACTGAAACAAAGAAACAGAGAAAAAGAAAGAAGAAAAAAAGAAATAAAAAATAGTTCAGTTTCATTGTGCTATACCCATTATTACAGCCTACTATACATTAGGTCTATCGTGTGGAGTACTAGTAGTTCGTTTGAGTCTATTTGTATCTTTGTTTGTTGTTGTTTTCATGTAGGCTCTATGAGTTACTCAAAACTGAGAATTGTGGTGATTTGGAACACTAAGTCTTGATACTGTTCAAGTGATACTTTAATTTTCATGGCCGTGATGGGGCAGATTAACAATGTCATAGATAAATCCATTATTAATCTTATTTGTTTTCAACATGCAGTTATCATCAATTATATATGTTCTACCTATATCGCCGCAACGGCGAATCTCGTCAGAATCGATTACACAGGGGAAGAAGATAAGTAAATATTTTCATGAAAAAGTTTTGTTTTTTTTAAATTAGGACACAAAGGAAAATGCATAGACATTTTAAAAAATCTGTTATTTAAGTCTTTAGTTTTCTTTTACGCGCAAGTGATAAGGGTGAGCATAACATTTAGAGTGTATTTTTATTCCTTACTGCTATTCCATGAAATGTCAGTTATTGGCACGGGCACATTTGAACATTTTAACTCAAATTTCACGTACTGTCTCAAATGGTCTACAATCGGCGCATTTTTTTTATGCTGTACATAATATTTTTGTTACATTACATAAGTGTTCTGACGTTGGATTACAATATCACTTCATAACTAAAAGTTTGAACTGAAAATGGCATATTAAATTTTTGCATTTCGTTCGCGTTTCTTTTGGAACTCAGTATATCATTCTTTTGTTTGCTTGATCAGTTAATTATTTCTCACTTCAAAAACTTTATTTTGAGAGAGAGAGAGAGAGAGAGAGAGAGAGAGAGAGAGAGAGAGAGAGAGAGAGAGAGAGAGAGAGAGAGAGAGAGAGAGAGAGAGAGAGAGAGAGAGAGAGAGATAGAGAGAGAGAGAGAGAGAGAGAGAGAGATGAAGGAGAGAGAGAGAGAGAGACCGTGCAACGCTATATTAGTTTACAACTTTGTTAAAAGTCATACGAGTTTTGACGCAGCAGTCTGCTATCCACAGATCTTGCACTTGGCTGCAGACAAGGGGATTGGTAAGCCTTTGGGGACCTTCCCCACTGGCCAGCTGTCGTCACTCAAATCCTTTTTGGCCGTGAGTGGGGATGTAGGCCTACACAGGGAAAAGCATCTCCACTACAAATATATTCTAGGCTAGCCCAGCCGTCCAGAATAGCAACTGCCCCCTCTGCTACCTGGCAGTCATGATCGGAAACGACAGACTGGCATACAGCTACAGCCGTTTTTCTGGCACCTTCACCACAATCACTACTAGGGCCTATCATGGTTCGCATCGCCCAAAGTATTTCCCGCTGCGTGACGTCATAACCCAACCCCCTTTGAAACGTGCCGTGCGCAAACCTTTCAAAGAGAAGGAGAGTGGCTCGAATAACTGAACTGTTTGTGAGCCAGCCGTTTGAGACTGTCGAGCAGACGACACTTCTTGATAGGCTACCACCGTAAAAACTTTGTGTGTGTGTGAAGAAAAAACCATTCAGTGAATTGTTTCCAGAAATCGCACGTGAGTGGTTCTACAATGAGTAACGTGGAATATCAGTCCGAGAAGTATGTGGTGGAGTTGAGGCGACCGAACGCTTCCACTTCGTGGGGATTCCGCCTGCAAGGAGGGGTGGATTTCAGCACACCTCTGTCTGTCCAGGTGGTAAGTACACTACACCTCGCTTACACACAACACGCATGACTGCCCTCCAAAAGCGACCCGCCGCAAAATTAAATTCATGCTTGTCTGGAGAGGTGGGGGTGGAGGGGGAAGAGGAATGAAACAGAAAATGTGCGATGTATTTCGGGTTAAATTGATGAGTCTGGACTTCGAGTGTGTGTTGCCATGCCTATTTTTTGTTGTTACACCACCACTGCCAACTGAAATTTGAACACCACCGGAACCCCCCCCCCCCCCCTTTTTTTAGTCCTTTTTTTTTCTTTTTCAAAAGGAGCCAGAATGGTCAGCTCATTGACCGTGGGCCCTCAAGAGAAGAAGAAGAAGAAGACGACACAAGAAAACAAAACAACGAATTCTGCCTTGAAATGCACGACTTTGCTGCCTGTTTTTGTTGTTGTTTTATTTTTTAAACTGGAACAAAATGTACATTTTCACCAGTAACTGTAAGAGAAAATAATTAAGCTTAACAAAAAACACAAAAATAATAATAATGTCTTGGAGTCAAAACGGACTAGAGTCCATTGACGTATTATTGGATTTATTACAAAAAACTAATAACTTGTATTGATCAAACAATGACTGCAGAAATATAAAAAGGGTTTTTTTCTTTTTTATATTTCAGCAGTCTTTTTTTTATACAAGTTATTAGTTTTCGTAATAAGTTCAATAATAATAACTAAAGATAGTCCGTTTTGACTCCAAGCCATCGCATATAGACCAAGTAACCTGTCTACGGCTTTTCTGTCATTGACACCACCCCCCCGCACCCCCTGATCACAATTATGTGAAACAATTACT
>CM065680.1:77886492-77893992 GCA_017654935.2 Phymorhynchus buccinoides | reverse complement strand
CGGCGTTAGAATTAAATGAAGAGAGAAGAAAATAGCGTGAGCATCATGCATGCATACATTATATCTACTGTGTTTTACATTATAACTCTTTACTCAACTGGATTTTATCACTGGTTGACACTAGCCTGCAGTAGGGAGAGACGCTTTTTGTGAAGACAATAAAATGATTGAATTGAATTGGAATTGAGTAGTGGTCAATAATAAACGAGAGTTGCACACTAAACGATTTTCAACAGTATTGAAATACAGCTTAGTTGTCTTTTTGTGTGTGGAAGACTATGACTCTCAAACTAGGGGGCATTTGCACAGCCACTTGCTCTAGTGCTGCAGCCAAAGAGATTGAGTTGGCGTTTGGGGACCTTTGCCAACACAATCTGTCCTCAAATCCCTTCGGGCAGAGAGAGTGGGGATGTACACTGGGCAAGGCTTCTCCACTTTATGCAAATATTAGCCCAGCCCGTCGGAATGGTAGCTGCCTCCGGTTGCCCCCTCTGCTATATGGGTGTCATAGTCGCAAATCAATACAATACAATACAATACAATACAATCTTGACTATACGGTCTGGGATAGTTGATAATTTTACCGCCACAGCGGTTTGAAACTCAAACACTTGAAATACCAAACAAGCCGACCCAAACGGTAGCTCGTGCACAAAGCAAACAAAAGATTTTCCCCGGGTTGTAGAGCTAACTGAAATGTGTCGTTGAATTCTATGCGCCTCCCAAAAGGACAGGTAGGAACAGGGGTGTAGTCTGTACAGGTTGAGGGGTTTGGGGGTGCGAGTGGAGTGTTGATAAAACTGTTTTTCTAAAAAGGAAAGGAATGTAGGGTGCGGATTTTAAAAGAAGTGCAAATTTAGGGTAAGGTGTTCATAATCAGTGTTTGCATGTGTTTGGATTTGTGCTTACTTTACGGCTGGAGCCTAAGAATTTAAAAATAGTATAAAATATCAAAACACGGCTAACTTGTAATCTTACTTTAGCCCCCACCCCCCCCCCCCCCCCCCCCCCCCTCCTCACGCACTTGGATAATTTAAGTTCCTCTTCCTCTTATTCTATGCTTTTAAAAATATTTTCATGTACCTGTTCTATACACTAACACGCTCGCGTTGAGTAACACGTATACACACACGCACAAACACATGCACGCACGCACGCACGCGCACACACACGCACACACACACACACACACACACACACACACACACACATCATAGACACTAAATGTTGGTATAGTCTTTTTTTTCTAATATTAAAGCTTCTTAAAGTGATAAAAACGATATGAAGAGGCTTAGTGGTTGTGTGAATCTCTCTCTCTCTCTCTCTCTCTCTCTCTCTCTCTCTCTCTCTCTCTCTCTCTCTCTCTCTCTCTCTCTCTCTCTCTCTCTCTCTCCTCTCTCTCTCTCTCTCTCTCTCTCTCTCTCTCTCTCTCTCTCTCTCTCTCTCTCTCTCTCTCTGTTGTGTGTGTGTGTGTCAGTGTGTGTGTGTGTGTGCGCGCGCGTGCTGTGCCTGCGTATGAAATGTTGACCTTCGGATTTTGGGGAGGTTAATGAACTGTTAAAATATGTGTCAAATTTCCAAACTGTTGGCCTTGATAGTTTGCCAGGGGCGTGTCTGTGTGCGCGTGCGTGTATGCACGCGCGCGCGTTGCTTACACATTGAGTGCAGTGTCTCTCCTTGTAGCTAAAAATAGTTGGTTCCCATGTGAAATTCAAACAGCGAATGACAACAGTTGATGCAAAATATTTTCTTAAAGCGAATATGCCCAGGACAGCTATAATTGTTAGGCCTTGCTGTGATGTCAAAAATTCCAGTGTTTGAACAAGTATAAACCGTTTGAGATAATTATAATAAACCGACGGGACATGAACGTGTTATGAATAAAATGTGAGTATAATTGTTAGGCCCTGCTGTGATGTCAAAATTCCAGTGTTTGGACAAGTAAAAACCGTTTGAGATAATTATAATAAACCGACGGGACATGAACGTGTTATGAATAAAATGTGAGATAGCAATGAACACTAATATAACGTTTATATGTGAGACACAAGGTGAGAAACTCTGATTTATAATTTTGAAAAAAAAGAAGAAAAAAAGATTATTATGAATTACCAATGCGATATTATAAACAGGGCGATATAATAAACCACTGATTTTTCTTAAGATAAGCAAATGTGATGTAATAATACAATCACCCTTTTTAGGGGGATGTATGTGTGTGTGTGTAGGGTGGGTGGGTAAAGTTGTACTTCAAACACCCCCATCATGTTCACTACCCTCAATCTCAAAGTCTGCTTCTTTCAGTTTTATAAGAAAATAATCCTAGGCTGATCCTAACCTTATCCCTTTCCCAAGAATGGCAGAACGTTGCTTCTCAGTGAAAATTTTCAAAAAATGAGAGGGGGTGGGGGTGTAAACTACAAGGAGTTGTGGGGGTGGGGGATGGACTTGGGCGGGAAAATACCTATGAATTCGGCCCATACCAGGCAGCGGGAATCACCTTGCCCGTATCGAATTTTCACTGCTACGGTCAATCTGTTGTGTGTTCGTACTTTGTTACTCGTGTTGCTTTAAATGTATTGAATGACTGTTAACGACTCTGTTAATCCCCGATGATGGGCTAGGTGTCAAGAGCTCAGTGCCGAACATTAGCCCGGCTGACACGCAACCTTCTGGCGAGTTTCGAATTTACTGGCGACGCTGACTGTTGTGTGAAAGTCTGTGTACGTTAGCATGTAGATTATGTTTTATGCATGCGTGTGCGTGAGAGAGAGAGAGAGAGAGAGAGAGAGAGAGAGAGAGAGAGAGGGTGGGGTGGGGGTGCAGGCAAGCAGAAGAGTTTAAACATAATAACACAGCGCAAAGCCTATGAGTATGTTGTAGAATCCATAGGCGAGGGGCGCTCCATATATTTTGCAATGTGAACATTCTGTTAATATCAGTATATAAAAAAAAAAGAATAGTGTCATGAGATAGACCATCATCATAATACTTACGTCGCAATTGTTTTTAATTTTCCAGCAATCGTTGAGAAAAGCAAAATGTCCGCCAAGATGAACGTTGGTCCCAAGCTGTGAAAATCTCTTTAATGCTGAGATTTTCGACCTATGAACTTCTACGCTTATACTCAAGGAAAGAGTTTGCCGTCCAAACACTGGTACCTGGTCTCCCCCTATTTTAGTGTAACATCGCGAGTGACCACACTGCTGCAGCTACTTTGGACATTTTGCCCAAAAACAGACTTTTGCAGCGTTTAGCCAGTCGCCCACCCATTTTTTAATTTTACTTAGTCCCTTGTTATTTTTTCCTACTACCATATGTGAAGCACTGGTGAAGGGGCCAGCAGTTACAGAAAGTTGAAGATGCTTGAGCGTTCGTCAAGGGCACTATTTTTGACATACTTCAGTTGAGCTGATATGGTGCCATAACCGTTTGGTTTGAAAGGACATCCACGTGCATGACTGTGTTCTAGTGAGGGACTCTTCTAAAAGTTTGACTTGCTAGAATGAGGATGCACACTGCCAGTTCTCCAAATTGCAAAATATATGGAGTGCCCCTCGCTTCGTTTGTTCAGGAGAAGTAGGCCTTCTTTGTTACAGGAAAGAAAGTGAATGAAGAAAATGTGAGAGAGAGAGAGAGAGAGAGAGAGAGAGAGAGAGAGAGAGAGACAGACCGGAGAGAGAGAGAGAACAGAGAGAGAGAGAGAGAGAGAGAGAGAGAGAGAGAGAGAGACAGAGAGAGACAGAGAGAGAGACAAAGAGAGACAGAGACAGAGAGAGCATAAATATGCCAACACGAAACTGGACTATGACACTATATCTGTATCCGTTTTTGTTACTTAGTAGTCGTTTGTGACGAGAAAGCTCCAATTTTGTAAGTTGTCCATAATACACGATAAGACGGCATTTTCTTCACCCTTTTCAGTAGGCTCATTGATTTTTATGCCACCATCAAGCTCAGTAAAACGAATGGCAAAGAGCATTAATACGTGGATTGTCAACAGCAGTGACCCAAATCCAGTGTGTCTTGATCAATCAATAATGAGTGTTCTTTAGCCTTTAGTGTCCCTGCGAAAACGTGCTGATGACGTGAAAACGCCAAGGGATCGATTAACATACCTGGCCCTGTTTGCCGCCACAACACGGTCCCAACAGGATAATGCCCCGATCGACACCTGTCATTTTCACGTGTATCAGGTTATGATGCAGTATTGTGCATTATTGACAGTATTACATATATATGCTGCTAACTAATCAACCGTTGCACGCCAAGTCTACGTGCAGCAGTCTGTTTACAAGCTACGTGACAGACAAAAGAGTGTTGTCAATATTATATAAAATTAAAAAATATAAAAAAACGTCGTAAGGACGTGAAAGACTATTTAAAAAATATTACTATATTATACATCACACAAAAATATGATAGGCATACCTAGCTAGCAGTGTAGCATAAATGAGTTTTTGGCAAAATGGAACCTCAACTATATATAATGCAGGCCTAACCAGCTGAAATTGAATCCACCTTATTTTAACATCTTCTCTCATTGAAATATTTTCCCTGCTGACTGCCCCCTCGTAATAAGATGATGATGGATTAGCTTCGGTCATGTTTTTAACAAGGTCAGTCTGACTCGATTACGGTGATGACTCGAGTATATTACCTAACTTTGTCAGGTACAAATTTCAAGAAGGCTCTTCCAACTTGCTGGGCGAAAGAAACAGCCATGCTCAAAAGGTCACGGCTCACTGACTTGCCTTTGCCCAAATAACTTTGCCTCCCTGTTTGTGATACGTCTGAATGGCTATGTTGTGGATCAAGCTACATAAATAGAAAGTATGATTGCAGAGAATGGAAACGGTTTCCATTTGCTTTCTGTCTACACGAACCGTCTTATCTTGGTGTGCAGATGTATGTTTAGAGTTATATAAGATGAACCATACTTGGGCCCTAAGCTTAGCCTACTAAAGTGGCTGTTTTAATCTTTTGCCATTATAATTATAAGTTTTGCTGAAAGTAGAGTATGGGGAGCTGGACGACCCCGCCCATTCCACGAGTCTCTCCCAGTGGGCATACAGGGGGGGTGGGGGGGGGGGGGGGGTCTTTCGTAAAAATAGTTCCTCCACCTTCTGGAAGTTCTGTGCTTGTAATTTCCTCTAATCTGCCACTCTCTTTGACTGCCTTTTCCCTGACATTTGCTTTTCTACATTCACTTTTCTCTGAATTCAGGGATTCCCTGAAGATTGTCAGGCCTTTTTTCAAAAACAAAATCTTCCAAATAATTTTTCTCCTTTGAGCTCCTCCGAAATCAGAATGTGTCGGCTGTACGCAGCGGGGAGACCAGTGAAAACTGAAAACCGTACACATACGTACCTTACCCATTATGGCCATATGACCTGGGAACGCATGAAGAAGAAGATACAGCAGTGAAACATTCTTTATGCACCTTAGTCACCTGTAAGTGACAGTGACTCAAACTAGGAGGCATCTGCATTGGCTCTTAGTACTGGAGTCTTGACGATGGAATTCTGCTTAACGTCCTCCGGTCTGGAAGTGGAACAGACACATGTGGGACATTAGTAGATATAAAGATGGCGGGAACGATCCTGGAGGCAATGCCCGGAGGCAGTGCAACACCAGGGAAGTCCCGAATTTTTAACAATACGAATATTAAATTATATTATATCGTCATTACACTGGAGTCTTAAGGATTAGTTATACTCTATTTATAACACCCCTAACGCCGAGTGTCGTCATGACTCAACAAGGCAGGGAATGCCCAAGGCATTAGGCCCAGACACACATTTCAACCAAGTTTTCAGAGTAGTTGTTGCCTCCTCTGCTATTGGAGGTCATTGTCAGACACAACTTATTAGGCATATCAGCACGCAGTGAAGTTGCCAGATCCAGTCAGTGATAGAGAACTGAGTTTATTGTGAGATTTTGTCATTTCAACCCCACTGCCACCACCTCATTAATGTAACCCTTTCACCGCCAATGTCGCATTTGTTTTCACCACAATGGTTTAACACCCATGTTATGTCACTAAAAAGCATCAAGCCTGTTATCTGAAGACCCTCTTCATAATTTGTGGAGGTACGATTAGGCCTAACGTTAAACATGTCACAGAGGAATTCACAATATTGCACACACATACACACACGCGCCCGCACACGTGACACAATCACACACACGCACACATACACACACACGCGCATACGCGCAGGCACACACATACACATACACACACACATACACCAACAACAACAACAACAACATACAGTATTTATACGGCGCTGAATCTTGATAGAAATCAAATCAAAGCGCACACACACGTTAGCATTCAAAGCGCATTCAAACAAAAACGCAATACAAAGCGAACACACACGGATAACATAAATGGAATATAGCAGAAACAGACCTAATGGCAAGGGAGAGAGAAGATCAAGAGAGAGGAGCTTTAATGACGGGGGAACAGGTGGGTTTTGAGGTTAGCTTTGAAAGCAGAGAGAGTCGGTCGCTGACGGAGGGAGAGAGGAAGTTTGTTCCAGGAGGTCGGTCCTGAGACAGCAAAATAGCGCCGACCAACAGTTGAAAGCTTATACCTAGGGATCTGGAGAGAAAGAGGGTCAGAAACTGAACGTAAAGTGCGAGCTGGCGTATAGATGGAAATATTGTCGCAGAGGTAAGATGGAGCAGCTTTATGAATAGATGTATAGCAAAGTGTGTTTAATTTATACTCAATTCTGTCTGCGACAGGAAGCCAGTGCAAAGAACTTTTTCTTCCTAAGGACAAGACGAGCAGTTGTGTTTTGAATACGCTGGAGACAAGATAGAGAAGAGACTGATAGGCCAGAAAGGAGAGCATTACAGTAGTCAATACGTGTGTCAACACACACACACACACACACAACACACACACACACACACACACACACACACACACACACACATATATAAACACGCGCGCGCGTGTGTAGCCTATTCATACATTTTATTATTTTTGTAGTTGCTTGTACATGTGTATGCACGCAGCCTGGTGTGACGGTTAATGAAAATGACCCTATCGATTGACGCGTGCAATGTGTGCAAAAGTGCTGATGTAACTCTCTCTCTCTCTCTCTCTCTCTCTCTCTCTCTCCTCTCTCTCTCTCTCTCTCTCTCTCTCTCTCTCTCTCTCTCTCTCTCTCTCTCTCTCTCTCTCTCTCTCTCTCTCTCTCTCTCTCTCTCTCTCTCTCTCTCTCTCTCTCTCTCTCTCTCTCTCTCTCTCTCTCTCTCTCTCTCTCTCTCTCTCTCTCTCTCTCTCTCTCTCTCTCTCTCTCTCTCTCTCTCTCTCTCTCTCTCTCTCTCGTCTCTCTCTCTCTCTCTCTCTCTCTCTCTCTCTCTCTCTCTCTCTCTCTCTCTCTCTCTCTCTCTCTCTCTCTCTCTCTCTCTCTCTCTCTCTCTCTCTCTCTCTCTCTCTCTCTCTCTCTCTCTCTCTCTCTCTCTCTCTCTCTCTCTCTC
>CM065680.1:77878992-77881492 GCA_017654935.2 Phymorhynchus buccinoides | reverse complement strand
TATTGATGACTGGTGATTGAGACTGGTTGTTTGTGTGACTCTAGTTTTGATCTAGATCCTATGTTCCAATGATGAATAAGGAGTAGATAGATATGTTATAGAAAAGAAGTGGTAAACATTCTATTCTATTTATGCACACTGATTATTTGTGTGTGTGTGTGTTTTTGACTTGAACACTTTTGGTACCAGAACCGGAGTTTATGCCTACTAACCCATTTGTCTATTTTTAGTAGGAAACCTATGGGCCGCAATCTTGCACTATTTTTAGTAGGAAACCTATGGGCCGCAATCTTGCACTTTATGATACCATTCCTTTCCAGGTGTTGGATGGAGAATGATGTTGTCTTGATCACCTTTTATGTTTTACTGATCTCAGTTTGTTAACTGAAATTCAGTTTATTTATTAATTAGTGCTATTGTACAAGGGAAGCCTTCAAGCCGGTTGGGATTCACTAATGCCCTGCCGACTGAAGCCCCTTGTCTCTAAGCCATAGAGATCTACATCCACCTTCTCCTGTGATTATCAGCAGGGCATCGTGGGCCGGAAGATCATCCCGGACTCCACCAAGCACCAAGACGGGATCACCGCCAAGACGACCCGCACCCAGAATCCGCGAGGAGACCACGCCTGAACCGTGCCATCCCGCGAAGCCGTAACCGGAACGACTGGGAGCTACTCTCACCTGACGAGCAAGCCCAGAACTTCAAACAGCTAAGTCCACCTGACTGCGCCAATCATTTGAACTTTCCTACGGACACCGAAGATAATTAGTAACCCTTCCGGCATGGGGCGAACCTTATAGAAAGACAAAAGTCTTGTGAATCCTTTCGGATTTCATTGTGTTTTTATCCATATTTTGTTTTGGCGCCATTGAGCTGCTTTATTATTATTGTTGCATAATCTTATGCAGATTTTGGGAGTAAATAAAATACAAGTGTCAAATAATCCTGAACCCTTTGGTCAGACTGATGAGAGTGGGAGTCTTGTAATTTCATGTAAAACCCTACTTCTCTCTGTCTGCCATTTAGAGCAATTCAACCACTTGTATTTCTTACAACCATACGAGCCAGAACCCGGGCACAAATATAAATTTATTAGATGAAAAGGGGCCGGGAAAGTTGCTCATCTCCCATACCCTAGAGAAGTGGGCTAAAGGCAAATTTTCTAAAGTCTTCCCTAGGGACTTAGCCTTTTAACCCATTACCTCGTCACAGGAAATAAGGATAGACCTTAGTTTATATATGTCACCTTAGTTTATATATGTTATTCTTTTCTAAGTTGTAGCTGACATGCATAGGTTGATTGTGCAGTGTGGACATTGAGTGGTGTGTGGGTGTGCGTGTGCGCGTGTGTGTGCGTTTGCGCGTGCGTGTGCGCGTGCGCGTGCGCGTGCGTGTGCGTGCACGTGCAATGTGTGTGTGTGTGTGTATGCAGTGTGTGTGTGTTGATTGTGCCGTATGGAAATTGAGTGGTGTGTGTGTGTGTGTGTGTGTGTTTGTTTGTGTGTGTGTGTGTGCGTGTGTGTGTGTGTGTGCGTGTGCGTGTACGTGTGTGTGACGCGCGCCCCCCCCCCCCCCCCCCCCCCCCCCCCCCCCCCCCCCCCCCCCCCCCCCCCCCCCCCCCCCCCCCCCGCGTCACCCCCCTTCCCACCCTCTCCCCTTCATCGTCTTTCGGCTTTGTGTGTGTGTGTGAATGTTTATAGTTTTATTTCTTTGTAAAGCGCCATGAATAGAATTTTCTAGATATGTGCGCTATATAAGTGCCAATTATTATTATTATTATTATTATTATTATTAAGAATCCCCAATTCTGCAGATGGATTTTGTCCTCTACCCAGGTAAATTTAATGGGAATGTTTGGCTGAAATATGGCTGGCGGTGAAAGGGTTAAGGTGGGTGACGATAATGGGATACAAAGAGGATAGTGCATTTCCACATGACATTCAATTGAATCATTACATGGAAGCTTAGCTGCTGGTCTTCTTCTTAGTCTGTGTTTCACGGCTTGGTGACGGTTGTGGCTCTGTCTAGGTGGAAAGCAAGGAAAAGGAGATGGCAAGCCATATGTATGTTCTTCCAGAAACTAAATCTGCGGGGGCTTGTCATTTAAGTGATCTGAGATAACATTGTTGGGATTATGGGGACGATTTAGTTAATTTTCTTTAACAACATGCATTATCAGAAAAGGTGATTTGCATGTTTTTTGGGCATTCCATTTGAGTTTTCTGAAATAAGGATATTATGTTGGGAGGTGGAGTCAAGTCAAGTCAAGTCAAGTCAAAAACATCTTTATTGAGGGTTAAAGAATAAGCTGACAAAGCTTTTTTTTCATCCTGCCCTCATAAACAAATACACATCAATCAAAAATCTATGAAAACTTAACAGGTATTTACAGGAACACAAAACAGAAAACATTATGAGTGAATGTGTGGGGGGGGGGGGCGCAATTATGTCAATTTTCATATATATAATCAGACTAGTAGTTAAGGTTGTGTGGATT
>CM065680.1:77853992-77871492 GCA_017654935.2 Phymorhynchus buccinoides | reverse complement strand
TTTAGCTGTTGATTTTCGCTTTCTTCTTAGATTTAAAGTTTAAGATATTTGAAAGGTTAAGAACATTATGTTATGTTAATAAATATGAAGTGTTTGCCCTCCACCTCCCTACACACACACACACACACACACACACCCTTCCTTCCTCGTCAGTCATACGAAAATCACATGCAAATTAAAAAAAATGTAAAAATGGGTGGCACGTCTCTGGCTGCGACGCGCTCTCCAGGTGGGAGCAACCCGAATTTCACAGAGAAGCCTATGTGACTATATACATACCAAAGTGGAGTGGTAACATGATCTCTTGTTTCTTTCTGGTATTTGCTATTTTGTCTGATCATTTCCCATTTTGTGTGGTGATACATTCCTGAAGCTGTTATGTTATGTCAAGTAGCTGTTGTGACAGAGGGTTTGTTGCCTTTCTTGGTACATGTAACTTCATTGCAATAAAAAGTAAATTAAGTTTTGCTCTGTGTCATAAAAGTTGTGCTCTGTGTCTATTGCTTTAGTGATGACATTAAACTTTAGCAAAATGGTAGAGTCTAATTAAATATGAAAAGGGCATTTTAGAAAGAAAAGTTACAAAAAATATGTTATAGTGATAGAAGCAAGATATTTTGTCTGAAATTAACTTGTAATCAACCAGCCTCTAATTGAGTGTTAACTTGTAATCCATTCAAATGAGAGGGAAATATTGATTTTCATGTAAGTAATATTTTAAGTAGTTTACGTAATTTATTTTTCCTACTTGCTTAAACCAAGTTCTTTCAATTTGAAGGTCTATGTAAGTAAGATGTGTATGATTCCACATAATATTGAAGTTACAGTAAAACATAGAACCTTTTTGGTTCACCTTTCTTTTTTTTAAAAGAAGAGAAACTTTCAGTTCTGCAACAATCATTGTTCTTTCACATAGAAAAATGGACACATGAAAATATGAAAGAAAGTGGATTTTCTCTTTATTAGGTAGAAGCAGTAATCGTTTCACAATAATGGTTGTTTCTACCATTAAGCCATCTTGGTGAGTTATAATCTGTTGTTTGGATTAGCCTGCTGCTCTTGGTGTGCTGTTGGTTTTAATCTTTGTTCTTTTGCTTTGTTTTAATTTTGACGTTATCTTACAAAAGTTCATTGGAGTGCAAGGATTTTCTTATACTTTTTATGTTTGAAAGCATGTATGTTGGTCGTGTAGTTTGATTATTAACATTATGCCTTTTGTTTGAGCTCTAAAACTGCTTACAAAATCAATCAAATAACTATGAAGCAAATCATAAATCCTATTCTAAATTGATGTCTTGTTTGAAACGTAATTTTATAATGTTCTCTTTCAAGCATGATCACACAAAAAAACGTAAGAGAAAGGGGAGTGGGGGAGAAGGAAAAGCAGGCGAAGAGAAAAGAAGGGGAGAGAAGAACAGGAGAAAGAGATAAAGAGAGAGAGATAGGGATAGAGAGAGAGAATGGTTAACCTATGGCGATATTTTTCACGCCAGAGGGCAGTCAATGCACTAGGGGCTTATCACGCGATTTTCTTACTTGGGCGTAGTGAGTGATGGTAGGACCACTCACTGTCTCTCTCTCTTTCTTTATCCCCAACTAATAATATAGAGAGGATTAGCCCCACACGAGCGTCATGCCCTCTGGTGTGAGAAAAATCGCACTAAGTCTCTCATTAAAAAAGAAAAAAATTGCATATATGTGTCTCATAAATTTTGTAAAACAAGAAAAAAATGTTCAATCATTTTATTTTTTTTAAATCTGAAATTTGTTCAAGAACTCTTGTTATACAGTAATCTGACTTGGCTTTGAAATTTAAAAAAGCAAAAAAAGCTGCATTACACATCAATATTCAATGAAAAACAAAAACAAATAGGATGCATGAAGTTTGGTAAGTTTTGATGGGGTATGTTTTAAAGGAAATTGCTTAGATCGCATGCATGAACAATTACAGCATCTGCATGGAATATGAACAAGTTTTAACGTTTTTCTTTCTGAAATCTTTTCTTCTTCTTCTGCATTCCCGGGCCACATGGCCATAATGGATAAGGTATGTATGTGTCCGGTTTTCAGTTTTCACTGGTCTCCCCGCTGCATGCAGCCGACACATTCTGATTTCGTAGGAGCTCAAAAGAGAAAAATTATTTGGGAGATTATTTTGGATAAAAGGGAGGCGAATGGGCCAATAAGTCAGAAAAATAGTAGATGGTAGAAAGCAAAGAGAAAAGGCAGAGTCAAAGAGAGTGGCAGATTAGAGGAAGTTACAAGCTGAAGCACAGAACTTCCAGAAGGTGGGGGAACTATTTTTACGAAAGATCCCCATGGGGAGAAAATCTCTCCTTCAATCTGAGAAACCATTGACAGTTAGGTTTTAGCTCTTCTGGCACCATGGGCAAATACATTCGCCCAAAACATCACTGTACTTTCCCACTAAATATGCAAAGATATTCATTGTCAAGAGGCCTGTCATGCATTTGTCTATTTTTAGAGCTTAAGTTACTGTTTCTTCCGTTAAAGCAATGAATGAGCACTTAGAAAAAAATCACTTTCTTCTTGTCGGTTGAGAACAACCAAGAACATAAAAAAAAATATAGCGCTAGAAGAATTAAAGGGATGAGAAACCCCTGTGGGGATACCGGGAAGACTTTTGTGTAAATAGTTCCCCCACCTTCTGGAAGCTCTGTGCTTGTAACTTCCTCTAATCTGTCACTCTATTTGACTCTGCCTTTTCCCTTTGCTTTCTGTCATCTATCTTTCTGCCTCTCTGATCCATTCTCCTGCCTTCTTTCAAGAAACACTTTCAAAAACATTTCCTCCAGCCGAAGTCGGACATGCCGGGCCTAATTATTTCTTACTTGGGTGCATAACGGCAGCATGATGCATCTGCACTCATAATTGACAGGAAACTGTCTGAGCGATCGAAAAAGAAGAAGAAGGGGTAAGAATCTGTCTTTGATGCGAAAATCTTACATTGCAGAGGTCTGATAGGACTGGATGTATGATGTATGTCTTTTAAACAAAAATGTTTTTCTTACTGTAGAGAAAGTG
Source organism: Phymorhynchus buccinoides (assembly GCA_017654935.2). Classification (NCBI taxonomy): domain Eukaryota; kingdom Metazoa; phylum Mollusca; class Gastropoda; order Neogastropoda; family Raphitomidae; genus Phymorhynchus; species Phymorhynchus buccinoides. Next base: position 77,868,447 of record CM065680.1, on the reverse strand, counting down.
TTCATAAGAAGACTTTTCTTTTCATTGAATATATTGTTTGAAAGGATAAAAAAAAAACTTCCAAAAAATTGCAAAACAGCATTAAGCAATAATTCAGAGGTAACTTTCACCCTAGTAAACATGATGAGCTACACCTGAGCCTGATCAAAGCAGAGCAGATCCTTCCGGGATAATTTCACCAGAGAACTGAAAACATTGGGATGTATGTGCTGTTGGAAGATAAAAATAGGACGACGAAAATGGTGTTTTACGTCCTCTTGGTCTGAATCAGACACATATGGGACATTTGTAAATACAAATATGGTGGGAACAATACTGGAGGCAATGCCCGGAGGCAGTACAAAACCAGTAAAGTCCCGATTTTGTATTAATACAGACAGGTGTAGCGGTAACCACACCTCGGTTAAACCTCATCGGCTATGGCACCGCTACTGATTATGATAAAAATAGGCTAAAACAATCTTTTCAAAATTGTTCAAATAGAGGATGTAAAAACAGCAATTACTAGCATGGCTTTTGTGAAGTAGACTGATTTGATGTTGTTGTTATTTACCTTTTTGAAGCAACATTATGCTTGCCTTGAAGTCACTTAGTTTTGTAATGGGGGTTTTTTGTGTGGCAAAATATGACAGTTTTGCATGCAACTGTACACTTTTTTGAGTCATGGAGATGAATGGATAGACATTCTGACTTCTCTCCCTACACTCTACCCCCTCCTATGCAAAATATGCATGATTAAATAGATACTGGAATTTTTTTTTTCTTATGCTGAAATTAGAATGCTAAAATGTCATCAACTCCCAGTAATACACCAGAAAGTCAGAGTTTGCTTCTGATTAATATTATGTTTATATATAAATCCAATTTAAATCAAGTTTGTCTTATGAAAGGACAAATTTGGGGTGTTTGCATACACACATCAATGAATCAGTCCCAAAGAAAAAGTACTGTTCATATAGAATTACATCGTAACTTAATTTTTCCTATTAAAAATTACTTACATACTCAATAGATCAGCAAAGGTTGGTTCTAGGGCTGATCAATACACTCTGATTTAGATCATCATGTATACCTTTATTTTCTTTATTTATGAAAAAATCCCAGTTTCAAGACTTCATTTGTTATCTTGTTAGAGGAAGGTTTTCATTTTTGTTTGCTTTCCATATATTGTTATCATGTTCACAAACACATTTCACTTTCTTTTTAGGCTTCTTTTGTTTAAGGGGTTCTTTTGTTTAGGGAGGAGGGGAGTAAGAGAAAGAGAACACTAAACACTGAAAACTTTGTTTTTTAACCCCTTGACTGCCAGAGAAAATTAAAGAAAAAATAATTGGGCAAATCATGCCATGAAAAAGACAACTGATAGAGCCAATCTGGCAAAATGGTCTGGGGATATAACTCTCTTGACTGTGTTAGAGCAAAAGCCAGCATATCAGGGTTATTCCTCTTCATCTGATGATCATCAGTGATGTCATCAGGTCAGTATGTGATACGTTGGTGGCAGTTAAGGGGTTAAGGATACAGATTTTAGGCGAAGCCTATTCTTCCAATCAACCAAGAGATCTAGAGAGAGTGCTACGTATATGCTTAAAAAAAAATGTCTTGATAAAGGGATTTGATACACTTTGTAAGTCTATAGTTATGTGTTCAATATACATATAGGTATATGAGTAGATATGTACTAATGTCTGAATATAGTTTATAGTCATTATGTTTCATTGTAAGCAAATGATTTCCTTTCACAGTGTAAGCATGTGGGTTCCTTTCATTGATCACCATTCATATTTCTTCTTTTTCTGCGTTCCCACACCATATGGCCATACTGGGTAAGGTATGTATGTGTCCGTTTTTCAGTTTTCACTGGTCTCCCTGTTGCATGCAGACGACACATTCCGATTTCGGAGGAGCTTCAAGGAGAACTTATTTGGAAGATTTGTTTTTTCTTTAAGCAGGAGAATGGGCCAATAAGTCAGAAAGGTAGTAGATGACAGAAAGGAAAGGGAAGAAGCAGATTCAAAGAGAGTGACAGATTAGAGGAAGTTACAAAGCACAGAACTTCCAGAAGGTGGGGTAACTATTTGTATGAAAGACCCCCTTCCTGGTATCCCCATGGGGAGAGACTCGTTGAGGGGGCGGGGTCGTCCAGCTCCCCGTATGGAGGCACGAGGCATCCACCCACTGCCCCAGCCATTCATACAAATCTTTTGTTATGTTTGCGCAGCTGGTATTGGGGGGTTCCGGTCGGTGACAGCCCCAGTGGGTAAACCCCCCGGGCAGCAGAAAGCTCAGCAGCCCTCCATGAGATGTGCCGGCTGTGACATGCTGGCCACGTGAGTGTTCTCTATACAGGCTTTCTTTATTATCTAGTCTGTATGTGTCTGTCTCTCTCTCATTCTTCTTCTCTGTCTCTTTTCTCTTTGCTTGTTTAACCCTTTCACTCAACAAACAAACAACTACACGACAAGTGTAAAGTGACGTTATTTTATTCACAGGAGACAAAACAAAACTACTGGATATTTTGGCGAATGCGCCTTTATTAACGCAGACAAACAAGCAAACAGCAAAAGAAGCAAAAAGCAGGCAACAGAAGGAGCAAAAACCATCAAGATCAAAATAAAAACAATACTTCCCCTCTACAGTCCACTGCATTTTCTTAATTTGGGGAGATAAGGATAGGCCTAGTGTTATATAATTATGTCACAGAGGAATTCCCAATATTGCAGATACATTTTTTTCTCTACCCAGTTAAGTATAATGGTATTTTTTGGCTGAAAAAATGGCTGGCAGCAAAAGGGTTAATATGCTTCTCTCTCTCTCTTTCTCTCTCTTCCTGTCTCTCTTCAGTCTGTCTATGTTTGTCTCTCTCTTTATATGCCTATTTTCTCTGTGTTCTTTTTCATTCTCCTCTCTCTCTCTCTCTCTTAAGGGCAATTCTACACTACTTACGATTCGCTGTTAATGCGATACGATTGTGATGATGGGAGTCATGATTCACGTGAAATACTTCCGCCTGAAAATAATTCTGCTGCTTTCGCTCTATATACTCAAGAAGACCCAATACATGAATTTCACGTGAATCATGACTCGCATAGTCACACTCACATCGCATTGACAGCAGATCCCTTTAGCAGGCCCTTTAGTGTCTATTTCACTCACTCAGTCTTTGTCTCTCTCTCTTCTCTTGTTTCTGTATGTCTGTCACTGTTTGGAGGGAAAAGTCTTTTGTGCATGTGTGTGCATTCACATGCACAAGTGTGTATGTGTATATGTGTGTGTGGTGAGTGTTTGTGTGTGTGTGTCTAAGCTCACGCGCATGTGTGTGTGTGTGTGCATGTGTGAAGATGTATACGTGTATGGGTGCACATGTGTGTGTCTGCTAAGGATGTTTAGCTAGGCATGCATGCATTGCACAATCCATCTCTCCACTTATGTTTTAACAGATGCTATTGGGTTTAGAAATTGCCTACGGCTAACTTCATCTTCCTAACTTGTCTATGTGACTGAGTGTTCTTTATGCTGAGTTTTATCTCTGTATGCCCAATTTTCCTTTAAAACACACATGCATGCACTCACATGCGCGCGCACACACATGCACGCACATGCACACACACACACGCACACACGCACGCACACACACACACACACACACACACACACACACACACACACACATGTGCGCACACACCAGGAAATGTGAGCAAAACTTTAAGTATGTGTGCGAATACAGATACACTGTCTCTGTGTGTGTGTGTGTGTGCATGCTCTTTTTTTCTTAAGCTTATATCCCTAATAGGAATTGTTCGGAAATAATTAAGGGGAGTAATTTCATGGTGTGTGGGAGTGATCTTGCCTAATTCAATCGGTCAAACAGGGGAAGTCACTCTACCATCAGCTCTCGTAGCCTATCGATTCGTGTGTTTGAGCAGACACACAGCACTTAGAACACCGTGCATCATTCTAAAAATTTATGTCACTTGTATTTTTACGTCACATTTTTAAAGTTTTATCAGTTTGTGTCCACTGGGCACCCCTAATGTTTCTAAAAAAATGTTTGCAAGTCGCTGACTCGCATCCTGCGGTTTCAAGCTTCGACGCCATTGTTGCATTGTTGCTATGGTGTTTGACCGAGTAATGGAAGTAAACAATTCTAAATTTCATGAAGTGCTCTCCCCTAGTTTTTTTCAGAAAATCGTGTATTGGTTGCATATTTTTGTGATTATAAAGCAATACCTGGGATCAGTATTGTGGTCTTTGATAACTCTGAAACTGTGTGACTGATTCAGATTATGTTCTTCCAGGGGCGTGATAGTAAAAGCAAATGGCGTACCTTACCACATGGCTTGCTTCAAGTGTGAATCCTGCGGCATGAATCTCAAACAGAAAGGTGAATTACAGTATTGTTGCCTGAGCACGAAATGCACAACAATGGTCAACTTAGGATGATGATTTGACCGCCAGGGGGCAATCAAACCTGATATTCTTAGTTGGGCGTAGTGAGAGAGAGAGAAGGGGAGGGACTCATCTGCCTTTCTCTCTCACTACGCCCAACTAAGAATATCACGCGCTAAGCCTCTACTGGTTTGATTGCCACCTGGCGGTCAAATCATCGTCCTAAGTTGACCATTGAAACTGCATAACCCTTTTATAACCTTTTTTAAATGAAAGAGAAAGATGGTTTGAAAATAAATGTTTGAATTGACAGTCTTAGTGATAAATGGCAGTTTGGGCATTAAACATCTTTAGGCTTAATGTTTCAGCACATTTTGATATTAATTTTAGCTTGAAGGCAAAATATTCCTGTCAAATATATAAAGCAGCAAGAAACAATTGAATATTGTTAGATTATTTTACACATTATTATTACATTGCAAGGCGAGCTTATACTTTGGAACCTGAAAACTAAAGTTTATGAGTGTATTCTAGCTTTTTGATTCAAAGTTTATCTCAGATACTAAGGTTTCAGACAAGTTATGCTGCTAAATTTGATTGCTGAATTTTGATTTGATAATTTACATGCATAACATTTGTAAGCTTTCACGGTTATTTTAGTTTAATAGTTTTCAACTTCATAACTAAAGGGTTTATCTGAGATACTAAGATTTCAGACAAGCTATGCTGCTAAATTTGCTTGCTGAATTTTGATTTGATAATTTACATGCATCAAATTTGTAGGCTTTCATGGTTATTTTAGTTTAATAGTTTTCAACTTCATAACTCAAGGGAAGTAATATTTATAGCTAAGCTGATCAAAACTTGTTCACTGACTGTGTGTGTCACTGTGTGTGTGTGTGCGTGTGCCCATGTATGTTTGCATGCGTGCGTGTGCTGTGCAGGCTACTTTGTGGTGGAGGACAAGCTGTACTGTGAAACTCACGCCAGACAAAAGGCTCAGGCCCCGGGCCCCGACATGGTAGCTGTGCCTGTCTACAGGTGAAAGCATGGAGAAGTCATAATCGTAAGAGTCAAGGGTCACAAGTGTAGAGTGGCACAGAGGTAGCGCGTTCGCTTCGTGTCAAGTAAACCCGAGTTCGAACCTAGGTACAGGGGATTTTTCCTCTCACTTTGCACTAGGCCTTACGGTCTTTTGGATGAGACGATAAACCGAGGTCCCGTGTGCCCATGCACTTCGCATACGTTAACCCTTTCATCGCCACTGTCGCCTCTTGGCACCACAATGATTGAACACCCATGTCACTGAATGGCATCAAATGAGGGTCTGGTATCCAGTGACCTTGTTCTTAATTTTGGGAGGTACCAAGGATAGGCCCTATTTTATGCACGTCACAGACGAATCCCCAATATTGTAAACAGAATCTTTTCTCTACCCAGGTAATGGTACATTTTGGCTGAGGAATGGCTGGCGGTGAAAGGGTTAAACCCAGTGGCAACGAAAAAATTGTCATTTGGTCAAAATTTGCCCCCACCCCCTTCTTCCTCATCAGTCACACAAAAATGGCATGCAAAAACTATTTTAAAAAATTGAGTGGCGTGCCTCTGGCTGCGATGCGCCCTCCAGGTGGGAGCAACCCGAATTTCACAGAGACGCCTCTGTGACTATAAACTACCTACTACTACTACTACTACTACTACTACTACTACTACTACTATAGCAAGGAGTCAGGGGTCACTGGAGCTGGGATCACAGGGTCACAATGGTGAGGAGTCGGGGGTCACAGCATCTGGGGGCAAGGGGTCAGAACAGTGGGGGCTCAGGGGGTTTATAACATAAGGGATCTCAATTGGAGGGTCAGGGGTCACAACTGTTGCAGTGGTAGTTATAAGTCGCATGCATATGAATGCATAAGTATGAGCTGTCAAAAGAGTAACTACAAAATCATCCCCATTAACTGCCTTAAGCTAGCATGCATTCTAACAAAATCAAATCTTTAATGTCTCCAAAAGCTGTCGCTGTTAATAGACATTACTTTCAAAAGTCCCATTTATGGGATGCATGGCACAAATGGGTTATAGAGCTAGCAGGCATTCTAACAAAATCAAAATTTTAACATCTATAAACTGTCACTGGTTATAGCCATTACTTTTAAAAGTATGTATGGTAATTAGTATATTATGCTGGTCATTCTAGGCACCGGTAAATATTCCCTTCACTACTAATATTTTATGTGTATAGTTTTATGTATAACTGGCTGTAAAATCAAAGTTTAGAAACCATTCAATACTTATTCATTTAAACCTCTTGTGGTCTACTGAGTTGTTTCCCTTGCTCACCGCAGCTTTCATTATCTGTCTCAATTCTCATTTATTTTCTTGTCTTGTATGTCAGTCTGTGTTTCTTCCCTGCTTGTATTTATTAGTGTGATTTGTCATTGTTTTCTGTTTTATCCTTTCTTTCTCTTTTCTTAAAAGCTGTATAAAATGGAAGTTTCTTTCCATTTACAATGGTTGATGTATTTGTGTTACGCTGCTCAAAATGTTTTTATTGTCTATTCTTTTCATTTACAATGGTTGATGTATTTGTGTTACGCTGCTCAAAATGTTTTTATTGTCTATTCATTTCATTTACAATGGTTGATGTATTTGTGTTATCGCTGCTAAAAAATGTTATTGTCTTTATTTATATACAAGTATCGCCTTGGCTTAAGGCTGTGTCAGACCAATTGACATAGGCTAGAACACCAAGGCTACATCAAAATGTTGTTATGCTCTGAATAGTTATGCGGGGATTGTCTTTAGCATCTCCTAGCATAACATCATCAGTCTCCAAAATCCCCTGAAGTCGGAGTGTGGCTGCCCACATGGCAGGGTAATCAAAAACGGTCACACGTAATGTTCTCAACCCTAGCTAATGCATTTTGTAATTCCTTAACCCTTTCACCGCCAACCCTTTTTCAGCCCAAAAAAATACCATTAAATTTAACTGGGTAGAGAAAAACAAATGGTCTGCAATATTGGGAATTCCTCAGTGATATGTATAACATTAGGCCCATCCTTACCTCCCAAAATCAAAGTCTACGGATAACAATAGGATCTTTTTGACATGGGGATAACATTGTGGTGCATAAATGCGACATTGGCGGTGAAAGGGCCCTGATTTCGCATGCAATGGTTTTTTAGTAACATTGGTGTTAAACCATTGTGGTGCATGTTAAATGTCACAGAGGACATTGGTATTTTATTTTCTCTACCCAGGTAAGCTTAATGGTATTTTTTGGCTGAAAAATGGCTGGCGGCGAAAGGGTTAATACTTGATTTTTTTGTTCTTTTACAGGTGAAATGTGCCAGCTGTCCACAGCCCCAAACGGAAACAAAATGCTACAACAACAAAACGTGTTGCCGGCCAATATCCAGAGCTAGCTGTTGTGTAGATTTAACAGTGTAGATGCGGAGACAGTCAACCAATCTCTGCAGTGATTTCCCTGTAGTATTTTGTGCTATTCAAAGTTTGTAGGACCTGTGTACAGTCATTTAGAAAGGTCTGGTCAAGTGCACTTAGACATTAAACAGCAATGCACATGCTTCAACGAGAAAGCTTTAACGTTTATAATTTAAACATTATTTTGCTTCCGTCATTAACTTATGTATAGTATCACTGTTGAGTGTTACATCAACTTGATAATGAGTAAGGTTTGTTTTGGGTTGCCTTGTTTATAAGCCAAAATGAAAGATGAATGAAATGTGAAGATGTATATCAAGAAAACATCTGAAGTGAATTGTATCTGCAAGTTTGCATTGTGCACTGATGCAGTGGACAAGAGAACCGTGCTTAGAATGAAATTTGACTGGCTGGTTGATACAGATATGTTCCTCATAGTGTGAATGCTGCAGCAGCTAGTGTTTTGCTGGGTATGTGAGTAGAAAATCATAACGAGAAGAAAGTCTGCCTGAGTAGACATATGATGCTCGGTGAAGTTAGTTTTTACACAACTTACATACGGAATGGGATATATAGGTTCAAACACACAGACAGCCTTGTTTATTTGCATGCATACACATGTTGTATGCAAAGACACACACATGCACAAACACACACGCATGCACGCGCACACACACACATGCATGCACACAAGATGTATACACACATTGAATTGTGTGTTGTATATGGTCATTATTTTTATGTAACATTCTTTTGCAAAATTTTGTAAAATATTTTAAAGAAAATATTCCTTCTAGTTGAACAGGAATGTAACCATTCCATTATCTTCCCCAATTGAAATATATTTTGTGTTCATTACTCTCTCTCTCTCTCTCTCTCTCTCTCTCTCTCTCTCTCTCTCTCTCTCTCTCTCTCTCTCTCTCTCTCTCTCTCTCTCTCTCTCTCTCTCTCTCTCTGTCTGCCTGTGTTTCTTTCTGTCTGTCTCTGATTGTCTTTTTCATCACTCTGTCTCTTTCTCTCTGTCCTTTTTGGTCTCAAAGTCTGTCTCTCTGTCAGTCTTCCCATCCTCGCTCTCGCTCTTCGAAATGTCCATTTGTTTTCAATAGAAAAAGCATATGTATGGAAATTATATGTATTTCCTTAAGACCATTGCTTTCAACAAATCACATATCCACATGTTTCAAAAGTAAAACATTCTGCAGTTGCTGAGGTTTGGAACTATGGGCTGTGCAACCAACCTGCTTTTCTCTGGTGCTTTGTTACTTGATTTTTTTGCGAGCCTGTGCTTGCTGTAAAGTTCTATTTAAAGGTTTGTTGCTGTACTATTTACTATCACTGTATACTATTTACTGATACTACTGATTATTTGTGATTGTGTTAAGTTGTGCAGACATAGATAATACCTGTAGTTTAAGAATTGGTACTAAATTAATGTTGGCTCCAGTGTATGTTGCACTTGCACATGTTAAAATATAAACATTTTAAAGTTTGTACACTTAATTTCACACCAACTTCACAGTATGGTGAATACTGTAACAGTATTCATCATTTGGTTTACAGATGAAAACCATACAGAGAAATATGTGTGTCATTCATAATATTTTCACTGCCATTTGAACCAGAAATTGTACAGATTTGTTTTTGTTATTATTGGAATTTTAATTGCCTGTGAACAGGCATGTATTCCCACTACACAGACAGACATGTTGGCACACACATGCATGCACACACACATGCACAGACACACACACACACACACACTAACATAAAGATTATGTTTTACATCCAATTTCTTACTTAAACAATGCAGTGGCATTTTTTTGCGTTTTGTGTGTTTGACAATTTTTATGGTTCATGTGATCTGCAGTCAAAAAGAATAGAAAACTGAATTTTGAACATTGAAAAAGGATTGGTACTTTTTTGACATGCTCTCTGGCTTACAGGTCCAAGCCACCCGATGCATTCATGTTGTAAGCTCATTAACATTTATTTTCTTTAAAAGAAATGCCTTACACATGATTGAATATCATTACAGATATTTATGTTTCTTGTCAAAGCATATCTCTGTTTTGTTGCCAATTTTCCAATTGGTAAAAAGGGGTGAAGTGATGCCAAATAAAGATGCGATTTCCGTCTGGAGCAGTATCATACAGGAGTGCGTCTTTTGGATGAGATGATAAACCGAGGTCCTGTGTGCCCATGCACTTAGCACACATTAATCCCAGTGGCAACGAAAAAGTTGTCATTTGGTCAAAATTTACCCCACCCCCTTCCTTATCAGTCACACAAAAAATCGCATGCCAAAAAAAAAAGAAGTGGGTGGCAACCCGATTTTCACAGAGACGCCTCTGTGACTATAAAGTACCTAATACCTAATACCTACACGGTACATTAGTTTACTATAATGTGTTGATAAATGGGATATTATTGGCATTCTTTCTTTTCTATTTTCCAGGGATGGGAAATGTCCGCCAAACAGAAAATTTCTGCCCAAATAACATTGCTTTTCCACAAAAAAAAAGTCTGTCCGCGGAAACTAAATTTAGCAATTCTAATGCTGTTTTAGGGCTTCAGTTACCAAAACGGCTTCAGCACTACCCCCTGGACCCCTACTAGGGGCCTTGCGGTTCTCAGACCCCCATTTTGTAGCTTTTCTTTTTACTTTTCCAATTCCCATGCCTGATTTTCTTTCTTTTTTGTATTTTTTGTTTTCTATTTTCTTTCTTTGTCGATTGCTCAGACAGTTTTCTGTCATATGAGTGCAGATGCATCATGCTGCCGTTATGTGCCTGATTATGAAATAGTTAGGCCCAGCATGTCCGTCTTTGGCTGGAGGAAACTGTTTTAAGAGGTTCTGGAACGAAGGACAGAGAATGGACCAGTAGGGGAAAAAAAAAGTAGATGACAGTAAACAAAGGGAAGAGGCAGGGTCATAGAGAGTAACAGATTAGAGGAAGTTACAAGCACATAACGTTCAGAAGATGGGGGAACTATTTGTATGAAAGACACCTCCTCCCCCCGGTATCCACACAGGGGGGATTATTAGCATTCACATTTTAAGGTTCTGATCTCTGACACCTGGTCACTGTTAGATTAGGTGACAGCATTCAAGGGCACAAATAAAACATGGTTTTGTGAAAGTATAACATATGACTGTGTTTTTAATGGTCATTGCATTACTTTTTGTGATTTTGTAAACATTATTGTCCTTGTACATGTATGTTAATCATTGTTTGAATCATGAACAGTACAAATAATCTTTTTTGTTCTCATACCCGTATCTTTTATGCAAGCATAGAAATATGACTTTATTTTTGTCAGCACTGAGTTTTGTTTTTCATTTTTTAATACCGTAATTTAATAAGGCGACACACCGCATAAGGCACACACCCTGCTTTTAAAAAAAAATCATAATTTGAACACAGGGCGCATACCAAAACCATAAGGCGCAAAGAAACCAAAGAAATCAAAAAAAGGAAGAACAAAACGATCAGCGAAAGTAACGTCATTACAGGGCCAGTGACGGAAGTGGAAGCCTAACTATATAACTATATTTTAATGCAATGTGAGTGAACTGTTGTCGGTTTGTTGTGGAAGCTACCAGAGCATGGTGAGTTGTTCATTTCAACTCTCGACCCCCTTACTTTTTTCTGTTTAGGGTATAGAAAGGGCGCATGCGCCGGATTGGGAGCAGGGGTCAAAGTTAAGTATTAAAAAAAAAGTAGCGCCTAATAGGCCGTAAATTACGGTAGTTCTGTTACTGTCTTTTCTGCTCTATTTTTTGGTCTGTCTTTTTTGCTTGAATTTGAAATAATTTGTGCAATTGTTTTACATGAAATGTGACTGGTTTATTCTGCATAGCATATCAACGTTTTAGAATGATCTTTTGGCATTGCTTTGTCTATTGCACACGTTTTACCAATGACTTGTGGAACAAGATTTTTGGGGGATATGTTTCAAATGTGCTGTATTGTTCTCTCTTTCATTATTTGTATTAAATGACCTACTATTTGAAATGTATTCGTGTTGTCTTTATTTAATGTTCTTTACAAATGTTACTTGCAGAAACATGCATTATAGAAACACACATGATTGATTATTAACTATCTTGATTATTTTTTAAAAATCAGGACTTTCCTGGTATTGCAATACCTCCAGGATCGTCTCACAATCTTTATGGTTATTAATGCCTCATATGTGTCTGTTCCAGGTCGGAGGACATTAAACGAACTTTCATCACACATATTTTTAACAAAGTATCTAAACCCACACGCTCAAACACACACGTACAGAGTCTGTCTTTCTCTTTTTCTCACTTACAAGACATGCATACACAAACATAATTATACACACACACACACACACACACACACACACACACACACACACACACACACACACACACACACACACACACACACACACACACACACACACACACACACAGAGAGAGAGAGTCTGTCTCTTCCTCTTTTTCTCACTACAAGACATGCAAATATTCACTTGTACTTGAACATATCAAACACTGTCTACTGCCCCTTAGTTTTTCCTTCTGTTTGTCTGTGCGTGCGCACGCGTGTGTGTGTGTGTGTGTGTGTGTAGGCCTAAAGATTTCGTTAATAGTGAGAGAGGAGTGGTGGTGGTGGTGGTTGTGGTTCCGATTATAGTTTAAGACATTATTCACATGCTTTCCTGTGACACTGTACACGTATTTGCTTCCTGACAAGCTTATTCCATCTAATGATCTTTGTAGCACTAGTAGTCTACCTAGTAACTACTACAACATTTCAAAGCAAATCTCCCTCCTTTGCCTCTGGGGCCCTTGTTCAAAGCATGTCTTGTGATGTTTTAACTCGGGCAAAAAGACTGCTATCTTTTGGACTCAAGTTTGAAGGTTTGGCTGACCCATCCCCTTCCTCCTCTGCTCCCAACCCCCCTCCACCCAAACTTCCCTTCTATTTCTTATGTCATCCACCAATCTCTCTCTCTCTCTCTCTCTCTCTCTCTCTCTCTCTCTCTCTCTCTCTCTCTCTCTCTCTCTCTCTCTCTCTCTCTCTCTCTCTCTCCCTCCCCCCCCCCGAGTGTGTGTGTGCCTATAATTGTCTGTGTAGATGTCTTTCTTTGTTTCTCTTTGTGTTTGTCTGCCTATATCTCTCTCTCTTTCATCGTCATCGTCTTTAGGAAAATGCATGTTCTAGTAATAGCAAGGGGTGTTACCGGGTATGACAACAACGGAAGCCCTCTGCCACAATAGTTACTCAACAGGACATATTAGCTTCAGGCAACATAGTTATTAAGTTACAGAGGTTCTGCGCAGTGGTTCGCGAGATATTGTAGGGACAGACAAAATGCAAATAAGGAAACAAACTTGAGCTATCACGTACAATACCCACCCGCTCTGGACGGAGGCAGAGGGCTGACAAGGCAAATGAGCCGTGCTTAATTTGGGACAGCAGCAATAGATTTGACCAGAGACTGATTTGACCAACGGACAGTTCTTTTCAGTGGCTGTTTCTGTTCTGATTCTGAGCTTCACATCACCCGAATGGCTTATTTTCCAAAGGTGAAAATAATCTTGCTCTTTTTCTTTTTTTAAAACATAAACATGAAGTTTGATTTTTTTTTAAACAAGTTTGAGTGAGCAGTTTGGACTGTCCGAATCACTACTCTCCAAAGTTGTTTTTTTTTTATATCTTTGGCGGCTCCGTATTAGTGACGTCATAGTGACCAGGGGATGGAGAAGGATTGTCAGATCATCAGTGGTGCCCCTTCAGCCCACAACCCTCTGGACTAGTATAGTATACTCGCGTTGGCAGAACAAGAACAAGAACAACGTTTTTATTGTCATAAGAAAACCAGAGGTTTTGTGGGACACAAATGGTTAAAACATTGACGACACCATTATACTGGTGCATGTCATTGTCATTTAGGGGAAGACGGGGTAAAAAGCGCATGGGCGGGTAAGAAGCCCACCCAATTATCTCATGAAATGAAGCAAAGTTCAGTCTCATTTTGCCCATGAGACGAGCGTTAATGTCTAGCATTCGTCTCATGGGCAAATTTCACTGAAATTTTCTTTATTTCATGAGATAATTGGGGTGGGCTTCTTACCCGCCCATGCGCTTTTTACCCCGTCTTCCCCTAGTTGCTTTCGTCTTCATCACCAACATCGTCAACATCTTATTTTAGCCAGTTAATTAAAAAAAACCTCCAACAATAAGAACATAATATACTTCAGTGTTCATCCCCGGTTGGCTAATGGGGGCTATTACGTAAGTAAAAAGTAAAATAGTGACCAAACTATCACGTCTGTCAGAACGATAGCCTCACGGCTGTCCGAATCCGCTGAAACGTTTGCAGTGTGTATATGTTTGTATGTATGGGCCTGTATTTGTTTGCTTAAATGTGTAATCTGTATGTGTACATAAGTTGTGCGTACTTGAGAGAGAGAGATACAGACAGAGAGAGAGAGAGAGAGAGAGAGAGAGAGAGAGAGAGAGAGACAAACTGACAAACGGAAAGAGAGATATACAGCAGAGACAGAGCAGAGATAGAGTGAAAAAAGAGAGGATATGTATGTTTGTGTTCCTGTGTTTGTTTTTTCTTTTCGTATAGGCCTAA
>CM065680.1:77838992-77848992 GCA_017654935.2 Phymorhynchus buccinoides | reverse complement strand
TTGCTTGTCTGTCTCTCTGTCTCTCTGTCTCTCTCTCCCCCCCCCCCCCCCCCCTATCTCTCACTCTCTCTCCTTCATTCCCAATTCTAAGGTTTCATAGTTTGTTTCTTGATATAACAGTCCCCTGCGTTAGGGGCCATGGCCTAGATGAATACAATAGCTTTCATTTCATTTCATGTTATTTCAGTTCAGTTCAGTTCTTCCCCATTCCCCTATTATAAGCCTATATCTGTCTGTGTATCTGAATTTCTATGTCTCTTTCTGCATTCTGTCTCTGCCTATCCGGCTCTGCCTCGGTGTGTCTCTTGGCTCTCTGTCTGTCTCTCTCTCTGTCTCGTGGCTGTCTTTTACGCTGTGCCATTATTTGCTGGAATAACTGGCTGAGTTGAAGGGATTTTCCCACGCGTCACAACAATCCTTTAATTCTTTGTCTGTAGTTCTTTTTCTGTTTCTTACGTGGTTTTGTGCGTTTTGTTGTTGTTACTGTGCGTGTATCTGTTTGCTTGGATGAATGCATGCGTGCTAGCGCTCGTTTGTATACATGTACCTACGTTTGTTATATATAATATATTATTATACTATTAACTCATGTGATCTCTCCACCCCCTCTCTCACCCAGTGTCTCTCTGTCAGTCTATGTCTCTGAATAACTGAATAGGATTTAAAACTAACAAATATCACAAAAGAATGGATTGAACTGCATATAAATAATTTTGTGTTGTGGGTGGCTGGCTTTCTGTTAAGCTCTAAATAGAACTGTAACCGTGTGTGCCGTTAACGACCTGAAGCAAAATTAAGCCCAGCAGACGACGACACATCGCTGTATCGACATCGTCAACTTCCCTAAAGGGACAGGAGACTGAGGCCTATTTGGGGATCTTCTTCTTCTTCTTCTTCTTCTTCTTCTTCTTCTTCGATCGCTCAGACAGTTTCTTGTCAATTATGAGCGCGGATGCGTCAGGCTGCCATCTTAAAATATATATAAAAAATGAAAGCCCCCACCCTGTCCCCTCAACTGCTTGGGATCCTCTTGGTTGTTTATTACTGGCTTACCATATTTTTGTGATTAAAACGTTTCTTTGTTTTCTGTTTGTTAATGTTGCAAACAAAGAAACAGAACCACACATAAAGGCAGGTAGGCCTACATATAAGCACACCAGTAGAGATGAGACAGTGACAAGTACATACTGAAAACAATCTCGTGGAATGGGATAACCTAATGAAACGGGAATGTTTTTACATGCTTGTTTCATAGGCTCGAATTTGGCAGGTTAACAATTATTCTTGTGAAATAGCAGACTACAATGCTCTTGTTTTTAATGTAAATCCTGGGTTTTAAATGCAGCTGATGGTTGGAAGTATAGGCTACAACGGTGGGCTATGGAGATTTGAGGAGAGGGGGAAACTGCCATATAGACATGACAGTCCCCGTGGGGATACTAGGGGGTCTTTCGTAAAAATAGTTCCCCCATGGCCCATCTTCTGGAAGTTCTGTGCTTGTAACTTCCTCTAATCTGTCACTCTCTTTGACTCTGCCTTTTCCCTTTGCTTTCTATCATCTAGCCTACTATGTTTCTGACTTATTGGCCCATTCTTCTGCCTTTTTTTTCAAAAATAATTTTCTTCTTTGAGCTGCTCCGAAATCGGAATGTGTCGGCTGTGCGCAGCGGGGAGACCAGTGAAAACTGAACCGGACACATACGTACCTTACCCATTATGGCCATATGGCCTGGGAATGCAGAAGAAGAAGAAGAAATGACAAAAGGATGTATCGATATGCATCATTTAGAGCAGAAGAATGGTTCTATATGTGTATAGCGCAGTTCTGTCTGCTCTAGTTTGATCGATGCTTTTACGTCTGCCGAACTGAAGCGCAAAGAGACATACACAAAGCCTACATTTCAGAATAACAACTCTGCCAATGGTCAGAGTTCATGCAGTGATACCTGTGTTATAGTAATGATATTTCCTACTAGTAAATTATTTTTAGATGTGTTCGCAGAAAATTCCGATGTAGAAAGAAATGTTACAAAATATTGAGGTTGGAGACATGGAAAGGACATATGCAAATATACAGAGGCATTTGCACTAATGCTACTTAGAAATAAACAAATGTGATCCTAGGGTACACACTTACAGATCCAGGCCCACACAGTGTTAACCCACCCCCATTTACTAGAAGGACCGACGATGCAATATATCTCTTTCGCAAGAGTGTTCACCCACTCTCACAATGTGACAGAGCTACCAGGTGCATGCGAGAGGAAGCATCGTCGGACAAGGCCTTTACAAACACGTCATACAGTAGCAAAGCTTTCTTTATTTTTATTTAACCCTAGCCGCACAAAGCCACCCACGCTCCCTTTCTTTCTCACGTATCCCCATCCCAACAGATTGATAGAATGACCATCTTCAATCGTAGATTGATAGACTTTGACCATCGTCAATCGTAGATTGATAGACTTTGACCATCGTCAATCGTAGATTGATAGACTTTGACCATCGTCAATCGTAGATTGATAGACTTTGACCATCGTCAATCGTAGATTGATAGAATTTGACCATCTTCAATCGTAGATTGATAGACTTAGACCATCGTCAATCGTAGATTGATAGACTTTGACCATCTTCAATCGTAGATTGATAGACTTTGACCATCTTCAATCGTAGATTGATAGACTTTGACCATCGTCAATCGTAGATTGATAGACTTTGACCATCTTCAATCGTGTTTAAAATTGTTCCCACCGCTAGGTAAGGATTTCCACTGCTAGAGATTGATATATAACAAAAATGACCCTAATTGTGTACGCAGCTTTATCATCCAGAAAATCTGCATGTTAGATAGAATGACATTGAAAAACAGGCGAAAAGGCTAAGGTTTATGTTGGTCGCCAACAGCAGCAGCAGCAACAACAACAACAATTAATATCACCATGTTCGTAACTTTTGATATAATTGAGTCTTTACTTTTTTGTCTGTGCGCACCTGAGCCTTCCCGTCTCATTGTGGGCTAGGATCCTCCGAAGTCGGAGTGTGGCTGCCTATGTGGCGGGGTAATCAAAACCGGTCACACAAATGTTCTCATCCCTAGCTGGTGCATTTGTACCATAGTATGATAGAGTTCAAGTGCTTCGGATGTTGGGATGATCCCTGGAGTCTTTAAGCCAAGGTAAGACAACAATCAGTGGCTTTGAAGAGATGTTGGGAGAGAAAAAATCTGAGTGGGGATTTAGGCTTTCTTTCAAATACGCAAAATCTAAAAACAAACTCTGTCTGACTCAAAACTCTCTCTCTCTCTCTCTCTCTCTCTCTCTCTCTCTCTCTCTCTCTCTCTCTCTCTCTCTCTCTCTCTCTCTCTCTCTCTCTCTCTCTCTCTCTCTCTCTCTCTCTCTCTCTCTCTCTCTCTCTCTCTCTCTCTCTCTCTCTCTCTCTCTCTCTCTCTCTCTCTCTCTCTCTCTCTCTCTCTCTCTCTCTCTCTCTCTCTCTCTCTCTCTCTCTCTCTCTCTCTCTCTCTCTCTCTCTCTCTCATTTATAAAAAGGCATTTGAGTCTACATAGAAGGTGGTATCAGATCAAGAAAAGACCATCAAAAAAACCGGAAAAAGAAAAAACCCCAAAAAACCCAAAACAAAGACATATAATAACAACAAAAGGCAACAACAATCAAAACAGCAGAATAGTGAAATGATTAAAATGAAAGAATGAAGACTCAATTAAAAGTATGATTTAACACATGCTTGGTGGCACACACACACACAAAGGGTGGAAGGATCCTAGTCTACCCTTTTCGCGCGCGCGCGCACGCGCACGCACACACACACACACACACACACGCACACGCACACGCACACACGCACACGCACACGCACACGCACACACACACACACGCACCGTTAAATGAGTATACTATATACATGCATACATAACCACTGGCGTGTGTGCGTACGTGCATAATAGCCATGCGTTCGTTCATGCATAATATAATGCTCGCTTGTGCTTGTGGCTTCTACATAAACCCAACTAGGGTTTTCCATCAAATCGACTCTAATTAGGGTCCTCCAAGCAAACTTTCCCCGTCTGGTATGAATAGAATCGTGACGAACTGTCGCCTACCTTGACTCAGACTGTCGCTGGACAGACATGATAATCATCATTAGCATGCGTGGTCATTTTCACTTCGGCTGGTCATCGACTTACCTGAACTCTGGTATTACTTCACAACAATGGTCACGGTCCGAGTATCGACTTTCCCTTTGACAGTCATTTAGGTCATAATTATCAGTCATATCAAGGAGTGATTACCGAATTGTATATACCTAAACGTGTACAGGGTGGGTTGCTATCGATGACCTGTCTGTCTCTGTGTGTTAAGGCAAAGTCCGACGATGCAGTCACTCGCTCTTTGGCAAGAGTGTTCACCCATTCTCACAGCGTGACAGAGCTACCATGCGAGAGGAAGCATCGTCGGACAAGGCCTTTATGTGTGTGTGCACGAAGTTAAAAATTAATATTATAGGCCCGCCCCTATGTCAGAGCAAGCAGAAAAGAAAAAAACCCTTTATAGTTGACATCTCCCCCTTCTGATATATGATACAACACAACCTATATTTGTACTGTACATAATATATATAGATTTTCTTTTGAAACATAAAGCAACTGTCAAAAAGAAATAACAACAGTTTTGAATTATATATATAGCCTACCAAAAATAAAACGCAATATTCTCTTCAGAAACTAGTCGGTATTTTTGTATCCTTTCAAAGGACATGGCCTGTTACTCCCCCCCCCCTCCTCCCACCGACCCCTCTCTATCTCTATGTGTGTGTGTGTGTGTGTGTGTGTGTGTGTGTGTGTGTGTGTGTGTGTGTGTGTGTGTGTGTGCGTGCGCGCACGCACATTTAGTCTTTTCTGGATGTCAGAGGTCATGTGTTTATGGGTTAGGATCTGTGTCAGAGATCGCCTTATTTCGGTATACGTTCAAACGTTACGTACACGCTCATACATTTGCGTGCGCATTGATAGAATTATAACGTGGGCTTTTAGTCATGTGCCATAAATAGCTGAACGTAGCACGACAGGTAGGCTTGTCCTGACTCGTTACGAAAAAGGGTCCATTTCGTAATCAATAATCATCAATATCTTAGTGTGTCTGGAATCTCTTGCGCTGTAACTGGATTAACTATTTCACGACATTAAACGTTAAATAAAAGCACGAAAACCGCACTGTCAGTTGTTGTCGTACCCTGGCTAAAAGACTCCAGGGATCATCCCAACAGCCGAAGCACTTTAACACTTTGGTACAAATGCACCAGTTAGGGATGAGAACGTTACGTGTGTGACCTTTTTTTTATTACCCCGCCACGTGGGCAGCCACACTCCGACTTCGGAGAACACTGTCAATTATTTGCTTACCTTCTTGTGGAAATAAAGCTATTATGCGCAAAATATGGCTTCTAAAATGAATTAAGCCAATGGGTGATACAAAGTTTACACGCAGTTGAAATAGGCTTATTATGCTTAGCAAGAAAAAATAGGTAGCCTCAATTTAAAAACAAAACAAAACTATAATCTTGTGTATGCATTGCATTGCAGTTCGATATCATCAGTATTAAATCTCTCATTAGGTGAGTGTTGTCCTCGAAGATAAGACCAAAACCTTCCAAAGAAAAGCATACAGAAAATAATTAATATAAAGGATTGGCACCAATAACAGTAACACACAGACGCGCGCGCGCGCGCACACACACACATGATGTGCGCATGCGCACACGCACATATAGCCTACACACAAATGCATGTGTGTGCACACTCAGACCCCCACACATGTACACGTAGGCCTACATTGACGTACGCGCGTATATACGCACGCACTAATACACACACATACATGCACGCGCACACACACACATACACACATCTCGCGCACACATACTTTTTTAACATCTTTAGCATCGGAGAAGGGTACACCCGTTGCCATACAGTACCTACTGTAGGTATGAACTATACTACCTAGGGCCCCGGTACAACCCACTTCCATTATCTCCTTTGCGCATCAACATCCCCTCCCCTGTCTTCCTCTCCACCCTGTCTTTTCTGCACAGTATGCGTGTAAAGACGCGTACGGTCATTAAGTACTGCCTAATTTGGCTGCTGCAGTTGAATAAAGCTGTCAACAAAATAAAAATCAATGAAAATTAACACTTAAAAATAGTCCTTTGGACAGTAGGTTCGACATTCCTACCCAGGGATCCGTACAGAGAGGGTCGAGAGGTACAGAGAGGATCGATTATACTGACTCTCTCTGTGCGCGCTGATTCCGATGCAAGGTGGCAGATTGCATACGAAGTCCTACTAGGTGGCAGATAGTAGGAAGGCGACACAGTCCTCCTCCCTCACCATTGGGAGTTGATGGACTTGCAAGCTGACAAGATCGACGTGCGGCGATTTGGATCATCTCTGCAGCGTTGGCCTCTGGGTCAACACGTCCCGCCGGTGTCCAGTGGGTGGTTACGCAGCGCCATATTCTGGGAAGTATTACACCCGCCTGCAGAGACTTGGATGCACATCTCCTGTCCGCCTGTGACAACATCGACTCTTCGGTACGGAGCAGGTCGCCCGGTGGTCCTGAGGACAGCCTTTGAGGAGAGGGCTGCTCACCAAAGCCAGCGAACAAAGAATGCGGACTACAGGAGCCCTTGGACAACCTTTGGTGGTCTCACAATGCTTAGTCTCCTACCGCGACGACAGATGCTGACTCCACTCTGGCATCTAGGACAGAAAACATCTCGACTCGGACTCCGTTCGAACGATCCAGTAAACAGACAGCGCACCCCTATGTTCAAGGGTGTGCACCGTTTTTCTGAAATCAACGACGGCTGCCTCGTCACGACACCTGCGTCTACCTCATCCGGGAAGACCAAGTCTTCAAGATGCATCTGTCTATAAGAGGCAACGCCTAATTAGACGTAAAACCAACCTTCAAGCGAGTAGGTTCGGAAAAAGTAGTTTTGCTGATTTACTACTAATCAATAACTTTGACCCTTTCTTAGAAATTATTTATTTTTTAAGAAATGGGATCACACGGATCGCTAAGTTGTTGAGTGACATTGAACTCCTTTTGATAAATCAGATATTAAAGGCTATCAAAGAGGTCAAGGGTGGTGGGTGGCGATGAGGCGATTGAAATAGGCCTCTCATGCGATAGTTTACTTTCTACACATTTTTGAGGAGTGATGGACAGATAAGACATGGACGCGTGATGGACAGATGAGGGCGTATCATTTAGCGAAGATATATATATACGAGTGAAAGGCGGTTTGATAGTGAACTGGTGGCTTCCAAGAAATGTTTTCAACTTTTGAACCAGGAATTGATGATAATTGTTCTTATACGGCAGAAAGAGAGAGCTCAGAGATAGATAGGTAGATAGGTTAGAGATTGAGATAGAGATGTGGGTGAGGGTAGTGGATGGTGCAAAGTTGAAAGATGTAGGGATTTAAGGTGTGTGTGTGTGTGTGTGTAAGCGCGCGCCTCTCTCTCTCTCTCTCTCTCTCTCTCTCTCTCTCTCTCTCTCTCTCTCTCTCTCTCTCTCTCTGTCTCTCTCTCTCTCTCTCTCTCTCTCTCTCTCTCTCTCTCTCTCTCTCTCTCTCTCTCTCTCTCTCTCTCTCTCTCTCTCTCTCTCTCTCTCTCTCTCTCTCTCTCTCTCTCACTCTCTCTGTGTGTGTGTGTGTGTGCGTGTGCGTGCGTGCGCGCGCACTGAATAACAAATAATTGGAAAGTCGTTAAAAGGGGCAAACTAAAAAAACACACACATACACACGCATACAAGAAAACCTTTGTACCATCGAGTCGTGGAGTTGTCTGACAAATTCCCGGTACCAACTTTTTCATTTCTTTTCTTTGTAGACCTATATATATGCTGTAGCACCTTTAAATTAAACATTGTTCTTATTAGTGTATTAAACATGAACGACTTCTGTCTCAGGCTAGTTCAGTTCTTTAAAACCGTGACAATGACACTGCTGTTTCGAACGTTAGCATAAACTGGCGTTTCGCCGCTGTCGTTTGTGGTTGCCCTTTCGTTCTTTCAGAGATGATTAAAAAAAATGTGCCTCTCTTGTCTCTGGTTCTTTGTTCAAAAACCTGGGCAACCATTGATTGGAGTCGGTGCATTGAAAACTTGGTTCCCTGCAGTGGATACTTGGTTCCCTGGTAACCGTTTCTTCCCCCCCCCCCTCCTACACACTTAGGCCGTGTACACACATAAGCGGATAGTCCATGCGGAAACCCGTGCGCAATCCATAAATAAGTGAAACAAAGAAGGGAACAATTTGCGCACGTGTCCGAATTTTCCCTATGTGCTTGAACTTTTATCCTTCTTTCTTCCACTTATTTAGGATTTGCCGTACGGAACTTACGCGTCTAATGTGAACCCGGCCTAAGTCGATCTGATTCTTTTCTTTTTTTGTTTTTGTTTTTTACTCCTGTCAGGCTTCACGTAGGCTTCATCCCCATCCGAAAGCCGCTCCTGCTGTTCAGGTTCATTTGACAAGCAGGGACCAGCGTTTCTCTAGATGACGGTCGTCACGCGCATAACTGTTAAGCCAAAAGGGTCCTAAGAAACACTTTAGAAAACGTTTGCGGAAGAATATTACAAGCTCTTGTCTGATTGGTCCAAAAAAAATATTTTTTATCCAAACTTTAATGAACCAATCAACAACAAGAAATGTATTCACCCCATGCAAGTCACGTGGTAGTTCGCCAAGAGATACTTTGGGAGTAGCCACAAAACGTTTTCGACAAACGTCGGCGAAAGAGGTGTTTCTTAGTACCGTTTTTGCCGATTTGCACTCACGCTTCATAACGTTAGCCCTTGTGAAACGGCCGCCAGATTAGATCCCTAGCCTGCTGCTGATGTAATGGCCTCTTGTCTACAGTGTGACGCCATTTGATTTATTGATCACCTTGCGTGCGTACGTAGCTTTAGGGGATGGTTATCGTTTGGGATCACGTTTACGAGCTTCTAAGATTAATGACACAAAGGTAAAAAGCACTGACACGCTGTTTATTCCATATCAGGGAAAGAAACAAAGAAATAAATATATAAGTAATAAAATAAATAATTAGCCTAGCTAAACTAGGCCTAACTTACTTACCGGCTTAGGCCTACTTACTTACTCGCTCATTCGCTTACTTACTCGCTTACTCATTTTTTACTTTTTTACCAACTAAATAATCATGTGTTCGAATAGCAATTCACATTAGGCCTTATGTTTCGAAGTCGATACTTAAGTTAACGCTCCAAAGCTGCAATGAATAAATCTGTGCATAACCGGTTTTGAGATGTGTTGTTAGACAGACAGACTGACAAAGACAAACATCAGTAGAGGGCTTATGTTTGCTTTTGAGAGCAAACATGACTGGATTCTTAGTTATTCAATATTACAATGTTGCCAAATTTGACCATTTTCGTCTCCACTTCAGGTTGGAATTTATTACGAAAGTATTGCAGTGTTACTCTGGCTTTAGTTAATACGGAAAATATGAAAGTATTCCATGCAGCCGTTTTCAATTTATTCAAGATTAAAGTTTGGCCCAAATTGGCAATATTTGGCTATATTTCGGTCAAAAGTTGGCCAATCGGTTTAATATTGGAAATGTAGCATTAGAATAGCGTCCTGCAAATGTCCTTCAAATGTCAGCGAAATCGGATGAAATGTTGTTTTTTCTTCCATAAATGGATATCAGTGAAAGTGACACAACCGAATATACATAAATTTGAATAACTTCCAAACTATTAACATATCACCAAACTTCTGGGCCAACATAAGGGCTACAATATCAAAAGTTAGTTTTGTGACGTCACTTCCGGTTTTGGCTATTCTCTGAGCCGAAAGAAAGCTGCAGGTTCCTAGCTGGAGCACTTCCGGTTCGCTTTTATAGGCCTCTGCAACTAGGGTTATTAACGCCCTTGACAGTGAGAGTGATGCCCTTGCTGG
>CM065680.1:77826492-77828992 GCA_017654935.2 Phymorhynchus buccinoides | reverse complement strand
TGCACGCACGCACGCACGAACGAACGCATGCACACGTACACTCCAAACACACAAAACCTGCATACGCGCATATTCACAGACAAATAAGCACAGTACACGTACATATCAACCTGCACGCCACATAATACACGTGTACTCATAGGAGCTACATGCGTTCGCATATGCGTTTGTGGATGAACTTGATGAGCTAGTTAAATAAGACAGACATACATGCTGTCCGTAAGTTGACAAGCTTGTCATAACAAAGCTTGTCATAATTTATTCTGCGTACACACATTTATACCCCTAACCCCCACCCCACCCCCTTCATAGTAGTGCTAACCTCCCCTAGCCTCCATTGGTACCAACAGCAATCGGCACTTTTTCAGCAGCCTACTAATTATTGGTGATCGATCAGACGTCGTTTTATCGAATGCTCTCGATAATGGCATTGAGAGTAGTCCTTAAAGGGGCACCCTGACGGATGAGTTTTTGCAAGAAACACATCGAGATCACCATGAAAACAATTTACAGAGACCGCAACACTCACTTTTCTCTGGTTTCCTAGAAATCAAACCGTCAAAACGGCGATTCATCCTTTGCGGAGGTGCTGGAAGTCACTGAAATTCTTTCACTGAAAGAGAAGACGTGTGCCGTCTCTTTTGTAATGGCGACCAAATTGTTTGCACGATTGTTTCGCAATACAAGCCTTTTTATTTATCTTAAACAATGTTTTTTATGCAGTTTACCTAAAAGAGTTTCGCTCACAACAAAGGAAATTGATTCAATTTGTTTTTGCTGCACTACAAAAAAGAAAAAGCTTGAACCACAATGAGTTTGGCCCCCACCCATCCCATCCAAAATGGCTTCTCTCTCCGGCATCGCCGCCAAGGAGGAATCGCCGTTTTGACGGTTTGATTTATAAGAAACCAGAGCAAAGTGAGTGTTCCGATCCTTGAGAAGGCTGTCTTTCTGGTGATCTCGAAGTGTTCCTTGCAAAAACTCATCCGTCAGGGTCCACCTTTAAGTGTGCAATGGCAGCCAGTGTGTGTGTGCGCGTGCTTGCGTGCGTGCGTGCGTGCGTGCGTGCGTGCGTGCGTGTGTGTGTGTGTGTGTGTGTGTGTGTGTGTGTGTGTGTGTGTGTGTGTGCGCGTGTGCGTGCGTGTGCGTGTGTGTGTGAGGTGTGTGTGTGTGTGTGTGTGCCAGTGTGTGTGTGTGTGTGTGTGTGTGTGTGTATGTGTCGTAGTGTGTGTGTGCTTGCGATTGATCGGTGTCCGGTCCTACTGGGCAAAGTGGCTGGCAAACTATTTGAGCATCAGTGCCATAATTGGGTCTTTCAGGGTGTGGCAAAAGCGCTGTGCCGACCTAAATGTCTGAAAATAAAAAAAGAACTTCCAAGGTGTGTGTGTGTGTGTGTGTGTGTGTGTGTGTGTGTGTGTGTGTGTTTGTGTGTGTGTGCGTGTGTTTAAAAGTGAATTTTGACCCCCCAAAAAAAAAACCCCAAAAAGAAAAGTGAAATAAACTTAGAAAATGTTTTGATAAAACTAACATGTTTATTGCCCATTTGCTGCTGGTATTTGTAAACTTTGGTTAAAAAAATGATGTCTTTGTATTATTCTTCAAATCTGTAATAAGTCAGTTTTTAAATGTTTATGTTGATGTAACAACAACAAAAGATTAGGAGAGAGAGAGAGAGAGAGAGAGAGAGAGAGAGAGAGAGAGAGAGAGAGAGAGAGAGAGAGAGAGAGAGAGAGAGAGAGAGAGTGGACCAAGTAAACCACTGCAGACTACGATTAGGGATGTGTAACATTAACAATGATTTATACAATAGACACCTAGTAACTGATTCAAAATGTTCGTGTGGCCATCATACCGAAAACGCAGAACACTATCTTTTATACTGTACAAATTACACTCAACTAAGAACGGACACGATTTTAACTTTGGATCCTAACAAAATCAACACCCGCACTCTTCTTTTTGGTGACCAATTAATGTAATTGAAAGCAGAAAATTAAAAAATTCTTAAAACAGTGCACTATTTCATTGCTCAAAGCAAAAGATTGTAACAGCAAAGTGATTGTTGAATTATATTATGACTATTGCTTAGATACCTGCTCTTTCTTACCTGTCTCTTTGCTGGTTAGTTTCTTTGTTTGCTTGTGTGCCTGCTGCAATATAATTATCTGTTGATGTTGTCGCTAGTGCTGACACTGTATATGTTAGTATTGCTTTCTTCATCCTCTTGTTGTTAGCATACAAGAGTTTGCATCCTTTTCTTTCTGTTTTTTCCCCCCACGTAACCGTACTCACAACTACAGTTGTGTTCTTTGTATTACTGTTTTTGTTTTTTTATAATTAGTGACATTGTTTGTTGCTATTATGTATGATGTAATTGATTATTTATTGATGATGTCGTGCCTGATGTGATTGCTTTCATTATCTATTACTGACACAGGGCTAAGATCCTTAATTAGGGTGGACGTCTCTCTCTCTCTATCTCTCTCTCTCTCTCTCTCTC
>CM065680.1:77818992-77821492 GCA_017654935.2 Phymorhynchus buccinoides | reverse complement strand
TTCACCAATGCAAATAACCACGATTAGCTCTCCGTATATGATAAGGGCACACACAATTCATTGATGCCTATAGTGATAATCGATACCTACACACATCTCTGTGCCTTATGGAGACGTAAGTACAGGTAACTCATGCATCCGTTATCTTAATTAATCAGGTTTTTATATGTCAACCGCTTTTTATGGAATTTCGCAACACGCATTTCCATGCAGTGCATTATATAATCTATTTTATGGTATGTTTTTAGTTCATGTATAAACATAAAAATTCTTGGCTGATTTTTATTAATCCTACATTTATAATTATTTAGCTACCAAAAGAATATAATCAAATCCTTCATCGGTTTTTATTTTTCCATCATTACCAAATAGTACCAATTCTGAGCTCAGCTTAAGTCTAAGACAATTTTCACACTTAATTATCATTAAAGCTTCTAAGTCCATCCAAAAACTTTGCACACATTCACAGAACCATAAGTAGCGTTGTATCGTGCCTGTGCAAAGTTAGTGTCAAAAGTCTTAAAGGACAGGCCTATGTTATGTAGAATCCATAATTATATCCTTCAATGTACAAACTACGAAATAAATATTGAAGTGTGCCTATAAGTTTCCCCCCCCCCCACTTTTTTTTTACTTAAAAGTTATGTAAATCTTCAAAATAGGAAGCAATTAACGTGTACTATCAAATACAAATTCGGTTGAGACTTCTTGTGGTAACAAAGAACTGCCTATGTAGGCCCCTATTCCCTATTTCGTACTCTCGCCCCCCCCCCCCCTCCCCTAAAAAAACCAACCCACAAACAAACAAACAAAACCCCCACAGTTTAATGCAAACTGCGACAATGGGCTCTACACATAGATTTGACGTCAAATTCGCTTTTCTGAAAGTCTTGTTCGGCAAAATCCACAATATGTCCCTAATAAGAGGAGATCTTTGGCCAAAGAAGCCCTCGATGATTTCTCCGTGTATTAAGTTTTTCTTACGGGGATAAAGGGGAATGAAAATCTGTTTAACGTTCTCCGGTCTGGAATAGACACATATGGGACATTAGTAGATATAAAGATGGTGGGAACGATCCTGGAGGCAATGCCCGGAGGCAGAGCAACACCAGTAAAGTCGGCGAATTTTTAACAATACAGATATGTATATAAAGGATAAAGGGGAATATCGATTTTTGTTCTTTTATACCGACAAGCTTTCGTTTAAGAGCACAAGGGGCCAGCAGTGACAGGAATAATATAATGAGGAAATGGAACTGTTGGCAAGGAGGTCAGGGACAAAACAAAAATCATAAATTGACTGTCTGAGATGAATGGGCAGAAAAGTGAAAACAAAGGCAGACAAAGCGGCGAGAAGCCTTTTTTCTTTTCTGAATAAAGATTTGACGGCGTTGTTGGGTTAAAATACAAAGGCATGGTAAACTGGCTAGAAGTCTTTATGTCTTCCTGAATGGCTTTATTGGGTTAAAATATGCAAACATATGTAAAATATTTTAGCCCAACAAAGCCATTCAGGAAAAGAGACAGAGCAGGGCAGAGAAAGTGACGAGAAGTCTTTCATTTCTGTTCAGAACATTTAGAACATTTTTGGAACATTTAGACAGGTTAGGTGTAAATGGGTACCTTACCTGAGTTAGGGGAGATTGAGGCTGCTGAGCCCTATATACAGTGAATGATCAAATCACTGCACCTACAGCCATTAACGATTTTGAAACCTTTTGCCTTGAACCTTTGAAATAACAAAACATATCCACTTTTAGGCGGCACATACACGCAACCACACAGACAGACACACAGACAGACAAAGCACACACACACACACACACACACACACACACACACACACACACACACACACACACACACACACACACACACACACACACACTCTCACACACTCTCTCTCTCTCTCTCTCTCTCTCTCTCTCTATTGCACACCTCACTACATTCCTCCTCACTGGGAGTATGTTGGTGTTTACTACGATTTCTATGACCTCCCTTATTGAATCCTTCACTGGATCCACCAACATGGCATCCCATCTCTTCTACTCTCTTCGAGGGATTGTAACTTTAGAACATTATTATTTTTGTTATTTTGCACAAGATTGTTACCATTTCTTTTTAATTAAGTGCTGGTTTGCTTTTATTGTGGACTTTCAATCTGGTGCAAAGAGGACAACCTTTCTCTTGTAGAAAGTCTTCTAGCTCAGTTATAATGTTCACTGTGGACATATTTTGTAGGCCGATATGCAGACTGAAGAGTCTTTCTCAAAGACGAAACAGCTGTCTTTGCATAGGCATTGTCTATCTTCCCCCATTGGGAGAAAAAGTAAATCAGCACATTATTTTCTTTTATTCTTTTCAGAACACAGAATAAATTGTAAAGTTAAAATTAAAGTTATTCAGTTTCTTTCGTAGGCTCACAAACTTAAATATTGGACACAAAACAAGTTTTTTTCAAGCAAACTATATATATATAAAATGAAAGTTTAATGGTGTG
>CM065680.1:77803992-77811492 GCA_017654935.2 Phymorhynchus buccinoides | reverse complement strand
GAGAGAGAGAGAGAGAGAGAGAGAGGGGGGGGGGGGGGGGGAAGAGTGAGAGAGACCAACCCAAATTTTGCCATTCACAAGTCCCAGCCCTGTGCCGTTGATATACATGCATAAGTATACACATCGCACAAGCTTATATATTGCACATGTTTTTTATTTATTATATTACAATCTAAATTATCTTATTAACTTATAATCTGTTGCTGGTAGCAATAAATTGCTGAACAGATTTAAAAATAGCTACATTTTGTGCATTTGTTAGACTGTGGTCTCCAAATAGAAGCGTATGGGTATTAATTTTGTTAACATTTAGAGTTAGTATTGTGTTTATTCTCACGTGATGAAAGTTTGTACAGTGTAACAAATAGTGTTCTGCATTTTCTATGGAGTAACCGCACGTGCATTTTGGGTCAGCTAGTAGATGCCTTGTGTACAGATCGTGATTAATATTGCTTATTCCTAGACGTAATCTGCAGTGGTTAACTTGGTCTTGTCTGGAACCAGTGTAGTAGTAAGAAGGCACACTAACATCAGACAGAGAAATAAATCGTTTAAATTGGCTGATTGAGTCAGTTACTTTAATGTCATCTGGGAGGTCATTCCACAAATGGGTTGTGCTTGGAAGAAATGAGTGTCTATGTAGTTCAGTTCTTGATCTTGGAACTACTCTGTCTAGAGGCCGGCGTCTATGGTACGGATTTTGATCAGACGTTAGTGGTGGAAGGAGATCGGATAAATAATTAGGACATGCATTATTTACCATTTTGTGAAACTGGATTAATTTGTGTCTTTTACGTCTTTCCTTTAATGGACAAAGGCCTGATTCTTCATATAATTTCTGGTGACTGGTTCCCTTCACACCTCCAATAATAATACGAATGGCTTCTAAATGCAGTGTTTCAAGAATGTTTGATTGCTTGTCTGTACAATTGTCCCAAACGATATCTACATAATCAAAATGAGGCAGAATGAAGGATTTGTACATTGTTTCTAGGGACTTGCGGGATAATCTGTATTTGTAATGTCTGAGGCATGCTATTAACATATTCACTTTATTGGCTATGAACTGTATATGTTCATCCCATCTACAATTATCCTGTAGAATTACACCTAAATGTTTATGTGATCTCTCTCTCTCTCTCTCTCTCTCTCTCTCTCTCTCTCTCTCTCTCTTTCTCTCTCTCTCTCTCTCTCTCTCTCTCTCTCTCTCTCTCTCTCTCTCTCTCTCTCTCTCTCTCTCTCTCTCTCTCTCTCTCTCTCTCTCTCTCTCTCTCTCTCTCTCTCTCTCTCTCTCTCTCTCTCTCTCTTCCTCTCTCTCTCTCTCTCTCTCTCTCTCTCTCTCTCTCTCTCTCTCTAAAAACTGTCCGAATCCATTAGGTAAAGAAGAACCTTTTATTTTTATTTTTTTTCCATTTGCGGATAGGAAAGGAAAGAGAAAAAAGTACAGAACGCAAACGATGCTGAAAGCGATGCAAAGGAGCTGAGAAGAGAGCGAGCGAGCGAGAGAGAGAGAGAGAGGAGAGAGAGAGAGCGAGAGAGAGAGAGAGAGAGAGAGAGAGAGAGAGAGAGAGAGAGAGAGAGAGAGAGAGAGACAGAGAGAGACAGACAGTTGGACAGAGAGAGAGAGAGAGAGAGAGAGAGAGAGAGAGAGAGAGAGAGAGAGAGAGAGAGAGACAGTTGGGACAGACAGTTGGACAGACAGAGAGAGAGAGAGAGAGAGAGAGAGAGAGAGAGAGAGAGAGAGAGAGAGAGAGAGAGAGAGAGACAAACAGACAGACAGACAGACAGACAGACAGACGGACAGACAGACAGACAGAGACATAGTTTGTGTATATATATTCATTCACTTGTTATTTGCTCTTAATGTTCCGTTTTTGCTCGTTATTTCATTATATTGTGTTCTGTTCCAGTGAATTATTACTTTGGGCAGCCAATATTGTGTAACATATCTGTGTTTGAGCGCCTTGTATAAGCTTTAGGCTTGTTGTGCTCGTTTGCATTTCTTTATGTTGCTGCTATATTTATTTTCAATAAAATTCAGACAGAGAGAGAGAGAGAGAGAGAGAGAGAGAGAGGGGGGGAGAGAGAGACAGAGAGAGAGACAGACACACAGAGAGACACAGTGAGAGACAGAGACAAATAGAATCATAGACACAGAAACACAGACAGAGACAGACAGAGAGAGAGAGAGAGTGTTGAACCTGTCTTTCGTGTTTTGTGGAGGTTGATTCAAGTCTCCCAACTGTCTGCTTGTTCCCCCACTAAAGGCCTTTTACGAAGTAGGGGGGTTCTTTGGCGTCTCCTGGGTCGACTAAGGTCTGCCAAGGCATTATGGGTGGTTGATGCAAATTCACCTTTTTTAAGGGCCACTTGGGTTTTTAAAAGATCGTTCAGGGCATAGATAAGAAAGTCGAGAGAGCGTTGTCACTCGATTGTGTTCTGGTCAAGTGTCTCTCTGTGTCTGTCTGTCCGTTTGTCTGTCTGTCTGTGTGTTTGTCTCGGTCTGTCTGTCTGTCTGTGTCTGTCTCCCCCCACCTTTTCTTTTGATTTACACAAGCACCACAGTTGCAAATACCCATACGCATACACACATTCATACTTAGATGTCAGCACCCCCCCCCCCACCCCCCCCCACCCCCACACACATACACACGCACGCACACACACGCTCACACACTCACGCGTTCATTCACACCCACGCACGCCCACTCGCACACACACACACACACACGCGCGCGCGCACGCGCACACTCTCTTTCACACACACGCACACACAGGCACACACGCGCGCGCACACAGTTTGATACATATACTCACACATACAGACATATTGCATTTAAAAATCCTGTGACACTTTCAGTTTAGATCATTTTATTTCAATCAGGACCGTCACACAGCGCTGCAAGCAAACGCTCTCGGCGAGCACAGTCAAAAGATTGCTTTGATTTTTGATACAGAGCGCCACGAAACGCTATACCTAAGCTATCATTTCTGGCTGTTGTTAAGTGGCTCTAGAAGCGAAGTTCTCCGAGGGTCACAGAGCTTACGAGAGGATGATTAATGCTGCTTTGTTGCCCTGGTAACAAACAACCCAGCTTCCATTCCTCCTGTTAACTTTAAATGATATCTTTATTTAACTTTTCTTGTGATTTTTTTCTTGGAGGCTGTTTTACCAGAGCTAATGAATACTCGCGTAGCTTTTGGCTTGACCAAGGGTGGGGGGTAGTGGTGGAGGGGTGATTATGTTCTTTATGTTTGACTCTGCAAGTAATAATGTTCATTACCTTGATGTAGGTCTCTCTGTGTTTGTATAATGTATACTGAAATCACAGAGATCGTATGGTGTGGGGGGGTTTTTTGTTAAAGAGGAAAATACAGACACATACAACAGTTATGGGGAGAACATGGTATTTGAGTGCGTGCGAGGAAGAGAGGGAGAGAAATGAATGAGAGAGAATTAACACATACGCGCGCCGTCCTACACACACACACATACACGCGCACACGTGCACGCGCACGCACGCACGCACGCACGCGCGCGCACGCACACGCACACGCACGCACACGCACACACACACACACACACACACACACACACACACACACGGCACACACACACACACACACACACACACGCACGCACACACACACACACACACGCACACACACACACACACGCACACAGAGTCATTGGAGATACACACATGAGTGCGGCATTAGAGCACATAGAGGACTTTTATTTGTGTGTGAGAGAGAGAGAGACTGAGAGAGAGAGAGAGAGAGAGAGAGAGAGAGAGAGAGAGAGAGAGAGAGAGAGAGAGAGAGAGAGAGAGAGAGAGAGAGAACACTGAACAGTTTATTCGTACATGTCATTATTCCCTTACGAAGGGAAGAAACAAATACAATGAAAGAGAGAGAGACATAAACTTGAACACGTATACGGTCGTTACGGGTCTTTCCTGGTTTTGTAGTATCTCCAGGATCGACCCACTATTAGAAATGTCCCATAAGTACTTGTACCAGGTCGGAGGACGTTAAACAGATTTTTCTTCAGACAGAGACAGAGAGACAAAGATTCACAACTGTTTAATATGAAAACGCCGTTTAGAGTGTTAATAGAGTCGAGAGTCGCAAATTATGAAGTGTAATTGTGAGAAAATATAATTATGCTGTAATAATTCATACCTCAATCGATGTCATGAGTAAAACATGTTAATTGCACTGCTAAGGCCGGGTTCACATTAGACCCGTACGTTCCGTACGGACCCCCCCACCCCACCCCCAAAACAAACAAAAATATAAGTGGAAGAAAGAAGGATAAAAGTTTACGCATATAGGGGAAATTCGGACACGTGCGCAAATCTTCTCCCTTCTTTGTTTCACTTATTTATGGATTGAGCACGGGTTTCCGCATGGAATATCCGCTTATGTGTGTACACGGCCTAAGACCTGATTTACTGAGAGCTAACCTTCCTCGGCTGTCACCCATGATTTTCCCCATCTTTTCCCTCTATACCCCACCCACAACTCTCACCCCAACACATCGGCTTGTGCCTGGCTGATATTAGAAACCAGGTAAGGCATTTGGCTATTGTTGGTTTATTGGCAGAGATCGATACAGCTCCGGGTTTTCAATCGGGGGGGGGGGGGGGGGGGGGGGGGGGCGCGGGGGGGCGCGAAGGGGATATCGATCAGGCCGTAACACAAAACCCATACCAGGGGCCCGTTACGAAGTGGTAACACAGGAAGGGCGGAAAATGACAGGCCTAATGACGTCAAAGCATTACTGACCAATTTGGGAACTTGCTGCAAAAAGCTGTATGTGACAAGCGTTGAGTAGCTTGGTTTGGGGCTTCCAAGGTCTGATATAGGTGGGGGGGGGGGGGGGGGGAGAGAGAGAGAGGGAGAGAGAGGAGAGAGAGAGAGAGAGAGAGAGAGAGAGAGAGAGAGAGAGAGAGAGAGAGAGAGAGAGAGAGAGAGAGAGAGACATCCATAACTGCTCAATCTACAGTAAGAAAAGCAACACTGAAAACCCCCAGAAAGGGCCGAGAAATGGAGGGCGGGGGGGGGGGGGGGGGGGGGGGGGGGGGGGGAATTTGCATCATTGCCTATTTTTGAAACCACTAGGGACAAAATCATCAGGCAAAAGTTATAACTGCTTACTAGTATTCAACATTTCAGAGGAAAAGAAAAACGCTCAACAACTGCAAAAAAACCTTTCGTGAACGAAAACTAAAGAATAACCAGAAGCAAGCAAGCAAGCAAACAAACAGAGCTATACTAAAATATCAACTACATCTATTCCCTTCCTTGTCCCTTTAGCCTTCCAAAATCATTAGATAAACCATCACGCCGAACTTCTGAAATAGCTTATATGTGACCCAGCACCACGAAAGGGACATTAAGTCGCTGAGCTAGTTTCTCACAATAGGCTTGCAAAGTCAAAAATCTATTTTGTTTGCCAATTTTGAGTTATGGATATTATCGTTTTCTCTGACATCTTATCTTTCATATTTATAAAGGGCAATATTTAGTATGGTCTCTAAATGGTCTTAGAAGTGCTTTAAAACGAGTTGGTAAATGCTCATAACTCTGGAACGGAAAAAGATACAAAAAGGGTTCTTGTATCATTAGAAAGAGACTTGTTTGAAGTTTTCAAATGTATACCTTTCTCAGAATGGTCAGTTTGACACTTTATGTCCCTTTCGTGGTGCCGGGTCACATATTACAGCAAGCCCCAAAAGAAGGCTGCTCCAAGATGGATTGCGCATCCATGAAACTTGCGATTACCAACTATAGTATTTTTCAGCAGAGAGGTGATCCCTGGACATTAATTTCTGCCATGCAGCGTGGTTCACCGTCAGAATAACCGATAGAACATGCCACCTCTCTGGACAGTGACCGATAAGGATCACACCTGGGGCACGTGTTGTCCCACACATGACTCACGTTTTGTCTTGAATTATCTGAATCTGAATCTGGCTACGCTGCTCTGTCCCACTGGACACTTATACAGCGCTGTGCGTTGCGGCAGAAAGAAAAATAAACCAAACTAAAAATCAACACAAAAACAAAAGAACTGAAAATAGAAGTCTCCCTAGCGTTTCATGTCTCAGGTCAGGCACATCCGGCTACCGTAGCGGCCCCCGGGGACGTACCCCAACCGGCACAGCCCCAACCATCGTTGTCACTTTTTGCTGGGAAGGGAGTGATACAGTTAGAATGACAGTGTTGAGCTCCCGCTTAAAAGATACCATGCAGGGAGCTTCTGCTGCAGATGCTGGGAGCGCGTTCCAATGGTCGAACTTCCCCTAGCACATTGCCGACCTCTAGGGATCGACATCGTTCTTCTTCTCTATTTTGCTGCAAGTTAGTAGAATCTTTTTGTTTTAGATTGTAGCTTTTGCAATGATCGCCACGGTTGAAAGTCACTGTCATGATATTTGTTTATGTAACAATTTTTTTCATTATACAAATTACATGACATGAAGACAAAACATAACATGCATAATCACATAATAATTGATGAACTTAGTATCGTAAGTGATGGAAAAGTACGAAAGGATGATAACTTTAACAGCAAATGGTAGTGAGATCAACAGTATTGACAATGGAAATAAAGATATCAATGCCCATAGCAGTCATAATTCTCACCGCTGTCATCCACATCATAATCACCCTTTCGACCATCACCACTGCCAGTATTCTAATGGCGACAACAGCAATAGCAATGAAAGTAACCTATCACTGTCATGATATTATTGGTATCAAGTTCTTTGACGTATTATTATTACGATTTCCCCCTAAGAAGTCAAATGTTTATAGGCTCTTTTAATACTGAGTTGTGTTGACGGTTCTGCTTCTGTAATAATCTTCATGAATCGTGCAATTATATGGGCCTGCAAACAGTCTGAGATTGGCAACAGTAATAATGTGTGTCTTCGATTGGGATCAAGACAGCCAGCCATTGTTAATATGCCGAGAATGGACTTTGAAACGGAAACATTTCCCGATAAGTCGAGTCCTTTCAAGTCGCAATTTAAGTCGCCATCAACGGACCTCAATCAAGTCCTATTATCCTCAAGTGGACAGAAGTGGTCACGATGGTGGCTAGTCCACAGGATTAAACGATTCCTTGTGTTTAGCGTCACCAGTTAACGATGGCTTAATCCTTCAGTTTGCTCGAACATAATCTGCCTTTGCTTGTTTAAGTGATTTTTGTTGTTGAAGTTAACAGGACACGTGCAGGCCTAAATAAAGAAATCCAATCGGTTTCGTTCCTACTGCGCGAATTTCTACTGCGCTAATTATTTTTGTTTGTGGCACAAGCCACAAACCTATAACTCACTTTGTCGGTCTGTCGGTCTGTTGGTCGGTCGGTCGGTCCGTCCAAAATTGTCGCACATATTGTAAAAGAGAAAGAAAAGCGTGCCACAAACGATTGCGAATCCGCGCTTGTTTGAATGTGTGTGTGTCTCTCTCTCTTCAATCCAATCACCC
>CM065680.1:77791492-77798992 GCA_017654935.2 Phymorhynchus buccinoides | reverse complement strand
ACCATGTCATCATCAGCCATCACACGACGCCCGAGTCTCAATCTGCTCCAGCCGCTGCATCGACTACAGAGGTTCTTGAGAAAGGTGAGATAAAAGAAGCAGCATTGTCAGTTTATTAAAAATATCAATCACCAAAGACATTCCGCTTAATCAAGAGTCCCACAATCGTTTTTGAATGTCAAAACTAATGCACTTTGTACAATTTGTATTTTATTTTTGAACATTGAACATTGTAATTACTATTTTTAAGAACGCGTCGTTCTAGTCCAAAGTATTTATTTTAATATGATTCATTGCATAATGTTTCAGTATTATCTATTTCAGCTTATTATGTTTAAGATGTATTTTTCACTTTAAAAAAATATATTTCCCCACTCGTATCTGTCTCAATATGCCTGTCTCTTTCTTACTCTGTCTCTCGTCTGTCCCCTCTCCCCCGTCTCTGTCTCTCTTCACAATTTGTTAATATCAATAATTGTATTGGTTTATCATGAAGCCATGTTCGCACTCATCTGACCTCAGTATCTTAGTCATCGCCATATTATCCCCTCCCCTCCATCCAATTACTCACGTACTCCAGCTTCCCCATCGTTGCACTCCCGTCTCACTCTCTCTACTCCTCTCCTCTCCAGCGAACCAAAAATACCCAAGGAGGTAAAATAGATTAGAACAAAGACAAAGCATGTCTGTGGCTATTATCTGTGAAGGATAACACAGAATACTGAGAATAGGTGACCCGCGGGTGCCCCCAGAGACAGCCCTGGTTCACCTCTGATGATCATCACTTTGTCTCCTTATCATCTGCACTTGAGGGCATCGAATCACCTCGGCGTGTTTGTCTCCTTATCATCTGCACTTGAGGGCATCGGATCACCTCGGCGTGTTTGTCTCCTTATCATCTGCACTTGATGGCATCGGATCACCTGGGCGTGTTTGTCTCCTTATCATCTGCACTTGAGGGCATCGGATCACCTGGGCGTGTTTGTCTCCGGCGATGACCTCTGCAGGGGTGCTACTCTTTCATTTTTACACTGATATAACTATTTTTAATTTTACCAGAAACTGAACTTCAGGTGGTGTTTTTTAATTCATTAAAAAAATGACCACAACGATTTGGGGCGTTTTGAACTTGGTGGTTCTACCTTGGAAGTTTACAAAGGCAATGTAATAATTTTACAAGGCTTATCAGACTCTCTGTCTTAGTGTCTATCATTTTAACTGTCTGTCTATCTCATTATTTCTCTCTCTTAACTTGCCCCCCCTGGATTGTCCGACGGGGCTCTGCCCCTGTTCCCTGCCGGGGCCATGAGTCCCTGGACCCCTGTCTTTCAGGTTTATTTTTCATTTTGGGGAGTTGCACCCATGCCTCTATATATTATGTAGCAGAAGAAGCAAATGCCATATCAGAACTTAAACTGGACTGAAATTCTGAGCTGGAATTTATTGTGGAAATGCTGTACCATTGGCACGTTCCCCCCATGACATGAGCCCAGAGTACTCAGTAAAGACAATCTTCGTTTGGTCAAGGATGGTCCCCAAGGGCCAAGTAGTGTCCAAGGCATCGACGTACTGTGTAAATACTGTAGGTACTGTGTATATCGCTGGTCCAAGGATACAGTATAGAAAGTCATTGTAGAACTTTGTGAGACATGACCTCTCGTGAAATACGTTTTGAAAGCGTTTTCAAATCCGCCGTTATTACGGTAACCAAACGTACTTTCTGAGAATGATGCACACGTGTACGACATGTCTCAGTGAGAGATGTGAGTGTAGTTTCGCTTTCATGTTTCTGTTCGTGACGCAGCATTACCTAAAAAAAAGAAGAAGATGGAATGGAATGAAAGTGGGTGGGTGTAAATGTTACCCATGCAGTCTCTTAAGGGCATTCACTGGTTCGTATAGTCTAACTGTCTTACTTCAAGTTCAAGTTCAAGTATACTTTAATATCTCCAAAAGAGAAATTCAGGTTAGGTGCAACAACATGACAGAAATACAACACAACTGAAAGAACATTAATCAAACGTGTGAAACGAAATGACTTAACAGACTGTCACATGAGAAAAGGGAGAGACAGGGGGAACGGAAATAACGTTAATTCTGAAGAAAACAACGACGGTAATAAACAAAACAAGTGCAACGCCGAGCGGCTGCAAAGTCACATCGCAGCATCGCCGAGCTACTCCGAAATCGGAATGTGTCGGTTGTACACATACATAAAAACGCATCAAAACAGCACGTAAGTACATAAAAACGCATCAAAACAGCACGTAACTGAATAGTTTTTTATATATAGTCTTGGGGTTCCGACCCGTGATTTGAGCGCGCTCGATCATGCGCACACGAGCGCACAGAAAAATTCATGACAACTGTGTTATAGACCATTCATCAAGAAATGTTGTGAAAAAAACTGCATTGAAATACATGCAAAACTTCGCGAGATATTAGCGATTATGTGTTTTGGGGTTTGAACCCCCTAACTGGCGCGACCTTGACCTTAATGTAAAACTAAATACATCAGTGGATAGCTGGCATCTTGGCAAACTAGTATACCAAATTTGATGATGATAGACTGAATAGTTTTTGATAAAAACGGACGAATAGCCGGACGGACGGAGGCACGCCAGACGGACACCGGACGGACGGACGGACGGACGGACGGACGGACGGACCAGACAAAAACAATAGCTCCTCGAACCTTCGGCTTGGGGACTAAAAAATATAGTATGAAAACAACTCCGATGGAAAACAACTCGCGACCTCATCACCTCACTCCACCAGCAAAGCTACGCCGCCTCCCACATTGCCCTATAACAATGCTTGACCCGCTGACCCCTGCCCTGACAAAGCAGCCTGGGAGGAGTAGAAAACGTCAGGCCAAAGCCCATAGGATAGACAGGCTTTGTTCAGGAGAACCATCAGCCCACAAAGAACATCATCCCTCTGCTCATAACGACGGTCAATCGGTACAAATGCCCCTATCTCTCCTCCCTGTACTGGCTTAATTGGTGATAATGACAGGAGTCACGGCATCTTCAAAGAGAAACAGGGAGTTGAGAGAGAGAGAGAGAGAGAGAGAGAGAGAGAGAGAGAGAGAGAGAGAGAGAGAGAGAGAGAGAGAGAGAGAGAGAAATCCAATCCAATCCAATTAAAAAACACTTTTATTGATTAGGCTTTCTGCCCGTATCAAGTAGGGAAAGGGGGGGGGGTAAAGATAACGACAAAGAGAGAGAGAGAGAGAGAGAGAGAGAGAGAGAGAGAGAGAGAGAGAGAGAGAGAGAGAGAGAGAGAGAGAGAGAGAGAGGAGAGAGAAGTGGGGGGTGAGCGTGGGGTGAAGAAGGATGAGCATAGACGATTATTCCTTAAAATCAAACACATACGACAACGGTAAGTGGAAAAGACAAAATATAGGTATACAAAGATACTAATACTGCTCTGTGTTTTCAGAGCCGTGGCAGAATTGACAAAATGGGTAACCAGTAACATTTAATTGAAACGTATCTATAGATTTGTTAGCGGCTTTGTTTCCATCTTTTCCTTTTTGTTCTGTGGCACTATCAACTCGAGGATACTGCAAGCAAAACCAGGGTAAAAAAAAAGGCTTGTAGGCCCTAAATGGACTCACACCTTTGACTTCATCTTCTTGATCTGACAAAATTACTTTAACCAATGGATCATTGTGATGTTACTGGTTAGTTTGACCAACAGCAAAAAAGATCCGTTAGAGACCCGAACGAAAAAAGTCCGTTCGAAGTTTTAGATTAAAACTTGGAAATCGACCATAATATAATATACAGATTTAAATGAATAAAACACAGATGCTTTAGTAGTCATCAATGAATGAAGCCAAACCTAACAAAAATCAAAAACATATTTCAGAGGGCAAAAGGCTAAAACAAAATAGCCTAAAGTGCCATTTCAGCTATGCTATACATAGAAGGATTTCGGTCAGTGTTGTCAATGGTTGTAGTGGGTGGAACTTCCAATGGCCATGTTCAATTACCATCTTTGTCGTCCTGTGGCCGCCGCGTGCCCGGCACGGGCAGATAACGTTGCACATTGAAAGCATCACGTTACCGCCGCCATGCAGCTCCAGTGTCCAAGTCCAATACGATGGCTTGGAGTCAAAACGGACTATCTTTAGATAGTCCATTGACGTATTATTGAACTTATTGCTCAAAGTAATAACTTGTATAAAAAAAAACCTGCATAAATGTAAAAAGCGTAATCCCTATTTTATATTAGTTGCAGTCTTTTTTAATACAAGTTCTTTGTTTTTGCAATGACATCAATAATAAGTCAATGGACTATCTAAAGATAGTCCGTTTTGACTCTAAGCCATTTTATTTTTTTATTATATATTGCTCCAAAATAGCCAGCATCTTCCTTGAACGGCTTGTTACCTTGCGTGCAGGGGACGCAATATGGAGTAGGTATTAGTTCGCTAGTCACGCCATGGAAGGCGTTTATGGGTGCGTTCTATTACATAGAAATTGAATGAGGTCAGAGCTGGTTTAACTTGGCTAAGCCTCTAGAATAAGTTTCCAATTCCACTGTTGTTCACTGGCTTAAAGACTCCCAGGGATCATCCCAATAGCCGAAGCAATTGAACACTATGGTACAAATGCGCCAGCTATGGACGAGAACATTAGGCTACGTGTGTGACCGTTTTTGATTACCTTGCCTCGTGGGCAGCCACACTCCGACTTCGGCGATTTCGGAGGATTTTGGACTGATGATGTTATGCTAGGAGCTTGCCATGGCTAAAGACGATCCCCGCATAACTATGTAGAACATAACAGCATTTTGATGTAGCCTTGCTGTTCTAGCTTACGTCAATTGGTCTGACACAGATCAAGGCGAGCAATTCCACGTAATCAATAGAAGTACCTTTGATACATTGACATTGTTTTTGTTTTTTTTGCTGGTTTTTGACCACTTTTAATCTCGTTTATGATGGTAAAACGTTTTTGTTTTAGGGGATGATATATAGATAGTCATGTTCTCTCTTAAGGGACGGTGTCTTAATACTACAACAACGTTTGTGTCCTAAATATTTCTCTGTTTTACAACGGATTCCCTTCTTTTTTTTTTAGAGGAGAAAGATAAATGAAGGGTGGGCAAGATTTCAGATGCACGACCGCAAGATGTTTTCCATCTCAAAACAAAGAATGAATCAGATATGCACCCGCATGAAGTTCCAAGAATAAGATTTAGCAATATGACTGTTGAAAAAACCCCAAGACATAAAATCTTACCCTTTCAACGCCAGCCATGTTTTTGCATACATTTTACATCAAGCTTACCTGGGAATAGAAAAGTTTTGTTTGCAATGCTGTGGATTCCTTGATGGCATGTGTAACATTAGACCTATCCTTATCTCCCAACATTAAGAAGAAAAAGTAATCATTGTATAACAGACCCTGATTAAATGCGTTTTAGTGACATGGGTGTTAAATCAGTGTGGTATCGAGCGGCCACACTGGCGATGAAAGGATTTGAACCTAGCAAATCAACAAATCACCACACGCTTTTCTTGTTGCTGCTTCAGTATTGCTTTTATGCCTGTTCATTTCTTTCTGGCAATAAAAGTAACCCCCCCCCCCCCCCCCCCCCCGTGAGGATACCGGGGGGTCTTTTGTCTAAATTGTTCCCCCACCTTCTGGACGTTCTGTGCTTGTAACTTCCTCTAATCTGTCACTCTCTTTGACTCTGCCTTTTCCCTTTGCTTACTGTCATCTACTGTTTTTCTGCCTAACTGCTCCATTCTCCTGCCTTTTTTCACGAAACACTTTCAAAGAGAGTTCCTCCTGCCAAAGTCGGACTTGCTGGGCCTATTTCTTAGTAAGGCGCATAACGGCAGCATGACGCATCTGCGCTCATAATTGACAGGAAACTGTCTGCTGCACGATCGAAAAAGAAGATAAAAGTAACATTTAATCAAACAATTAACAACGCTTTTGGATATTCAAAGTAACCATAGATTTTGTCTCCTTGTGATCATGTGATTACACGTTCATCTGTTTATCTTCCACTTGTAGCAGTTTATGATTTTGAAATTGGCATAAGATATTCTTTCGTGCTGTGAATGGTTATAAAAGCGCGCAAGGTCGGCGTCCCTAATCAAAGAGCTTGAGTCTTGCCTTATTAAACCGTTAATGCCGTGATGAGTGACTTATGGTGACAAGCGCCAGAGAAATGGGTCTCTTCTGTGGTTGACTGTTGTTCAATGGTTAACGCGACAAGCACTTGTTGAATGGCTTAGATTGTTAACGGATGGTCTTTGGCCTACTGATTGTGAACTGAGGTGTAGAGTGGCACAGTGGTAGCGCGTTTGCCTCGTGTCAACTAAACCCGAGTTCGAACCTGGGTACAGGGGATTTTTCCTCTCACTTTGCACTAGGCTTTACGGTCTGAACGTGGAGTATTTCGGATGAGACGATAAACCAAGATCCCGTGTGCCCATGTGCTTAGCATACGTTAAACCCGGTGGAAACGAAAAGTTGTCATTCGGTAAAAATTTACCCCCCCCCCCCCCCCCCCCCCCTTTCCTTCATCAGTCACACAAAAATCGCATGCAAAAAAAAAAAAGATTGGGTGGCGCGCTTCTGGCTGTGACACGCTCTCCAGGTGGGAGCAACCCGAATTTCACAGATACGTCTCTGTGACTATAAAGTACCTAATACCTAATCAGACGTTTGATTGGACTTGCGTAAATCAATGGTGTTTTTTTCTTGTTTTTTTTTCTTCTCCCTTTTTCTGTAGCTAATTGTTTGGTTGTGGAGAAACTCGACCTTCAAAGTTATTGACCACAAAGGTGGGTTATGGCGAGAAGCACTGAAGTAATGATGCCTTACCTGTGGTGATTTGCCTCCTCCCAGTTGTTTACGAGACAGACTCGCCCTTCAAAGTTATTGATCACAAAGGTGAGTTATGGCGAGAAGCACTGAAGCAATGACAATTTACCTGTGGTGATGTGCCTCCTCCCAGTTGTTTCCGAGACAGACGCTTGCCTTATTAAACTTTATCGGAAGCATTTAAAAAAAATAAAGGCTTTTGATTAGGAGAAGTAGTGCAAAGGGTGTGTAGTGTGTTTCTTTCTTGTCGGATTATTTTGTCGTAAAACGTTTCTGTTTGAAAGGCGTTTCTATGTTAGAAAAGTTCCTCGTTGAGAGAAGTGCCATTTTCTTCTTCTTCAAAACGTGTTTGTTTGAAAGAAGGCAGAGATAGAGAGAAGGAGGAGAGAGAGAGAGAGAGAGAGAGAGAGAGAGAGAGGGAGAGGGAGAGGGAGAGAGGAGACAGAGAGAGAGAGACAAAGACAGACAGAGAGAGAGAGAGAGAGAGAGAGAGAGAGAGAGAGAGAGAGAGAGAGAGTGGCGGGTGGGTGCGAAAAAAATCGAGCAGGTAAGCGTGGGGTAAAGGTTAGGATTATAATAGCTGACATCAGTTTGGTGAGGATTTGAAGATTACAGCAGTGTCACGGAATCTCTCTTGTGTAGTGTC
>CM065680.1:77743992-77778992 GCA_017654935.2 Phymorhynchus buccinoides | reverse complement strand
CGATATTTTTCACGCCAGAGGGCAGTCAATGCACTAGGTGCTTATCACGCGATTTTCTTACTTGGGCATAGTGAGAGAGAGAGTGATGGTAGGACCACTCACTATCTCTCTCTCTTTCTTTATCCCCAACTAATAATATAGAGAGGATTAGCCCCACACGAGCGTCATGCCCTCTGGCGTGAGA
Source organism: Phymorhynchus buccinoides (assembly GCA_017654935.2). Lineage (NCBI taxonomy): Eukaryota > Metazoa > Mollusca > Gastropoda > Neogastropoda > Raphitomidae > Phymorhynchus > Phymorhynchus buccinoides. The sequence continues at coordinate 77,778,808 of CM065680.1, read as the reverse complement.
AAAATCGCACTAAGTCTCTCATTCAAGTGACTTCGTGTCCGTCACCCACCCTAACTAAGAAGGTCAGCCGGTCAGAAAACAACAGGGCTAAATTGTAGGCTTATTGTTCCCATGTGAAAGGGCGGCAGGCTCCACTTAGGCCCCTTGATTGTAGTTACAGACAACCCACTGTAAGTGGGTGAATCAGCCCTACTAAGAGTAGTCAGTGTGTCTAGATCTTCATTTATGTGTGCTTCTAGATTTGATTTCTGCCAAGGTTCTGTGTCGTTATCTGTCTGAAATCTGCAGTGCTTGCAATGGATGCTCACTCATCGCAGAAGAGCGTTTTATGGCAAAATAAGTTTAATATGGGTATGCACGTGGTGAACTGACAATTGAAAATGGAGTGTGTGTCGGAAATCGAGGCGTTTCCATCATCGGCTGATAATTGTTTTTGTTTTTTTATAGGCTAAGGCTAAATGCTGAAAGTTACGGAGTTTGGGCCAAATAAGGTATTCTCATGATGTTTCAGAGTAAGTATTTGATGTTACTTTATTGGTTCTAGGATCTAAATGTTATTAGTTGGTGGCTTTGCCCGTCTTCAATTTTAACTTCTTCTTCCTGCGTTACAACATTATCCGTATTCAAGTTATTGTACTGAATAAAAGAGTAGCAACAACAGCAGCACCACTAACGACGATGATGACGACGACGACGACGACAGAACCCTGTACATTGAAAAAAATGGGGTTAGGATGAGGTGTTGTTTTTAAGTAAAGGAGTACAGTTTTGCCTGCTTTTGCCTATCATCGATTTTAAGGTCTCAATGCATGTTAACATTTTCACTCTTTCCCCATGCCAACACAGTAATAATTATGTCAGTCATAAGAATGCATGTATATCACTGTTGACATGGGGAAAGAGTGGAAATTGTTAGCATGCATTGAGACCATTATGTTTTTTATCTAAAACTATTTTGAGTACTATTGCTTTTATGCTTTTATCTAAAACTATTTTGAATACTATTGATCTTATGCTTTTATCTAAAACTATTTTGAATACTATTGATCTTATGCTTTTATCTAAAACTATTTTGAGTACTATTGCTTTTATGCTTTTATCTAAAACTATTTTGAATACTATTGATCTTATGCTTTTATCTAAAACTTTTAATATATCGCGCAACATGAACTCTGATATAAAATCTCTTTTGCATTCTTTTGTAACGCTTACATGGAATTTTGATTATATTCACGTATCATTTTCACCGAAGAGGAGAAAATCCAGCACTTGAAAATAGCTCTTCAAACATTTCGTTGAGCTTTCTTTACGTATATTTTTGTTTTTTGTTTTTTTCTTCAAATAAGACCCAAAATTGTTAATTATGTCAGGGTGTCTTGAACTTACTGCTACAAAGTCCCATAATGTCTACATTCTTTGAGGGATAGAATGGGAAATAGGGAAGGGGTAGAACGAAAGGATATTAGGGGGGTGGGGGTGTACATAAATAGGGGTAGGGATGACAGCTAGGTAAATGAACCTACAGATGTGAAGGATTAGGACAAATGGGGGCTGGCAGTGAGAGGAGGCGATGAACCAATAAAGCCACTTAGGTGAACGTGTGCACAAACCTGTGATCCAACTTCCCCTCTGTACAAGCCTATGGAGAGAAACAAGCAAGAAACGAACAACAAACTCTTTGTCCTTTGCCGATCTACGATCGCAAAGGAGTCTAAATTCGTTCGTGTATGTTTCTTTGTTTTTTGTCCTTTGCCGATCTACGATCGCAAAGGAGTATGAATTCGTTCGTGTATGTTTCTTTGTTTTTTGTCCTTTGCCGATCTACGATCGCAAAGGAGTATGAATTCGTTCGTGTATGTTTCTTTGTTTTTTTGTCCTTTGCCGATCTACGATCGCAAAGGAGTATGAATTCGTTCGTGTATGTTTCTTTGTTTTTTGTCCTTTGCCGATCTACGATCGCAAAGGAGTATGAATTCGTTCGTGTATGTTTCTTTGTTTTTTGTCCTTTGCCGATCTACGATCGCAAAGGAGTATGAATTCGTTCGTGTATGTTTCTTTGTTTTTTTGTCCTTTGCCGATCTACGATCGCAAAGGAGTATGAATTCGTTCGTGTATGTTTCTTTGTTTTTTGTCCTTTGCCGATCTACGATCGCAAAGGAGTATGAATTCGTTCGTGTATGTTTCTTTGTTTTTTGTCCTTTGCCGATCTACGATCGCAAAGGAGTATGAATTCGTTCGTGTATGTTTCTTTGTTTTTTGTCCTTTGCCGATCTACGATCGCAAAGGAGTATGAATTCGTTCGTGTATGTTTCTTTGTTTTTTGTTTTTTGTCCTTTGCCGATCTACGATCGCAAAGGAGTATGAATTCGTTCGTGTATGTTTCTTTGTTTTTTTGTCCTTTGCCGATCTACGATCGCAAAGGAGTATGAATTCGTTCGTGTATGTTTCTTTGTTTTTTGTCCTTTGCCGATCTACGATCGCAAAGGAGTATGAATTCGTTCGTGTATGTTTCTTTTTGTCCTTTGCCGATCTACGATCGCAAAGGAGTCTAAATTCGTTCGTGTATGTTTGTTTGTTTGGGTATTTTTTTCTGTCTGTCCCAAGGATATATCCCGAACCGCTTTTCAGAATCACTTCAAAGTTTGTGTGGTGGTGTGTCACCATGAGATGAAGGTATCCGCGCATACATTATCGCTGTCATGACCTTGTTATTATTATGATCATCTCGGTAGGCCTATAGCTTCATTGGGGTGGAAACGTTGGGCTCTTCTTACATTTGTAACTTAAAATAGAATGATGGTCTAGCTGAGCGAGGATGTAACTTGACTTAATGGAATTTGTTTTGCTAAGATTGGCTCTCATAAGAGGGCTTAATGGAATTTGTTTTGCTAAGATTTGCTCTCATAAGAGGGACATATCAATCCTAATAAACACACACGCGCACGCACGCACACACACACACACACACGCACACGCACACGCACACACACACACATACACACACACACACACGCACGCACGCACGCACGCACGCACGCACGCACGCACACAGAGAGAGAGAGAGAGAGAGAGAGAGAGAGAGAGAGAGAGAGAGAGAGAGAGAGAGAGAGAGAATTTTGACTTAATAGTCATTTTAATTTAGGCATCCATGATGCATCATTTTAAGAAATCTGACATACAAGAGAGAGCTTTGGCTCGTTTTTGTTGTTCCTGTTAGTTAGCTTAGAAAATAATTAAACAATTTAAAATGTTGAATATACATTTTGAATACCAGCAGAATATATAAAATAGAGATGAATATGTCCTAAACAGTGACTTGTTTTGTTTCTATGACTAAATCTTTTGTTTTGGGTTTCAATTTCGACTTTGTTTTAATTTGTTGAGAATTCTAATACTTTTAGGGTTGTAGACTATTTTGTTTTTGCATTTGCTAAAAAAAAAAGCAAGCAAAAAAAGCTGTGCACCATCACACTTGTATGGTAAAGCACCGGCAAAAACCCAACCCAAAACCCCACACACCATAAAACAAACAAAAAAAACCCTCAAATGTTGGAATATTGAAAGGAAGGGGAGGGGAGTCTTGAAGAGAGGGTGGGGGTGACACATTAAAGCTGTTTGTCTTTTCCAAACTATTTTGATGTCATTGCCTTACTTTTAAAAAACACACAACCGAATTAAGCTAAGCACGCGCCGCTAATTACCCAAGGGAGAGAGAGAGAGAGAGAGAGAGAGAGAGTGGAGGGGAGAGGTGAATAAAAGAGGTGTGTGAATATTTGGCATTAGGCCCAAATGAGGACCGGGTTCTAAAGCGGGGAGGTGGGGGTTGGTAGGGGTGGGAGCAAAGATGGCGCAATCCTCAAAAGATGGGTGTCATCTAGGGGTGGCTGCAAACTGATTACTGCCACGGGTGGAGCTCAAAACCGCAAGCCAGAATAATGATCCAACATGTACGCCCTTTTCTTAAAAAATAAGTAGAAAACGAAACAAAAACAAAACGGAGACAAAAAAAAGCCCACTGTGCTGTTGAGAAAAGCAGTTTTCGCAATGGCCTGTCTCCCCCGTGGGATGCCGGGGGGGGGGGGGAGGGGGGGGGGGGGGGGGGGGGGTCTTTTGTGTAAATAGTTCCTCCACCTTCTGGAAGTTGTGTTCAACTTTCATTTATTCATCTGTATTGTTGCTAATTCGGGACTTTTCTAGTGTTGCACTGCCTCTGGGCATTGCCTCCAGGATCGTTCCCACCATCTTTATATCCACTAATGTCCCGTCTGTTTCAGACCAGAGGACGTTAATCGGATTTTCTTCTGGAAGTTCTGTGCTTGTAACATCCTCAAATCTGTCACTCTCTTTGATTCTGCCTTTTCCCTTTGCTTACTGTCATCTATTGTTCTGCCTTACCGGTCCATTCTCCTGCCTTTTTTGAAGATACACTTTCCCCAAAAAAGTACTCCAGCCGAAGTCAGACTTACTGTGCCTCTCTTAGACGCATAACGGCAGCATGACGCATCTGCGCTCATAATTGACAGGAAACGGTCTGAGCGATCGAAGAAAAGAAGAAGAAGAAGAAGAAGAATAACCTATGTGGCAACCTAGGCAAGCATTCCAGATTCGGTGGATTCCATCCCTAACCTGCACAGTCTACTTTTCAACTTTTGTTGTTCCATCTCTTAAATGTCTCCCACCTCCCACCCCCACCCCCATCCCTCTTGTCATGTCCCCACATTGTCCTGTCTTTTGTGCGTGTCTGTTTATTGAGGACGGGTAGATCAGACAGAAGACGGGTGCACTATCATTGTTAAAGGCATAACAACTGATCCCAGGGATCGGGTCTAGACTGCTGCGAAGTTCTGCCTGGTAGTGGCTCGGGCAACAGGAGGAAAAAGAACGGTTGAACCGTCTCTGTCGCGAGCAGCGATTGAAATGATGACGCGGGCCTCGCGTGAACGCTTTATATATGCCGGCTGCGCGTTTAAAACTTTTTGAGACCCCCCCTTGTGTTCATTTCAAAGCGCATTTATTGTGTTAACTCGTCTTCACGTCTGAAGGTGGAATTTCTACAAGATTCTTTGAATCCCTCAAAGGAAGTCATATAAATACGGGGTGGGTTTATTTTGCGTTTTCCGTGCACAGTGCCAAATGTACGCCTACGTAGCCTATGAACGTGGGTATGCGCATGAATGTAATGGTGTATAAGCATAGGGAGGGGGTAGAATTGGGGAAGGTGGGTGGGGAGTAGTAGGCCTAGTGTGGGACAGAAAATACGCTTTAATGGCACAGGTTTTCCTGAAGTCTGCAGATCTGGTTGGCCAAAACAATTTATACACATGATGTTCTGGTACCTTCTCCGCATAAAAAAAGAAAGAAAGTGGGTGTGGGTGCAGAATCGTGCTCATGCTCATATACACACAAACGCGCGCGCACACGCACGCACACACACACACACTATCACACAAGGGTGTGTATGTGTGTGTGTGTGTGTGTGTGTGTGTGTGTGTGTGTGTGTGTGTGTGTGTGTGTGTGTGTGTGTGAGTGAGAGAGAGAGAGAGAGAGAGAGAGAGAGAGAGAGAGAGAGAGAGAGAGAGAGAGAGAGAGAGAGAGAGAGAGAGAGAGAGAGAGAGAGAGAGAGAGAGAGGGGGGGGGGGGGGGTAATTGTTGCAGCAGAGAGCTACCCCAACTATAACGAAGAGACTGGTCGCACGCAGTAGAGTGTACTCCAGTTGATTTGAAAAGAAATCATTGTAAGAAACCTATGTTTTTCAATGTCCGCGATATACTATTTTGCTTCACTTTTGCGGTAGAAGAAGAAGAAGAAGAAGAAGAAGATGATGATAAGGATGATGATGATGATGATGAAGAAGATGGTGATGATAATGATGATGATGAAGAAGAAGATGGTGATGATGATGATGATGATGATGATGATGATGATGATGGTGACGACAATGATGATGGTGATTGATAAGAGCGGACAGGTGCAGCAACAGATCTGCTGCCCCAAGAATAACTGTGTGCTTTGGCAATAAGCCAGGCAAACACCTTCAGTCAGTGATGGCTATTATCTCGCCCTTGTGTGCCAAGAATACTCGCATCTTATTATCATTTACTAGCAGCTACGCCCCGCTCGCTTCGCTTTGTGACCACTTCACTATTGGCCCCTTCCATGTCACACTGCATTCCGTGGGTGATGCTGATCAAAAATATATGCAGTTATAAGGGTGTATGGCCAACGGTTGTCTGACTACGGACAATAATTCATCCAACGGTTTTCGAACTTCAACCACTTATTTGCGTAAAGCCCAAGTTGCCAGAATATCAGTCAAATTGTGTTTCGTGCATTATTCCAGTGATACTGATTAATAATTATATATGGTTCTCACTCATGGGGTCAACAACCAACGGTTTTCAAACTACGGCCATTTGTTTGCGGACAGTCCAGATCTCCAAGATAGCAGTCCAAATGTGCGTAACTGCTATCCCCCCAGTGCAGTGATGCTGTTCACGAATATAATTATATGGTTTTATGCACTTTTCAAACTATGGCCACTTGTTTTCGGACAGTCCAGATCTCCAAGATAGCAGTTCAAATGTGCGTAACTGCTATCCCCCCAGTGATGCTGTTCACGAATATAATTATATGGTTTTATGCAGTTTTCAAACTATGGTCACTTGTTTTCGGACAGACAGACAAACAAACACAGGATTAATATCATTATTAGGTGTAGATCTATGCAATAGGCTCCTCTTCTTCTCTTTTTCCCACCCTCTCCTAACTGTATAACTAGTAGGCCTATGCGTTTCTCTAATGACTGGCATATATCCACACACCACCAGTCCTTGCCGTAATGCACGACATTAACCTGATCTGATTGATCTGACAGGTTGGTGGTTTCTTACTGGAATGAGAGAGAGAAAAGGGGGGGGGGGAGTGAAGGGGTGGGTGGGTGATGTAAGGATATAATATTTAACCCAAATGAGAGAGAGAGAGAGAGAGAGAGAGAGAGAGAGAGAGAGAGAGAGAGAGAGAGAGAGAGAGAGAGTACGAAGAAATTATATTATATCGGGGTAATAAGATAAGAATACATTGCAATATTTTTCAACAAATATTTGTACAAACAGGGAAAGAGAGAGAGAGGGGTGAGAGAGAGAGAGAGAGAGAGAGAGAGAGAGAGAGAGAGAGAGAGAGAGAGAGAGAGAGAGAGAGAGAGAGAGAGAGAGAGAGAGAGAGAGAGTGTGTGTGTGTTGAGGCAAGGGAGGCAAACACACTTCATTTTTATTTAGAGCAAAAATCGGCGAAGATTTGGATTAGTGGCCTATAATGGTCTTAATGGCGGGTGGCTAACAGGCCAGATACGATAAGGACAGGAGGGTTCAATAGAGTACGACGGCAAATTACCATCGAGAAGCTCGAAGACTTTTGAGATTGATGAGATTATGAGGCCTCAAGTGTTTGTAATAGCATCCATTAACCCTTATTGTGCGGTCAAACGACTTCAGCTGTTAACTTGGGCCTCAATGGGCCTCCATTGTATTGTACTGTTCACAGGGAATGAGAGAGTGTGTGCAGGCAATGAGTTTGATCTTCTTCACAATCGTTTTGCGGCGTTCTTTCATTGTAAGCCTCAGTCTGTCTGTCTGCCTGCCTGCCTGCCACTGTGTCTGTGTCCCCTTTACCTTCAACGCTCTCTTTCACACATGCAATAGTAAGTACGTACGGAGGATGCACTTTCTTTCTCTTCCACACAACACACACACACACACACACACACACACACACACACACACACACACACACACACACATACACAACACACACACACACACACACCACACTTTCTTTCTCTTCCACACACACACACACACACACACACACACACACACACACACACACACACACACACACACACACACACACACACACACACACATACAACACAACACACACACACACACACACACACACACACACACACACACACACACACACACACACACACACACACACACACACACACACACACACACACACACACACCACACACACACACACACACACACACACTCATACGCACGCGCTCGCAAGCTCTGACGTTCGTACGCGGGTACACACACACACGCACGCACGCGCTCGCTGGCGGTACGTATCAATGATTCAGAACAGATGGTCAGCAGATCTGCACCAAGAAGAACATCATTTAATGATTCTTGAAATGAATGTTAACATTTTATGACCCTCAGTCTTTCCAGTTACTGAGACCTTCATAATTATGTCTCTGTGCCCGTAAACCTTTCCCTTCCATATTTTAAGGGATGCCCCCAACAACTTGCGCGAACATTTATGGATGTAGTGACTTTTTATCAGGAAAATAATGCAATTAATGTTGAATTTTATCTCAGGGCGCATTCATACATAGCATACATACGTATTATCTCACACAGGCACGTAGGCACACATGCATGCATGTACGCATGCACACAAAAGCACACACACCGACATTCACCTCCACAAAGTGAACGCACGTACATACACATTAACAAATTAAGTAGACTTCGCTTAAAAAGTTAAGGGTTTGCTGACGTTGTGTTTGTTATGGTGTGTGTGTGTGTGTGTGTGTGTGTGTGTGTGTGTGTGTGTGTGTGTGTGTGTGTGTGTGTGTGTGTGTGTGTGTGTGTGTGTGTGTGTGTGTGTGTGTGTGTGTGTGTGTGTGTGTGTGTGTGTGTGTGTGTGTTTTGCGAGCTTGCCAAACCGCAGCTATGCAATTCTCTCCCGAAAAGCACAAAATAGGGGTGGGGATGTGGTGTCATCAATTTCCTTTTGCTCTTGTTTACCCATCACCCCAGGAGATTTAATGAACACCGACAGTGCCAGAGAAGTGAAACGTTAATGGGAGGAAAGAGGGCTCCAGGGGTTCATTGGGGCCTTGCCTCACCCACACCTGTCGTCTTCATTGCACCACAGACAGCCCCGTGGGGAGACCGGGTTTTTGTGTGTGTAAATAGTTCCCCCACATTCTGGAAGTTCTGTGCTTGTAGCTTCCTCTAATCTGTCACTCTCTTTGACTCTGCCTTTTCCCTTTGCTTACTGTCATCTATTCCTGCCTTTTTTCACGAAACACTTTTCAAAAACATTTCCTCGAGCCGAAGTCGGACTTGCTGGGCCTAACTATTTCTTATAGTTGTGCGCATAATGAGAGCATGACGCATGTGCGCTCATAATTGACAGGAAACTGTCTGAGCGATCGAAGAAGAAGAAGAAGAAGAAGAAGAAGAAGAAGAAGAAGAAGAAGAAGAAGAAGCAGCAGCAGCAGCAGCACCAGAGACAAACAACGCCTCTGCTTTCAGGTATCTTGACGTGCCAGATTTATTTAACACAAACAACTGAGCACAAACAAAACTTTTTGTTTCTGTGCTTGTTTGTGTGGGTGGTTTTTTTTGTTAAAAAGAAAAGTATTAAAGCATAAAAGTTTGAGCCAACTGAGACTTGAAGGTTTATTTATATGGATCAAAGTATTTGAATGATTTTTATTTGGAGCTTCTGAGAGGGATTGCTATGATGAAATATTAAGATAAGTTCAATGTAAACGTCGGTTGTTTTCAATATAAGCGTGGCAGTTTGAAAGAAATCGGTTATATCCGTGGCAATCATAACTTTAATTAACCTTCAAATTTGTTTCGAGAAAAGTAAAATTACGTTAATTTTCAGATAAACTGATCGCTTATAATCGACCCCCTCCCCCCCTATTTAAAACCCCCCAACAACAACAACAATACTGCAGGTGTCTGTATAGAATAATTACATTTAAGTGTTTGTGAATTTCATGCTCTATAGGTGAGCAATGAATATGTCAGCTAAAACGTAATTAGAGATGATATTTATCATGTTAAGTAGTCATCCACAAGATGCTTAGAAAATACCCGTGCATGGATTCACGCGTGCGTAATTGCACCCCAACACACACGTGGCTTGCGGTTTGTGCCATAATGGTGAAGTGATTTTGGAGCTGCGCCACCAGTGTGACATATGAAGCATTATCTGTAGTGTAATTGCACTCATTAGGGTTCTGTAGAGGGTTGGGGGTGGGTGGGGGTGTAGCGCCCATTTGGTGATGCATGACTTATGTCGTTAGTGTAGTGTAAGCAAGGTACCAAGGTAAGCAGATTCACTGCTCAATGATTACCTGGGTCGACAAGTCACAAGAGATTATGTCTTTCTTTCTGTCTTGTTTATCCCTCACTCTCATCTCTCTATCATCTCGTTGCATGTAGATGCAAATGTTGACACTCACATATGCATTTGCAGGTATTTCTGACCACGTAGATTCGCATTTGATCATTTGGTTTAAACAGTTTTATTCGTCAAAACATGAACTATGTCCTTGCCTTATTTCAGACAAGTACTCTCTCTCTCTCTCTCTCTCTCTCTCTCTCTCTCTCTCTCTCTCTCTCTCTCTCTCTCTCTCTCTCTCTCTCTCTCTCTCTCTCTCTCTCTCTCTCTCTCTCTCTCTCTCTCTCTCTCTCTCTCTCTCTCTCTCTCTCTCTCTCTCTCTCTCTCTCTCTCTCTCTCTCTCTCTCTCTCTCTCTCACACACACACACACACACACACACACACACACACACACACACACACACACACACACACACACACACACGCGCGCGCGCGCGCGCGCGCGCGCGCGCGCGCGCGCACGCACGCACGCACGCACGCACGCACACACACTTACTGAAAGTTTTGGTCCTATCTTAGGTGGTTCTATTGTCTTGTGAGCAATTGTGTTTTGTTAGCAAGTGTTTTGTGAGTATTTCTTAAGATGTGAGGATATGTCTTAACACCACATTAGGTATACAATTCTTTACTTTTAACATTTGACTGCTCGTTCCTGGAATGCACTGAAATGTGTACAAATATCAAACAACCAACTCATCATCATTTTTCTTTTCAGCCAGCGTTCAGGTTGATGAACTGTTCAAGGTAACACGGAACCTCCAACGGTTTTTTTAAAAATTCCGGAGAACATCAAAACTAGGCCTTACAGCTGACCGTTGGTGACTTGACTCGATTTCTACAATGGCAGGTCATGCCTTGATTCTTGTTTTGGAGATTAACGGCATAGTGTTAGTGCATGGTGGTTCCTTGTTGTTTCAGAACTGAGACAAATTAGCTCGGACATGCGTTAATTGAGCGCATGACATCCCATTTAAGAGGTGTTTGTTTTTATTACCAGAACTATATGTAGTTGTGTTAAAAACAAAACAACGTCTTTACTTTAATGACACTCTACCTTGAAAGAGTTTGAGCATTGCTTCTTTTCAAAGTCACAAGTTTCTGTTTACCGATTGCCATTGTATTTCTTTGCTGTTTCAGGTCGTTTGGTGGTTGGAATATAAAAAATAAAACAACAACAAAAGCAAATAAAAGGCTGGATTATACAGTTTGTTCCTTCATACATTCGAAAGGCAGAAAGTTCATGTGAGTGTTCTTTTCAGTTTAATAGTTTACTAATTAAGTAACAGACTTGAAACACTGCCTGACCAAACGGAGCTACGCTGGCGGGAAAGATGTGGGGTACCAAATGTGTGCATTTACTTCTATGAAAAGAAGCTGGCCACCACCACAGAAGAAGAAGAAGGAGACCTGGAGACAACCACCAACTTCATCAACAACACCGGACTGGACATCTAGGGCATGATTCTGCCGAAACGCTGAAGAAGAAGAAGAAGAAATAGCCCGTAAAGTAAAATCACCATTTCGTGTAAGTGTGTGTATGGATGGGAAGGGGGGAGGACGGAGGCAAGCGTGTTCTTGCATGCTTGTTCATATAAGCTTAAAGATCTGGGAGACGAAAAGATTTCATATTAGTGTTACCTTCGTGAATCTGCCACAATGCTGAACGATCTGTTGCGGCATTTCATGACCTTTCAGGCTTCGGTTAACAATCTGAGGAATGCATTGTGTGGCTTCTGTACTAGCCTTCCAAGCAGGGTACCTTCACCACACAAAAAACGGGGCCGTTGAAAAATCGGAACTGAATTCGTATTAGCATATATGTATAGTAAAAATCGGAACGGAATTCGCATTAACATATGTATAGTAACTCGGCAAACGATCTCCTCTATGTTAACGGAATAAAGGACTGCCTCCCACCCGCACTTCCCGCACCCCCTCTCCTTCACCTCATTGAATAGTCACTTGGTCCATTCCCTTTGTTCTTTCCGCACAGTAACTCTTCTCGCTCCTGTTTACTGCTTTCCTGCCACCTTTCAAAACTGAAGCTGTAAAGCAGAAGGCGTGAAGCATCACCTGTAAAAGGGACTACCAAGCACCAACGTTCTTGCCGTACCTTTCCCTACCTATCCGCTCAACGCAGTATAGCAGCTGACACTCGGTACGATTTATGTCACTGTGGCCTATTATTGCCCGCCTACCCAAAAAGGTTCTCTATGTCGGTGCGCCTACCTTGGCAGGACCAAACGTACTGTTGTTCATTTTATGGTAGGAACGAGGTACCACTGCTTGAAAGAGCTATTAGTAAAGTTATGTTTTGGTTCATGGTCTTTACTTACCAAACCCTCCATGTAGGCCTATAATATCACGTTACGTTTTAGCTTTTATCTTCTTTGCCGCACTAAGGACCCGTAAATTAAATAAACCACTTCATTAGGGAATTAAGCAATCTGATCTTCTGATGTCTACCCAGTCCGCTCCATTTCCAGCAGTTTTCTTTTTTCTTCTTCTCCCCCCCCCCCCCCCCCCCCCCCTCCCTTGTGTGTCTTGTTCTTTTTCTGGCCTTGTTTGTTTCCTTTGCCACCTCCTCTTCCCGTATTTCTTGTTTCTAGAGTAGTTTTGAAATTCCTTCCCATTGTTTGCGCTTCCTGTAACATACCGGTACGTGCATTTTCTCCCTTTTCCTGTTTTCCCTGGCATTGCCTGCTGTTTTAGTAGCACTGTTGCAACATGTCCACACCCTTGTTTGTTTATGTTTGTAAACGCCTCTCCTCTCCAGGCTGCTTGCATCTTCTTGTTCGTTGTGACATTCAGAAACGGTGGCCGTTTCTTTTATTACCCCGTCACAGCCACACTCCGTCTTCGGGGGAGTGCTGCATTATGAAATAAAATATTTTCATGATAAGAAAGAAAAATGAATCTAACGTCCTCCGACCTGGTACATCCTCATGTGGGACATTTCTAGATTTAAAGATAGTTAATTATCATGACAAATTTGAAAGAAAAAAATGTTTATAGCAGGCCTTATCGCAGAAACAGATCCAGACCGTGTTTTCTCAAAATCGATCTATTTGATGCTGTACATTTGGGGTTTAAAAATGGCTTAATATATATTATGCGTTCAATTAACAGGCATTTTAATTATGAGAATTAGCAGATCAGTCTGTTGGACGAACATGGAAACGCCACAGACTATAGTAGGCCTACTAGTCTCTCTCATATATCCATTACTTGATTCCAATGTTATAATGGGGAAAACATTATTAAAATCTGTGTAACGTAAAGGTTCGAAGATCACAGGTTTTTTTTTGGTATGTTTGTTTTGCATTTCTGTACATATTCTTTTTCTTCTGTGAGGAGCTTTGTTTGCATGAATGAGCCATGAGTGTCACATAACATAGCACGGCACGCAGGTCTGAGAAAATAACATCGCAGGGACTTCAGGGGGCAAACAAACATTCCGCTTCATTTCACTGCACCGCTTCATGGTATCAGTCAGTCAGTCAGTAGCTGGGGTGCATTAGTGACTTACCTGGGTATGGAGGGCCTACCCGTCAACACTGCTAAATCAGCTGGGTCAACAACAACACTTGACCTCACAGCCTTGATGGTAACGTTGGCATATTTGTCATTGGCAAAAACCGATCAGTCCGGCAACGGTCAATTTATTCTACAGCCGGTGTGGTTCCAGACAATTTGGAACATTCCTTGGTGGTGACAATGGACATGGCGTTACCCTTATCCCCATCAACCTCTATTCCCCATCTCCCACCCACCCCCGACATATCCTTTCCACCTGTTTTACCTCCCCCCCCCCCCTCCCTCTCTCTCTGTCTCTCTCTCTCTCTCTCTCTCTCTCTCCCCTCTCTCTCTCCCCCCTCTCCCCCCCCCCTCTCTCTCTCTCTCTCTCTCTCTCTCTCTCTCTCTCTCTCTCTCTCTCTCTCTCTCTCTCTCTCTCTCGTCTTGTCTTCATTTAGTGTATTTAATTTCGACTCAACATAGTACCCTACATTTTGCCATGCATGATATATGCACACAAGTGTAACATTCGCGCGCGCGGAGAGACAGACAGACAGACAGATACAGAAACCGGGTATTACCAAAAAGCCTAAATGTATATTCAGGCTTGTTGGTATTACTGAAGAGGGAACGAAAAGTGTAGCCAGCTTGATAATTTCATTTTCACATAACACTACTTTTCTCTTCGCACCCCCCTCCCGCTTGTCAACAATGCAGTGTTTATTCTGCTGGTTTAATGCTGACGAGCTATTATTGAAATGGGGTTAGCATAAAACCAACCACTGTGTGTGTGTGTGTGTGTGTGTGTGTGTGCTCAATCCTAAAAGCAAACAGGCGGGGCGCATGGGAAAGCTTCCATTGAGAGGGCGACCGAAATAGTTCTTTCTTTTTTAAGAAATAAAAAAAAGGGTTGAAACGCTGTTGAAGCAATCTGCCAGGTAAAGCCAACGGTTTTACCTGACGCAGTCGGTGTAATATTGTGTGCCTGGAATATTAATTAATTTTTGTCAAGGTATTCATTGCTTGACGTTCTTTTGTACTAGACAAATGCCTACTGAAAGGCTGCTGAGATTGTGTCTTCATGAAACTCGGGAGAAAATCTACTAGTGGAATGAATGTGCACAAGGTTTGACCGTTTAGGCCTACTACATTGGTAAGTGAAGCCATGTGTTCTGTTTAATCTGGGTTGAATCTTAAAAGTCTTACATGCTTATTGTTAATGTTTGTATTTTGTGCAATGCTTATTGTGCTATGTCTTTTTAAAAAAAAGAGTACATTCAGTGTATGTATTATTAGTCCGTCACCAAGACGGACTATTGCGATGGGCTGGTTTGTATTTTTTTTTTTTCTTCTTTTTTTTTCTTTTTTCTGTCTGTCCCAAGGATATCTCCCGAACCGCTTGACCGAATCGCGTCAAATTTTGTGTGAAGGTGTGCCTCCTTAATAGGAAGAGATCGGCGCAAACCATTTTGCCGTCGTGACCTTGACCTTGACGTACGACCTTGAAAACCGAACATCTATTTTTAGCCATATCTCGGGCACCGATCAACATAGGATGTTGAAACTTGGTATGAAGGTGGTTTGGCTTATGCCCGTTCTGATGATGGCATACCGATCAAGGTCAAGGTCAAGGTCAAAAAGATCGCTGGAGCCTGAAAATCGGAGGGTCATTTATTTCTCCTTCTGTCTGTCCCAAGGATATCTTTCGAACGGGTTGACAGAATCACGTCAAATTGTGTGTGCTGGTGTGTCACCATGAGAGGAAGGCATCCGCGCAAACCATTTTGCCGTCGTGACCTTGACCTTGGCGTACGACCTTGAAAACCGAAAATCTTTCAGGGGCCATAACTCCCACACCGTTAGTGTTAGAGTCTTCAAATTTGGCATGAAGGTACTTTGGCTTATGCCCGTTCTGATGGTGGCATACCGATCAAGGTCAAGGTCACGGTCCGGGCGATCCGTAGGCCTTGAAAGTGGTAGGGGTCTACACATTGGGTTTTAAGCCATATTTTCCACATTGGTACTTGACAGAAGCGCTTCAGATTGTGTGTGGTACTGTATACCCTAGAGAAGAAAACATCCGAGCATAAATTATCACCATGCTGACCTTGACCTTGAAGTGTGACATTGAAAACCGAAATTTCCTTCTTTGCGCTATATGTTTCTTCTTCAAGCTGTATCTCGTGAACTAGAAGACAGAATCCCTTCCAATTTTGTGTCAGGATGTGACACTCTACGGGGTGTCGCAAGTGCGTGGCATTGCTGGTGACGGACATGTCTGCCGCTCGGCGACGCCCTTGTATATTAATGTGATCTCTCTCTCTCTCTCTCTCTCTCTCTCTCTCTCTCTCTCTCTCTCTCTCTTTCTCTCTCTCTCTCTCTCTCTCTCTCTCTCTCTCTCTCTCTCTCTCTCTCTCTCTCTCTCTCGTACAAACAAAAGTATAGTAAGAAAAGTGTCTGTTTTTATCTTTAAAGTCAATTTGTTGTTGTTGTCACACTCACTCCATTGTATGGACATGGCCTAACAATTAAACATTTCCTGACTCCTGATCTCTCTCTCTCTCTCTCTCTCTCTCTCTCTCTCTCTCTCTCTCTCTCTCTCTCTCTCTCTCTCTCTCTCTCTCTCTCTCTCTCTCTCTCGTACAAACAAAAGTATTGTAAGAAAAGTGTCTGTTTTTAACTTTAAAGTCAATTTGTTGTTGTTGTCACACTCACTCCATTGTATGGGCATGGCCTAACAATTAAACATTTCCTGACTCCTGACTCTCTCTCTCTCTCTCTCTCTCTCTCAGTCTCTCTCTCTCTCTCTCTCTCTCTCTCTCTCTCTCTCTCTCTCTCTCTCTCTCTCTCTCTCTCTCTCTCTCTCTCTCTCTCTTTATCTCTCTCTTTGGTGTGTGTGCATGCGTGCGCGGGCGCGCGCGCCTGTGTGTGTCTATGTGTGCGTAAAAGAGAACGTTGAAAATTGTTTTTACACAGCACTACTTGGCATAGTTGTATCATTACGCTTCTTTTGTTTTTCGCCTTTCGCCGCATAGGTCGGTTATTCACCTGCACTGCATTTAGATTGGCTAAAATAGCACAGTGTTTAGGTTTCATGGTTACAGTCATCCCATGATGTAGTTTTAAAGCATGTTAGTGTTGTGTTTAGAGATAATTTTGTACTGTGAGATTGGGCTCCTCTGCTGTGTTTAGAGATGATTTTGTACTGTGAGATTGGGCTCCTCTGCTGTGTTTAGAGATAATTTTGTACTGTGAGATTGGGCTCCTCTGCTGTGTTTAGAGATGATTTTGTACTGTGAGATTGGGCTCCTCTGCTGTGTTTAGATATGATTTTGTACTGTGAGATTGGGATCTGCGTTGATCATTTGTGCCATGAGTGTCAGCGTCAACGTGATTGTCAAGCTACGTCGTTCAGTAGGCTAAACCCAGTAAACGTAATGCCACAGACTGTTTCCGGAGAACCTCTATTAGCAAGTAACACTACTCTATTACTACAGCAGTGAAAGGAACAGTGCTTTGCTTTGCGGTTTTATTTGCGTGTAACAACCAATCTTTGCAGTTTTGGAATCTGTTTAATTTGTTTTATTTTTTGACAAGCAAAGACCGTATTATTATTGCATTGTCCTTCCATACTAAAAATATTTCCTCCCCCCAAAATGTCACTCTACTTTAGCTTCATGCTACTTGTGCGTCCGCGTGTGCGCGTGCGTACTTTCGTGTGTGTGTGTGTGTGTGTGTGTGTGTGTGTGTGTGTGTGTGTGTGTGTGTGTGTGTGTGTGTGTGTGTGTGTGTGTCTGTGTACGCGCGCGCGTGTGTGTATGTGCGTGTGTATATGTGTATGTGTACGCGCTTGAGAACGGGTGTGTATAGCGAGGTACCCGTAATTCCCTCCACCATGGAGGTTATGTGTTCAGTCAGGGGAGTGAAGAGAGGGAGGGGAGGTTTTTGTTTTTGTGAAGGAATGAGCCTGAAGGGGAAAAGTTGAATAGGGCATTTGCCGCGTGCCGGCGACCTTGAATTTCATTGAGTTGAATTAGAAAGGTCAGCGTAACTCGGGCAGAACGAGCGCGGGCAAATTAATAGTCTAATATAGAGAACTAACACTCGTGACAAATGCCCTCCGGAACTGCCAAGTTGATTTTCATTCTGGGCCACAGGAGTTATTTTACTGAAACCGACCAAAGACGAGTTTTCTCTGGTCTCTAAACCGACTGGGGTTCAATCTCCCACCCTTAATCATTAGGTTACGTGAAATATTTATATTTAAAATTCGGAACTTTCCTGGTATTACAGTACCTCCAGGATCGTCCCACCATCTTTACATATTAAAATGACCCACAAGTACCTGTTCCAGGACGGAGGACGTTAAACGGATTTTTCATTCAATCTCCCGCGTGTAAGGCTGACCACAAGGTGGGCGTAGCTCTTTCAACAGCTGAGGCATTCACAGACAGCCCTCGAGTATGGCATTCCAAACGTCAAACAATTATTTGCACGATTTTTAGTGGTAAAATGAGGCACTTTCCTCATTCTGTGCACATAATTCATTCTGTGGCGCACACAATTCATTCTGTAGGACATAATTCATTCTGTAGGACAGAATTCATTCTGTGGCACACACAATTCATTCTGTAGGACAGAATTCATTCTGTAGGACAGAATTCATTCTGTGGCACACACAATTCATTCTGTAGGACAGAATTCATTCTGTGCACAAAATTTATTCTGTGGGGTACACATTTCATTTTGTGCGCAGAATGATTTCTGTGTCCCACAGAATAAATTTTGTGCACAAAATGAATTCTATTATCCCACAGAATGAATTCTGTCCGACAGAA
This sequence comes from Phymorhynchus buccinoides, assembly GCA_017654935.2. NCBI lineage: Eukaryota > Metazoa > Mollusca > Gastropoda > Neogastropoda > Raphitomidae > Phymorhynchus > Phymorhynchus buccinoides. The sequence continues at coordinate 77,760,234 of CM065680.1, read as the reverse complement.
TGAATTCTGTCCGACAGAATGAATTCTGTCTGACAGAATAAATTCTGTCCTATAGAATGAGTTCTGTGGGAAACACAATTCATTCTATGGAGAATGAGGCTCATTTGCATATGACGTCACTGTGTGTGTGTGTGTGTGTGTGTGTGTGTGTGTATGTGTGTGTGTGGAGGAGGGGGGGGGGGGCAAACTGCCTACCTTCTTCTTGTAGGCGATTGTAGATTGTTTGACAACTCACTCCAAAAAGCGTCGCTACTCTTGACAATGGCAGTAGATCAATTTTTGGTCTTCCTGTCATCGATCGTACACCAAGAAATGTCGGCGTTGCTTTGGTAGGCCAAAATAAGAGGAGTTATATTATTGTTAGCAGGTTTCGTATAATATAATTATTTTCTTTTATTTGAAAAGAAAGGGGGGGGGGGGGGGGGGGGGGTCTTAATTACAAAAAAGTTTTAAGACAGTTGTATACATTTCCAACAACACATTTCTAAACTAATGAACACTACCTAGGTACCTACAATCGCCATCATATGCAAATGAGCCTCGTTCTCCATAGAATGAATTGTGTGTCCCACAGAACTCATTCTATAGGACAGAATTCATTCTATAGGACAGAATTTATTCTGTCGGACAGAATTTATTCTGTCGGACAGAATTCATTCTGTCGGACAGAATTCATTCTGTGGGATAACAGAATTCATTCTGTGCACAAAATGTATTCTGTGGGACACATAATTCATTCTGCGCACAAAATGAAATGTGTATCCCACAGAATAAATTTTGTGCACAGAATGAATTCTGTCCTACAGAATTAATTCTGTCCTACAGAATGAATTGTGTGTGCCACAGAATGAATTCTGTCCTACAGAATGAATTCTGTCCTACAGAATGAATTGTGTGTGCCACAGAATGAATTCTGTGCACCACAGAATGAATTGTGTGCACAGAATGAGGAAAATGCCTCATTTTACCACTAAAAATCGAGCAAATAATTGTTTGACGTTTGGAATGCCATACTCGAGCGCGGTCGACGATGTTCAAAGTGTCGCACGTACCTGTGATCGTACAGGGTCCGTTTCACAAGGGCTAACGTTACGTTGCGCTCGCTCAAATCGGCAAAAACGGTCCAAGAAACACCCTTCGTTTGCCGATAGTTCGCGTGACGTTTTGTTCTTGCCAAACACCGAGCAAGCGGCGAACTATCCGGAACTAGTAGGAGGTTGATACATTTCTTGTTGTTGATTGGTCCATTAAAGTTTGGTTAAAATAATACTCTTTGCGGGACCAATTAGACAAGAGCTAGTAATGTTCTTCTGCAAACGTTTTCTAAAGTGTTTCTTAGACCTCATTTGGCGGAACAGCTGTGCGCGCGGCGACCGTCGTCTAGAGAAACTCACCCAGTACTAGTAGCCGATCGTCCACTACACCGATCGCCTCCAGGTTGTTCCCCCTTTCTTGTCGGTTACCACGCAATTGCGCCTCTTCAGGTATGTAATCAGTTGCGCCTGGTTTCCGTAATTGGTGTGTCTTAGAAGTAATCACTTCAGATGACTATAGTCCCCCGTGGGGATACCGGGGGGTCTTTTGTATAAATAGTTCCCCCACCTTCTGGAAGTTCTGTGCTTGTAACTTCCTCTCATCTGTCACTCTCTTTTACTATGCCATTTCCTTTTGCTTACTGTCATCTATCTTTCTGCCTAGCCGGTCCATTCTCCTGCCTTTTTTCACGAAACTTTTTCCAAAAGTTTTCTCTCCCCGTGGGGATACCGGGGGGGGGGGGGGTTCTTTTGTATAGATAGTTCCCCCACCTTCTGAACGTTCTGTGCTTGTAACTTCCTCTCATCTGTCACTCTCTTTGACTATGCCATTTCCTTTCGCTTACTGTCATCCACTATCTTTCGGCCTAGCCGGTCTATTCTCCTGCCTTTTTTCACGAAACACTTTGAAAAAGATTTCCTCCAGCCGAAGTCGGACTTGCTGGGCCTAATTATTTCTTAGGCGCATAACGGCAGCATGACGCATCTGCGCTCATAATTGACAGGAAACTGTCTGAGCGATCGAAGAAGAAGAAGATAACCATAGAATCAAAACTAGAAAAGCTGTTTAAATTCTATTTCATGTAGCTTTATAAGGAATGTTAGCTCTATCTTCTGAAACAAACAACAAAAATATCAATTTGTGCATAACTTTCATCATGTCTAGTTTTCTCATGAACCACTTCAACCATTCCAACAGGCGCAATAGGGCATTTGCCACGAGTGTTCGTTCTCTACACTAGACTACTAACTTGCCCGAGCTCGTTCTGCCCGAGTAGCGTTGACCTTTCTAATTCAACTCTCTAAATTCAACTCAGTTAAGGTCGCCGACACGCGGCAAATGCCCTATTAATTACTACAACTGGCGCAATTGAGTGCGGGGGCAATTATAATAGGCGCAATTGAGTTGCACCGTTCTTGTCGAGCTGTCTACGGCTGTAGACAGGGGTTGCTCTCAGGGAAGTAGACAGCCAGTCTGGCACGTGATCGCGACTATTGTTGGTGTGGTCAAAGTTTGGAGGGAGATGTTAATAGGGGCTGGTTGCTGCCCCGAGGGCTGGGAAGGGCTGTTGTTATGGAGGTGTTCATCCAGACAGCTTTTGTCCTACAGCTGGGGCTCGCGCCTGGCTTTCGCAACATGTATGCAATCGTGTATTTCTTTAACCCTTTCGCTACCAAAGTCGCATTTTAGCAACACAGTGATGTAGGACATATATGTTACTACAAGGCATCACATTGAGGTATATTATCCAAAGACCCTATTGTCTCAGTTTTGGGAAGCAAGGATAGACCTTATTTTATATATGTCACATAAGAATCCCCAATACTGCAGACAGATTTTGTTCTCTACCAAAGTAAATTTAATGGTCATTTGTGGCTGAAATGTGGCTGGCGGCGAAAGGGTTAAGCAGAACTATGGATCCTGGTGGACTTACTGTTCTCAGAATGGACGTGTGTTGTCAGCTTGCGTGAACACACTCGCATGCAAACAGCAATCAGATATAATAGAGATCTCTTCTACAAATTATTCTTTAGAAACTATCATTCAAGATTACCGTCGCTTTCTATTTTTTTAAAATATTAAAAGTGGCGACTCTTATATTATAGCTTATCCTTTTATACCTTCAAACCCCCTCGTCCTCTCCTCTTATGTCAAGGAAAAGAAACACCCGAAGGTGCTGATGGGACCCAGAGACGCACCGGCCCCATCCCACCCCTACAAACACAAGAACAGCCCTAGAGCCCATCTACCCTTATGTCAGCGTTTGCTCCATTCACAAGACAATATTATCCCTGTCCCCAACCCACCTCTTTTCCTTCACCAAACCGCCCCCCCCGCCCTACCAACACAAGAGCAGCCCTAGAGCCCCTCTACCCTTATGTCAGCCTTTGCTCCATTCACAAGACAATATTATCCCTGTCCCCACCCCACCCCTTTTCCTTCACCAACCCTCCCCCCCCTACCAACACAAGAGCAGCCCTAGAGCCCCTCTACCCTGTCAGCCTTTGCTCCATTCACAAGACAATATTATCCCTGTCCCCAACCCACCCCCTTTTTCGTTCACCAAACCGGGGCTCTTGCGACGTACCAATCTTTGTTGGTCTTCTTCATGCCTGGGCAGTTTGTTGATTGTTGGCTGGTTTCTATTGACTCGGAGAATCAGGGATGACATCACGACCCCACCCTCCACTTCACACCTACTCCCTACCCTCAGGTGCAATTGGTCAGTCACCTGACCCCCGTCATTGACTCCCGTTTGGCTATGTCATTCGTCAAGTGGTTGGACTTAGTGTAGTCTAGAGGACCCTTCGTCGAAATCTCCTGGGAACATTGTTGGCTTCCATTTGCAGTGACTGTGCTATGTGGCAAGCTGTTCAGTGGCCCATGTGGGACGTTTTTGTGCTTGTGACAAAAAAGAATTATGTGAAACATTTATAAAGTTTTTACTGTTTGACTCGGGGGGAAAACATTGTAGTGACAATACTGATTTTTGTCTTTAATTGAAGAAATAATCTCTTCGGTAATACCGCATTGGTTAATGAAGATATGTTGCATGTTACCCAAACCAAAGACGCCCAAAGAAGAGTGTCTTTGCCCAAACCAACGATCGCATCAACGGACTTTAATTTTCTTTCTCCCGCGTCATGAAAAATCAGTTCTGATACTGCCGGGACCATAATCATCACCTGGCGAAGAAGTGACTGTAAGTTCGGTGTGACAACTGAACGACTGTTACTGGACTAATTGTAGGCCCTACTCTGACATCAAGAAAAATGGATGGACGGGCGTGCGGGTTAAAGCATGGTCCCGAAGTGGTGGATGACGCGGATGCTGATGCTGGGAGAAGCTGTAGTGGTAACTTTGGCTCTGGCTGTCGTCGGTTTGTCCGAGACCATCTCCGCAAGTCAGTCCGGCGATTGCATCGAAGACTGTCCAGGAAATTACGAGCTCAGTACGAGCTGCCTGTTGAGAAGGTAAAACTGAAGGGTTGCCAAGTGCTCAATTGTGCTTTTTTTCAATATCACTCAGTTGCGCTTATTCGAGTAGGCCTATTACGTCAATTGCGCTTATGTGTACGGGCTTTGCCTCTTAAAAGTCGAACTTCACATGACTATAAAATCAAAGTTAGAAAAGCTATCCAAACTCTGTTTTCTGTGTCTTTATATGGGATGTTAGCTCTATCTTTTGAAAGAAAAGTCTAAATTTGTGCGAAATTTCCTTTATGTCTGTGTTTCTCATACGCCACCACATATTATTAGTACTGGGTGCAATTGATGACTACAACGGGCGCAGTTGACACAGGCGCAATTGAGATATACCGGGTCAAAATTGGGATAAACGAAAAAACACCACCTTAACACCTTCTTTTCGAAAACAAAACTTTTTTTTTATAGCTAATTTCAGGATTTTTTTCTTGTGAGTATTGAATTGTTTATTGATGTTGGTGCTGTTTTTGTTGTTATAAAAGTTTATTTAATAGCGAAGCTTTCATTAATTTTGCGGTGCCATTTTCTGTAGGCCTCGTTTGTGCATAGGATTAGACAAATGATGGGTAATATACGAAGGATGAGGCAAATGCCTCTTTCTCTGTCCCCAACTCTCTCTTTCTCTCCCCTCCCCTATCCGAACGTGTGTGTGTATTCTTAGACGAGAGAAAAAAAGGGAGAGGGAGAGGGGGGGGGGGGTGTAAAGAGGAATATAAAAAAAAACCCGTTAATATGTAATGTGTGTGTGTGTGTGTGTGTGTGTGAGAGAGAGAGAGAGAGAGAGAGAGAGAGAGAGAGAGAGAGAGAGAGAGAGAGAGAGAGAGAGAGAGAGAGAGAGAGAGAGAGAGAGAGAGAAGAAGAAGAAGGGAGAGAGAGAGGGAGGGAGAGGAGAGATGCACACAGACAAACACACGCTTAGACAGACAGACAGACAGAAAGAAAGAAACCACACAACAGAAAAGCTGGGACACCACCCCACCCCACCACCCCACCCACCCCTGGCCTAGTTCCGCTCTGATCACCGTCAGTCAGCCAGTTCAGTGTCCCCACTACAAGGAACCCGTGAGTGGTATCGATCTTCATCCCCGTTAGCATGACTCACTCTGCTTCCCGCTTCTCTCTTCCTCCGCCTCCCCTCCTCTCTTCATCCTTCACCCTTTCCACCACAACCACCACCACCACAGACCACAGAATGTCTCGGCACTCTCCCCCTTAGCTCCAGAGTTCCGGCGAGCTTTTCTCTGGCACTGGTGACGTCACGAGGGTCCTTGGATTCCTGGCGGGCTGAAGCACGGTGAAGGGGGGGGGGGGGGGGGGGGGGGGGGGAGTAGAGTAGAGGGGAACGGAAAGGGAGAGCTTCAGTGTCCAGGTTTTACTACTCAGGTTTAACCCTTTCACCGCCAATGTGGCATTTATGCGCGCACCACAATGGTTTAACACCCATGTCACTAAAAGGCATCAAATCGGGGCCTGTCATTTCAATATCTTATTTTTGTTAATTTTGGGAGATAAGGATAGGCCTTCCCCATGAATTCCCAATATTGCAGATGTGTTTTTTTCTCTAGCCCGTTAAGTTTAATGGTATTTTTTGGCTGAAATATGTCTGGCGGCGAAAGGGTTAACAGTAGCGCGCGGCGCTGCGACACGAGCGCCAATGGAGGTCGAAGTTCGAGAGATGACTCACGAGAGATTCATTTAATGATTTTTCTATCGTGTGTCTCTGTCTCTGTGGATCTGTCTCTGTCTTTGTCTCTCTGTCTCTGTCTCTCTCTCTCTCTCTCTCTCTCTCTCTCTCTCTCTCTCTCTCTCTCTCTCTCTCTCTCTCTCTCTCTCTCTCTCTGTCTCTCTCTCTCTCTCTCTGTCTCTCTCTCTCTCTCTCTCTCTCTCTCTCTCTCTCTCTCTCTCTCTCTCTCTCTCTCTCTCTCTCTCTCTCTCTCTCTCTCTCTCTCTCTCTCTCTCTCCCCTCTCTCCCTCCCAAAAAACAAACAAACAAACAAACAAAAAACATTCCTCGAGTATAGTATTGATATCATTCCGTGATAATGGACTACCACTGAATCGCGAAGTTTATTGTGCTGGATTTCTGTTTGCATTTTCATTTTGTCATTTTTGTTAATTCATACTGTTGTGGGCCACAGACCTAACAATGAAAACATTTTTTACTTTGACTTTGACTCCCCAAAAGCACACTTAAAAATCAATTAACATCTCTCTCTCTCTCTCTCTCTCTCTCTCTCTCTCTCTCTCTCTCCCCCCCCCCCTCTCTCTCTCCCCCCCCCTCTCTCTCTCTCCCCCCTCTCTCTCTCTCCCCCCCCTCTCTCTCTCTCTCTCTCTCTCTCTCTCTCTCTCTCTCTCTCTCTCTCTCTCTCTCTGTGCGTACTCTGATCAGGACGTGTGTGTGTGAGTGAGTGAGTGAGTTAGTGGGAGGATTGATTCGCATGGAGTCCAGTGACTGGAATGATGCTGATGATGACAGTGGTGGTGATGGTGGTGCGGTAGCGATGATGTCACCATCAACCTTGGCTCCCAGTCTCTGCAGCAGCAACTCCATTCACACGTTGCATTGTTGTCGGGGTGGCCGCGGTTGTAAAAAGCCTAGTTGTCGTAGTAGTCATCTGCGTTGTGTGTAGGAGGGACGAAAGAAAGGGGGAAGGAGATTGTCAACCAGTGTCATTCGTTCACGTCTTCTTGCGGCAGCAGCAGCAGCAGCAGCTGTTGCTATTGATGATTAACTTGTCATTACCATGAACTTGGTATTGATTTCCTGTGGTTTTTGTTTTTTGTTGTTATTTTCGCAAGTGTTGTGTGTGTGTGTGTGTGATGAGCGCATATGCTTTTTTCACGGGGCAGATGTAAGGTGCAGACCCTCTATAAATCCTGGGAAGGACGTCAGTTCATCAGTTCTTCGTTGCAGCGTCAGTGTAGGCTTAAAGGGTGACGTGCATGTGCATCGAGAACGGCTTCTGTTTATGTGCCTACATCACAATTTGTGGTTTTAGTGTTGTTGTTGCTTATAAGTGGTTTTAAAGGTCCAGTGGGTGGGTATTATTATGAAATCGATTAGATGCCGCGTTCCCGCCTTTTTATACTTTTGATGAAACAGAGGTGTTTAACTGCCATGAACTGCTACAAGAGATAGGAAACGTGTATAATGAATGTACACAAATTAATATGTTTATCTAGACTCTTGAATTGTTTGCATGTAATGCAAGCACTCAAGTGCACACCAGACCTGTTTATCCATAATATGTCACCCTATTTTGTACTCATATCTGAAAAAAATATGGTACATGGGGGAAAATATGGTGAAATGGTGAGGAAAAAAAAGCATTTATGTATATTGCCTGATTCAGGAAACTGGTGCAGTGTGTGTGTGCGTGTGTGTGTGTGTGTGTGTGTGTGTGTGTGTGTGTGTGTGTGTGTGTGTGTGTGTGTGTGTGTGTGTGTGTGTGTGTGTGTGTGTGTGTTGTTGGATGACACTTTTGACATAGTCAGTATTTCTATAAGTGTATGCACGTTTGCACTCAGTGTTTTTAACTTTCCTGTTGGAGTACTCCTATTTTGTGGAAAAATTCACTTAGTTTGGATTTCGAATACACAAAGCCCGATTTCACGGTAAACAGGCCTGGCACATACATACACTCGTGCATGCATACTCACGCACGCACTGGTACGGGCTATCTCGGAAGCTCGGTGCATTGTAAATTTTTAAAAAAGTAATTCAAGTATGGACTATCTCGGAAGCTCGGTGCATTGTAAATTTAAAAAAAAAAGTAATTCAAGTACTTAACTGATAACAAAAGCCGCGAGCCAAGTCAGCTTTCATCAAAATCGTGAATAGGAAAAAACCAGGCAAACAGACTGATAAAACATAGACAAGCGTGATAGACAGACATAAAATAGAGACAAACGGGGGTGGATAAGAAGGTACAAACAGAAAGACACAGCCTTGACGTACGGCACGTGCAAAATAAAGCAGGGTGTTGCCCGGTGACCGGGCAGTGACCAGCCATTAATTAAGTCTGAACCGTTCACTGACCAATCTGACGGCCAAAGCCGTTCGTAGGCGATCTTATGATTGTCATTCCTATCCAGTTGTCATTAGGTTTAGACTGTCTTTACTTAGATAAATGACGTGATAGAGAGTCTGGCAAATATTTTTTTTAGTAAGCTAATAATGATATGAAACAAACAAACAACTACACGACAAGTGTAAAGTGACGTTATTTTATTCACAAGACAAAACAAAACTACTGGATATTTCGGCGAATGCGCCTTTATCAACATAGACAAACAAGAAAACAGCAAATAATGACATGAAAAAGAAACAAATTGAAAAGGTTCGTGAAATGTTTTTTTCGGAAAAGTTTGTGTTTATAGACAGATGCAATGATTGATTGTTTTGCTCGTTTACTGTTTGTGTTAACGCGTATCCCTGAGTTTCTTTCGTAGGAAATTTAAGTTTCCTAGATCTGATTCATTCCGGTCTCGTGTGACAACAACACCTTTGGGTGTACCCGTGAATGTTGAAATTGAACATAAACATACAAAGAATTTCACCCTCTCCATTTTTATCTTGCCCTTTGCCCTTCTTCGTTACCCGATTTTCTGCACGTGCATGTGCACATGCGAGCGTTTGCGCATATTCTCTACATGCTTTCTACATCTTGTGCGTGTATATGTGCGCTTACCAGCGTACCTGCATGCATAGTGCATACGATTACGTTGTTCAGCAGTGGGAACGCATCTAATCGATTTAATTGAATCAAGAATAGTCACCATCCATATTGCAATATGGAATCTCCACTAAAGCACTATAAAGACTTGATCCGTTGTCTTTTGTAAAGGCCCACATCTCCTCTCAGTGTTCCATCATTCTAGGTCACGAACTCTGGGTTTTCTCAAGAACATATTTCTCCGAGCTGGCAGGCTCACGATAATTGTTGTCTTTTCTCTGGAATAGGGCCTATTACTTTTTCTTCTCCTTTGAGGTTTTGAATTGAATTTCCCCAAAACTTTGATGTCGCAATGCGCTTGGAGCGTGGGCAGAAACTGAGCGAGAGAAATGCTGATGACGGGGAGCAAGACGAATCGATAGAAAGTGCCGGTGCGGTCAGTAGTGTGGTGTCGGAGGAGGGGTTAGTCTAGGTAGAAGATGATGGCCGAGCACAGCTGTATGTCCATGGCGGACAAGAGTGACCAGTGGTGGCATTGTTGTGTGAAGAAGTTTCACGAGGTTCGGTGCTGTTTGAAGATGTGCTATACGGTAAGTTATCATAGTTGTCGGAGTTGTTTTGGTTCGGTTGTTGTGTTCTGTTTCTTTATCGCAGGGTTACTTTCTGTTTTGGTTTCAAAGTATGTTTGTATGAAGCGTGTGCGTGTTTGCGTGTTTGCGTGTATTCGCATATATGCATTACATATGCATTGATGTGACAGACGTGGAACAAATTGATGGAACGTGCAATTGGAAACACGTGTCGCTGTGCACGAGCCAGCCCTGACTGTCATATTGCAGTTCTTGCACGTGCGCGCGTGGGTGTGACATATGGAACGAATGGCTGCAGTGTGTGTGTGTGTGTGTGTGTGTGTGTGTGTGTGTGTGTGTGAACACGTCGTGTTATATTGCACGAGAGAGCATGGCTTTTTGTGTGTTTGTGTCATGTGCCTGAGTGTGTGTGTATGTTTGTATACATATGTTCACGTGCAAAAACAATGTGGCATATGAGGTGCACATTTGAGTTGCAAGCTCTTGCATGTGTGTACATTGTCTGTGTATATATGCATGTTTATATGTATATGTGAGTGGGCGTACACGTTCACGTTCTTTGCTTGCTGAAAACGATCAACGGCAATATTAACACAAACAAACTTAAACAGACTGCCACGTCACTGGAACATACAAACAAACAACTACACAACAAGTGTAAAGAGACGTTATTTTATTCACAAGAGACAAAACAAAAGATCATTTGTAACCAGAAAACAATGCCTTTGTCAGTCAACAGATCATCGTTCTTGGCGGGCAGAAATGTGAATATTGCCCGATCGAGTGACAATGAAATGTCCATTACTGATCAAAGGTATTTATTAGTATCAAGAAGGTAATTCCGCCACCATGTGAATATCGCCCCACAGGGGGTCATCCTTACTGCCGTCAAACCTTTTTTTCCCAGAGATTCCAGTCCAGTCACTGAGACCAGTCATCAGATTCCCCATTATTCTTGAAAGAATTCCAGTCAAACCTGGTGTTACAATAGACCCCCTTCCACATAGGTAGTCTGGTCCAGTTGTATAAGACTGGCGAGAAACTGCCCCAGCTAAGAATCAGCAGCAGGCCAAAGACTGGCGAGAAACTGCCCCAGCTAAGAATCAGCAGCAGGCCAAGTACAAACTGTCCACTACTCTGAACAACCTTATTCTGAAAAAATAATAAATTCAAAGGTAGTAGGAGACAATGTTTTACGGATTGAGCCTTTTTCTAATTCAACTCAGTGAAATTCAAGGTCGCTGGCACGCGGCAAATGCCCTATTGTATAAGACTGACGAGAAACTGCCCCAGCTAAGAATCAGCAGCAGGCCACTGAAGTACAAACTGTCCACCACTCTGAACAACCTTTTTCTGAAAAAACCAAATTCAAAGGAGGTAGGAGACAACTTTTTATGGATTGAGCCTAAAGCAAACGCCAAATAAGTACTTGTTTTAATCCTTTCATCGCTAGCCATTCCTCAGCCAAAATTTACCATTAAACTTACCTGGGTAGAGTAAAGATTTTGTCTGGAATACTGGAGATTCCTCTGTGACATGCATAAAATAGGGCCTGTCCTTACCTCCCAACATTAAGAACATAAGGTCACTGGATACCAGACCCTCATTTGATGCCTTTTAGTGACATGGGTGTTAAATCATTGTGCTGCCAAGAGGCGACAGTGGCGATGAAAGGGTATTTGATGTCTAAAATGAGGACGTTGTGACATGTACGGTTCTCTAGCCTTTCTTCAGATAGTATATTTACTTCAATGGACAAAATGCCGACAAATAGCTCTCGTCTACAAATCCTGACTTTGGAGAACAGAACAATTATTTCCAGAAGTCTATAAATCTTACAGTCAAAAATGTTTTAATTCATTTCATATCGAGGAATGGTTTTCTCTTGCTTAGAATAACAAAACCTCTGTTAACACTACAGTACAGGACCAATCAATGACTTTGTTTGTTTTAATATTTAACGTGCATCGCATATTAGCGTTTCAAAGCACTGTAGCCTTCCCAAAAGGGTTATAAGCTCACTTGGTCACAAGCGTTCTCATGACAAAAGGCCATAATGACAATGAGTAAAGTACGTATGTGTCCGTTTCTAGTTTCCCTGCTGCGTACAGTCAACACATTCCGATTTCAGAGGAGCTCAAAGGAGAATATCTATTTGGAAACTATACGAAAGATTTTGTTGTTGGAAAAAAGGCAGGAGAATAGGCCAATAAGTCAGAAATATAGTATATGACAGTAAGCAAAGGGAAAAGGCACGCGTCAAAGAGAGTGGCAGATTAGAGGAAGTTACAAGCACAAACCTTCCAGAAGGTGGGGGAGCCATTTTTTTTACGAAAGACTCCCCGGTATAGTATTTCAAAGCATCACAGTTTGAGGCAAAAGGGCGTACAAATTCAGAAAGACAACAGTTAACAGTTAACCCACAGCGTCAGCCAGACCTTGAAATGGTCCAAGACACTGACAATGACAGGACGTGATAGGCGCAGCAGCCTTCATACTTGGATCAGGCTTCCCCCCGTGGGGATACCGGTGTGTGTGTGTGTGTGTGTGTGTGTGTGTGTGTGTGTGTGTGTGTGTGTGTGTGTGTGTGTGTGTGTGTGTGTGCGTGCGTGTGCGTGCGTGTGTGTGCGTGTGTGTGTGTGTGTACAAATAGTTCCCCCACCTTCTGGAAGTTCTGTGCTTGTAACTTACTCCAATCTGTCTCTCTCTTTGACTCTGCTTTTTTTTCTTGCTTTGTGTCATCTACTATCTTTCTGACTTTTTGGCCCATTCTCCTGCCTTTTTTCAACAACAACAAAATCTTTCGTATAGTTTTCTCCTTTGAGCTCCTCCGAAATCGGAAATGATGTGTCGGCGGAATCAGTGCAGCGAAGACACCAGTGAAAACTGAAAAACGGACACATACGTAGGTGAAGACGGGGTAAGAAGCCCATGGGCGGGTAAGAAGCCCATGCTAATTATCTCATGAAATAAAGAAAATTTAAGTCAAATTAGCATTCGTCGTATGGGCAAATTTCAGTGACTGAAATTTTTCTTATTTCATGAGATAATTGGCATAGGCTTCTTACCCGCCCATGGGCTTTTTACCCCGTCTTCACCTACCCATTGTGGCCTGGGAACGCAGAAGAATAAGAATAAGAAGGATCAGGCAGATCGATCGATGTCGCGCTCAGCCTCCCGATTGGTGTATGTGGCCCTCACACTGACTGTCACTGATGGACGGGGACAGCTCTGGCTGTGGCTGTACGTGCAGCCACACTGATGAAAACGAAACCCGCGCTACACCGGTATTAGGCTCTTATCGATCTCGACCCATTTCCTATTGACACCTTCTGCCGCTACCACCACTCAGGCACTGACGGTATTGAACACCGCTGTCGCCGCCAACGGTAGTTAGTGAGTGATATCTTAACACTTTCAGTGAGTGAAATCTTAACAGTTTCCGATTGTTTTGCTACATGTTGTAGCCTACCTGTCTGTTTAATGAATGCTGTAGCAGCCCACCTGAGAGAGGTTTTGCACTGTTTGCCGTTTCTGTGCGTTTCTTTAATTACCCCGCAGCCTCCTTGCTTTTATGTCCATTATTTGTAATTTTAAATGTCACTTCTTTCGCGCAATAATACCCTGTGATCCGCTGCACAGAATGTGTCATCACATTTTGTACGGAACATCTTATGCTCGGTGTCCATCTGTGTTCTACCGAGGACCCAGCATGTTTGACAATCGTGTGACTGGTAGCACACGCCTTGTTGCTTTTGACTCTAGCTCTCGCTGACAGGTTATGCACACAAGCAGGCCTGCTCTCTTTTGATCTCTCTCTCTCTCTCTCTCTCTCTCTTCTCTCTCTCTCTCTCTCTCTCTCTCTCTCTCTCTCTCTCTCTCTCTCTCTCTCTCTCTCTCTCTCTCTCTCTCTCTCTCTCTCTCTCTCTCTCTCTCTCTCTCTCTCTCTCTCTCTCCCCCCCCCAAGACCCAAACAACATGGGGCGACAACGGATCGCGTACATAACGCACGCCAGTCGGTGTGAAATGACATCGCAGCAGGTGTGAGAAAAACACAGAATGAAACAAAACAGATGCTTTGTATTAGCCAGGACACGAGATGTACACCGAATCATGTACCTGATAGGCTACTCGATGCGTTTTGTCGAGTAAACACTTTGGCGACGTGCTTGTTGCCGTACTGTGTAGTGACACCATTGGGTTTTTTTTATATTCTCCTGTGACCAGTGACGGTTTGGGAATCAGTGATCAACTGGCATAGCTCAACGGTTAATTAAGTGAAAGATTATCGGCTAAGAAGGCATGCTCTTCTCACCAGCACAGTGATTTGGCGTATGTTTGTTGTCCTACTATTCAATGTCTTTTCTTTTCTTTCTCAGTTTCTTTCTGCTTTTTTTTTCTTTCTTTGCCTTTCTTTCTTTCTTTCTTTCTTTCTTTCTGTCTTTCTTTCTTCACACCATGGCCGGTCTTATTTACCGATATTTGTCAGCAGTGCTCATATTACCTATATAATTATGGATGTCTGAGGGCCTGATTTCTGGCCCATACTTTTTAATGTCGGCCTATAATTAGGCCTATTATTGTTCTTTTATAGGACTGAAAACAGCAGAGTAGGCCTAGTTATAAGCATTAATTTTGTTTTCTGCGGCACCGCTGTTCATCCAGATGGATTCTGCTTCGTTTTTGGAAGTGAATGGATAAAATTGAAATATGCTACGAGAACGTGCTGGGGTTTTGTAAACAACGCCTTGCTCACATCTTGACTGAACGTGATCACCAACATGATGAACAAGATGTGAAAAACACAGCCTCCCCACTGCGGGCTGTGCGATTGGACATTGCGGCGCGCAATCACAGAAACAATTTAGCGGAAAGACAAGCCTAGTGCCAGAGTTTACGGCTCTTTCTTTCTGTTCCTCTCTTTCTCCTCACTCAACTGCCAGTTTGGCTGGCAGCGCAGTGCAAGAACCGCGAGTGCAGGTTTTGTTGTGCCAGATTTGCCTTCCCGTGCTTCCCTAGGCCTAGCCTAGTTCCCTAGACCTCTCGCTTCACTCCTCGCAGATTTTGAGGTTTGGAGGGCACAGTTGTTGCGCGTTTGTGTAATAGGAAGTGTTGAATGGAAATGTCGATTACCTAGCATGTATCTATCTGTGTAAGGAGTACAATCGTTTGAACACCATTTGTACGGTACGTGCGTGTGCCTAGGATTAAATTTGACTTCAGTGCATTGATCAAGAATGGCAGAAAAGGAGCCAACACGTAAGTTGGGTTTCACGGCTGATTGTGATGTTTTGAATCGTGGAGGGTTCTTTCCACTAGGCGTTCAAGAATGCACATGATCATCTCCAAGTTTAGTCAAGTTTTACTTTTTGTGTGTTTGACGGTTTAAGATTTGGGTTAGGGCTGTGGATAGGGTTAGGGTCAGTTTAATTTCAGATTGAAAGGTTAAAAGATACAAATTCTAAACTTTCGCTTAAAACTAACATTGCCCTGTGCCGATCGTGAAGGGTTTCTCTGTCTTAGTAACATGTCAGGAATTTCATTCAGAGAACAAACACACAACGGTGTGGCCCTTGTCTTTGACTCGGAAATAATTTTGTTGGCTCTGACTCCTAGTCTTGCTAATTAAATAGTTTAAACACTTAATGATGCTCTTTGAGCTTGCTGTTACGTCAAATACTACTAGCACAGGTAGGCCTAGTAGTACCTACTAGTTTCAATACAGGTAGGCATAATCGTAAACAGGTTAGGCTAAGGCCCAATGCACATTATGCGCTACAGTTGATTTGTGTGTGCAAAATTGAAAAGAAAAAGAATGCAATGGAACTATTCACCAGAAATTGTGTTTCCCGTGTTATGCCTGTCCTACTCCATCTCACCTGAACTGAGTAAAAGAAATAAAATGAGTTTGCTGGTTTTTGTGGGAGAAATTATGTTGGTCTCTTTGCATTTGTTTTTACTTATCTATCTACTTACTTTTCTGTTTATGTGTGTCCATTTGTCGTCCTTCTCTCTCCCCCCCCCCCCTCTCTCTCTCTCTCTCTCTCTCTCTCTCTCTCTCTCTCTCTCTCTCTCTCTCTCTCTCTCTCTCTCTCTCTCTCTCTCTCTCTCTCTCTCTCTCTCTCTCTCTCTCTCTCTCTCTCTCTCTCTCTCTCTCTCTCTCTCTCTCTCTCTCTCTCTCTCTCTCTCTCTCATACTGATGCGGCAAACAGTCTCTCACCCACACGGTTTCTATTTCCGTCTCTGCCTCATTGTAGGGTACCTAGTATAAAAATGGCAAAGCGAAATGGGTTTATAAATGTTGTTTCTGACTAATAAAAAACCCACACACCACACAAATAAAACAAATCTTTAAAAAGTGATACACTTGTACACTTCACATAGTGCTGTAAAAAATATAATCAGTTACTTCATCGCACTGTGTAACAAATCATGATGCATAATATTGCAAATTTG
>CM065680.1:77733992-77738992 GCA_017654935.2 Phymorhynchus buccinoides | reverse complement strand
GTTCTGTAGGAACAGGAGTATCTTGTAACATATATCAAGGGACCGTGTGATTTCTGTATGTGTGTCTGTATTTTTAACTTCATAAATGCGTTGCAAGCACAGCAAATAAACAACTGGCTTGATTGTGATGAATAGTGGCAAGAAGATTCCTGCAATCGTGCGTAGGCTAGTCTCCCGTTATTTCTTTTCATGTGAACATACACAATTAAAATATTAAACTATTAACCAACATTTTTGTTTGCATCAACATTTGCTAGTGAAACATGGGAATTTGTAACCGAATGTACTTTTTAGAAACCCAAAGCTATTGTTTTTATTCACCATTTTCTCTTAGGAGATTCGAGAATCAGTTTGCATGCCCACCTGGAACACAGGAGCTCAATTCCCTCTTGGGAAATGTCTTGCATTAAAAAAGCAAACAAACAAAAAACTTGGGGCTATGGTAACCATTTTAGATTACATTATCCATGTAATCTTATGCCTCTTATGCCTCATATAACCCTATAAGTTTAAGATGGAAGAAAGAAAAGAAAAAAAAGATTCTATTAGAGCATTTGCCACGCGCCGGTGACCTTGAATTTCACTGTGAGGTGAATTTAGAGTTGAATTAGAGAGGTCAGCGCAACTCGGGCAGAACGAGCTAGGGCAAATTAGTAGTCTGGTATAGAGAATGAACACTCGTGGCAAGTGCCCTATTAAAAAAGCATTCTAGCTAAAGACTGGGCAACTCTCTCTCTCTCTCTCTCTCTCTCTCTCTCTCTCTCTCTCTCTCTCTCTCTCTCTCTCTCTCTCTCTCTCTCTCTCTCTGTCTCTGTATGTGTGTGCGTGTGTGATATAATAACGTTACGCCCTAAAGGGCATAGCATTTGGGTAATGGGTGAGGTGGAAGGGTACATTTATGCAGCTGGGAAGCGGAGTTTCTTGCACTGAGTGCAGCCATCACCTTCCTGGCTCTATCTGCCCCGTGGTGACGGGCGGGGACCGATAAACGGGATGCAAAATGAACTGGGTTGCTTACCGAGGCAGTTGAACGACCCCCGAGGAGTGTGAATCCATATCACATGTTATCTCCTTAAAATCCATTGACGCAATACTGTGAAAGCTAGGTTTTACGTCCACTCGGCTGCAAAACAGCACATATGGGATGAACCGTCAACCAACCATCATTCAATGTTTTGACCAGATCCTGGAGGTACTGCCATACCGGGTCTGATCCGATTCAATGCTCTTACGCAATTCTGTATAGTTTAAAATCCTATTTGATGAAATTCTGCTTAAAGACCCACCACGTCACGTGTCAAAATCACGGTTTTTTTCGTGTTTTCCCTCTTATAGCTGGTAAGAAATCTTAAGAAATCTTCCTAGTATAAGAGGGAATGTGACACGTGACGTGGGGGGTCTTTAAGGTCCTCCGGTCTGGAACAGACGCATATGGGACATTATTAGATATAAAGATGGTGGGAACGATCTTGGAGGCAATGTCCGGAGGCAGTGCAACACCAGGAAAGTCCCAAATTTTTAACAATGCAGATGTAGAGTGTACGACGTATCGTAAATCCTATCTAAGGAAAATCACGTCTTTTATTTCTGTTGAAGTTTAAGCATTAAACCATTTGGAAAATCAGGCTTTTTTCTTCTCCAAATAAAATCAACAACACCAAGACTCATCTACTAATTATGGATGAAGACAAGATGGTGATTTTTGTTAGGGTAGACTCGATGATGAAAATCCGTTTAACGTCCTCCGGTCTGAAGCAGACACATATGGGACATTAGTAGATATAAAGATGATTGGAACGATCCTGGAGGCAATGCCCGGAGGCAGTGCAACTCCAGGAAAGTCCCGAATTAAAATATATGTTTTAATGAATGAGCAGTTGCACTATATAATAATATGCCTACCGTCCCTCTTTCTGAGACAAGTGTTTGAGTCTTCTATGATTATGCATGTCTTGATTTTCCAGTCTTTTGAAGTTTCGCAGTTATTTCTACAAAAACTGAAATAAAATGAGAATGGTCTTGCATCCTTAGGACTCTTTTCCTTCCCCTAATTTCTCAGTCTACACGATCTGCTTGCTCCTGATTCTACAATCCTCTCCCCTTTCCTCTCCTCTTTGTGACTCAACTGGTCAACAGACCACAAACACGAACATCCCTCAAGTAACAACTTTGGTACAACACCAGCAACACTCGACTGCCTTATCTCATGGTTTTTTGTTTTTCTTTCCATGGCTGACCTTTTACTGTTCACGGGCTTCTGAGCAGAAAGGGATTAGGGTCGCGCCTGAGGACTTCAAAGAGAATGGGCCCGTGACCTGTCCTAATGCATCAAGGATGGGTTGTTACGGGTCCTCTTCTAGATGATTATCAAGCGTGGAGAGCTTTTGCTGAAGTGTCGGTTTTACGTGCGGTTTTGTTCTTTTTTCTTTGCGTGCCTTCAACCTTAAATTTTGCAATTTTACCAACGAAAGGAGATGATTGTTTTAAGTCATTGCTTATCTCCCTCATGCAACGACTTGTCAGTCTATCTGTCTGTCGATGCTCTCTCTCTCTCTCTCTCTCTCTCTCTCTCTCTCACCAGCTCGTCTCTCTCTCTCTCTCTCTCTCTCTCTCTCTCTCTCTCTCTCTCTCTCTCTCTCTCTCTCTCTCTCTCTCTCCCCCCCCCCCCACCTCTCCAGCTGGCTGGCTGTGACAGGTTATTCCATCGCTTGTGTGCAAATGACAGAAGAAAGAGTTACTTCCTTTGTAAGGATTAGCGGTTGGAAACACTTCTGTTTCATAATAACTTCATTCGTACCCTAATTCAAGATTAGTCTGCAAAATAGTACCATGAACTGCAATCCTCAACTAAGAGAAACTCACTAAATGAAAGTCTGACTGGAGAACGTGATGAAATCCTGTTTTAGCATCTTCATTTTGCTGCAGTTGACTGATGGTGTGCATGCAGCTGATCATACAAAAGAGAATCAATATTCTTTTTCTTTTTTAAACAAGATTCAGTTGTGGTGAAAAAGACTTGGTTATGCTATTTTACGTGTTAACATGGATATATTTTCGGTAAAGGTCAAGATGTGCCACCCCCCCTACCTATCTCGGTTAATTGTATTTTTCCGTTATTGCCTTTCTTACCATACATAAAGCTGTATTTTAGGAACATTTTTAGCTAATAACCTTTTTGGAATACTAACCCTAACCCTAGCCCTAACCCTAACCCTACCCCCCACCGTATAAGACGGGAAAACGCAACGAACCACAACTGTGACAAATCGCGGTGTACTGCAGTACATAGTGGGGGGTAGGGTTAGGTTTAGGGTTAGGGTTAGGGTTAGGGTTAGTATTCCAAAAAGGTAATTAGCTAAAAATGTTCCTAAAATACAGCTTTATGTATGGTAAGAAAGGCAAAAACGGAAAAATACAATTAACCGAGAAATGCATGGGGGGTGGCACATCTTTACACATTTTTCAATGCAAACGTTTGAGAGAGTGGGTGGGTGGGGTGTAAGATTCAAGATAGCCAATAACAGAGGGATCTAGGATTTACGTGTATGGCGAATATGACAGCTTTGGCTTGATTTTATTGGAGGAGTTTGTTACTTATTTATGGTGTGTGTGTGTGTGTGTGTGTGTGTGTGTGTGTGTGTGTGTGTGTGTGTGTGTGTGTGTGTGTGTGTGTGTGTGTGCATATGCGCACGTGAGCTCACAAATTTAGTAGACAATTCGTTTTAGAATGTGGTGTGTTTGTGTGTTGCAGCAGCGACAAAGCGTGGGCCCGCAGATGTTGAGCCTGTCCCAGATGTTTGACATGGCTGGCTCAGGCTATGGAGGCACGGCCGATCACTTCCCCGCACAGCAGGTCAGTACTCAACTCCTTTCTTTTGTGATGGTTTGCTATAGTTTGTTGAATTGCATAGTCAGTGCGTCTTATGTTAAACGCTCACCGATTTTTTTCCTGTTCATCTGTATTGGTCAATTTTAATGCTTTTTGTTTCATGGACGTAGGACAGGGACTGCATGTTGAACCGACAAACCCTTAACGTCTCTTCTAGACACAAAACGATTTCCTAGAATCACTCACTCACTCATCCTCTCTGTGCCGTCTGGCGCTTGAGGCGATGGCAATGGATCTCCACCTGACTGTCTGCTGCTACATTGGGAACTGTTGCCAGAGATAGTCTTTGCCCCTCAGCTCTTTTTCCATCGTCCTTCTCCAGGTTTCTTTTGGCCGCCCTTGATTTCTTCTCCCTTGTGGTGTAGAGCCACTCTGGGTAGTGAGTCCGGTGACATGCGGCAGATGTGTCCTAACCACCTCATCTGCGAGCCTGGATGGTCTCACTCAGAATTGCACCTCCTGCTCTGGTGCGGAGGTCTTCGTTTGAGATGGTGTTGGCCCGGAAAATCTTCAGTATTCTTCGCAGACACTTGGTCTGGAACACTGCCAGCTTTGGTTCGATTGTGGCAGTGGTCTTCCAGCATTCCGATCCATACAGGAGAACACTGAGTACGTTGCTCTGATCTTGATGTTGATTCTGATCTTGGTGTGGATGCTGAAGCCTGTAGATTTCCAGATGGGCTTGAGCATGACAAAAGCTTGGTTCGCTTTGCTGATCCTGGTGTTGATGTCCTAGCTTGCATTAGATAATTAGTTCACACTCCAACTACAAGGTTGCTTGACAAATCTGATCATGCTGTGGCACACTCTCGGTTAATTAACCATAGCATTCAATGTGACTGATAATTTTGAATTTTCTGTGTTGTCAGTGTGTCAATTTTTGTCTGTTAAAAATTCACAGCATGTGACTGATACCTTTCTGTGTTCATTAACGTTTCCATGCATGTAACTGAGGGAATATGGTTTTATCAGTTATTACCCTGTACAGACAAATTAAACAAAGCAAATAGTGAACTCTGAACCTCCTGGACATAGATACAAAGATTAAGGTATATATTATATAATAAAAACAACAGCAATAATAAAACTCGAATTGTTCTTTACTGAACAA
>CM065680.1:77723992-77728992 GCA_017654935.2 Phymorhynchus buccinoides | reverse complement strand
CAGTATCCTGGAGAAATGAATAGCTTAATGTTATCAGGAACCCCCTGTGGGGATACCGGGGGTTCTTTTGTATAAATAGTTCCCCCACCTTCTGGAAGTTCTGTGCTTGTAACTTCCTCTAATCTGTCACTCTTTGACTCTGCCTTTTCCCTTTGCTCACTGTCATCTACTATCTTTCTGCCTTACCGGTCCATTCTCCTGCCTTTTTTTTCACGAAACGCTTTCAAAAACATTTCCCCCAGCCGAAGTCGGACTTGCTGGGCCTAACTGTTTCTTAGTTAGGCGCATAACGGCAGCATGACGCATCTGCGCTCATAATTGACAGGAAACTGAGCGATCGAAGAAGAAGAATGTTATGAGGCAGATTGCCAAAGGGGAAAATGATGCAGATGATCTGATTTGGGAGGTAAAGAGAGGGAGCATGCTGGGAAAAAATCAAATACAGTAAATATTTTTTATTCATTGTGGTTTTTTTTGGTCTCTCAGTCTGCAGCGGTTTGTGTCTGTCGGTCTATATGTGAGCCCCTCCATTCACTCTCTCTGTGTCAATCTGTGTTCTCTGTATGTCTCTGTCTCTCTTTCTCCCTCATCATCCCCTTTTGTCACTTTAGTTTCTTTCTCATTCTTTGAAATAGGCATGGCTTTTTTTCAGTGAACCATTCAGACTGACTCTCTCTCTGTGTTTTAAACAAAGTTTATTGACATAATATATTGCAGTGTACACAAATTATTTCATGAGCACAACAAGCTATAAGCTTATAAGCGCACTCTCTCTCTCTCTCTCTCTCAATCTCTCTTCTCTCTCTCTCTCTCTCTCTCTCTCTCTCTCTCTCTCTCTCTCTCTCTCTCTCTCTCTCTCTCTCTCTCTCTCTCTCTCTCTCTCTCCCTCTCTCTCTCTCTCTCTCTCTCTCTCTCTCTCTCTCTCTCTCTCTCTCTCTCTCTCTCTCTCTCTCTCT
This sequence comes from Phymorhynchus buccinoides, assembly GCA_017654935.2. Taxonomy (NCBI): domain Eukaryota; kingdom Metazoa; phylum Mollusca; class Gastropoda; order Neogastropoda; family Raphitomidae; genus Phymorhynchus; species Phymorhynchus buccinoides. The sequence goes on along the minus strand of CM065680.1, from coordinate 77,728,036 downwards.
CCTCTCTCTCTCTCTCTCTCTCTCTCTCTCTCTCTCTCTCTCTCTCTCTCTCTCTCTCTCTCTCTCTCTTCTCTCTCTCTCTCTCTCTCTCTCTCTCTCTCTCTCTCTCTCTCTCTCTCTCTCTCTCTCTCTCTCTCCCTGTCTCTCTCTCTCTCTCTCTCTCTCTCTCTCTCTCTCTCTCTCTCTCTCTCTCTCTCTCTCTCTTCTCATTTCTATTCGACGCACAACTGCAGTACTACATTTTTAAGACAGCATCAGTTGTGATCACTAGTGTCATGTGATTCTGTTGCAGGCCCTGATCTTCCAGAACGGTAACCTGCTGTCAGGCTCCCTGGAATCCTTGATACAGCACCTGGTGCCCACTGCAGACTATTACCCCGATGTAAGACCCCAGCTGTCTCATTTCCGGGGTCCCAATCGTCCTGCAAAACAAGGGGTCCCAGAGACTCCTTCACTTACAGTATAGAGGGTCCTAGAGGTGGGATAGAGGGTCTCAGTGGCATTGCGAATGCTTAAAATAATTTCCATCCCTGGGACCCCCTGCACATTCTTTTAGAGGGTCCTTGAGAATTTTAGTGCTTCATAGACCCCCAAATGGGGGTCCCTGGGAGCCCTGCATTACATAATTTTAGTGATCCATATGTTTACTTTTTTTTTCTTTTTTTCCCCCCTTTTTTCTTACCGCCATTTCTTTCCATATCTTGGGTTAGTTTTGTTTTGTTTTTTGTCTCCAATGCAGCTGTATTGACAACATTAAGACAAAACAGGGCTTGGCATTTCCTCTGTTGACTTCTCTTATAAGCTATCAATTCTGTCAAGAAAGAGAAAGAGTCTTGTGTTAATTAACCCATAGAATAGGTCCGGAAGGGGTGGCGTTGAGGGTGGCAATTTAAAGAACTGGATAAGTGTTTTTTATGTGTAGTGTTCAATGTAAAGAGATGAAGCTATAAAATTCTCTTCAAGCATGGCCATGTAAAGGCTTTATAAAAGATTATGTGTTTTTGTAGATTTAAATGCGAATGAGTGTATCATTGCATTGCTAACTCGATGAGTTAAAAAAAAAAGAAGGCAATATCTGCTCGATTCTCACAAATTTGATCTTCTTCTTCTTCTTCGATCGCTCAGACAGTTTCCTGTCAATTATGAGCGCAGATGTGTCATGCTGCCGTTATGCGCCTAACTAAGAAATACTTAGGCCCAGCAAGTCCGACTTCAGCTGGAGGAAATCTTTTTGAAAGTGTGTCGTGAAAAAAAGGCAGGAGAATGGACCGGTTAGGCAGAAAGATAGTAGATGACAGCAAGCAAAGGGAAAAGGCAGAGTCAAAGAGAGTGGCAGATTAGAGGAAGTTGCAAGCACAGAACTTCCAGAAGGTGGAACTATTTGTACAAAAGGCCCCTGGTATCCCCACGGGGGTGGGGTGGGGGGGAAACTTGATCCGAAGTTCTGTCTGTGGTCTGTTGAGTACCACAAGGAGTTCAGTTAGCAATAGCGGTACGGTACCCTCAGTATCTTTTCCGGCATAATAAAGTTTATAGTGACATAATGATCATCTTCTAATAGAAGTTTCTTTGCTCTGTTTAGTGTGCTGCATGCAGCAAGAATGTGTGATGGGCGGTTTGGCGGAATGTGTAATAGAAAGGATGTGAGAGGAATCCTGTTTCTCTTAAAGGGCGTGACTCTGGCAAAGATACAAACATGTGTGCCCAACAGTCAGAATGAGAACGATTTTCCTGTTGAGCTAATTAATTTTTATTTTCAATATTGAGTGCCTTTAGTTGTTTTTTTATTGAAATTTTTTATTTTTTATTTTATTGTTTCATGTGCTTTCAAGTTTCAAAATTTATCTTTTAATACTAGTATTAGTTTAAAGAAAAACTGATTTATGACTGAGGATTTTGCTCATGCACATATGAAGGGTCCACTTAAATGAGAGAGAGATGGAGAGAGAGAGAGAGAGAGAGAGAGAGAGAGAGAGAGAGAGAGAGAGAGAGAGAGGAGGGAGGGAGGAGGGAGAGGGAGGGAGGGAGGAGAGGGAGGGGAGGGAGAGGAGGAGAGAGAGAGGAGAGAGAGAGAGATTTGATACTTTATCTCAAAGCAAATGCTATTCGCAAACCATAAAATGTAATGAGGTGGAAACTAGTTCCTTTTGATTGATGAAGTTACTTTCATTCACCACGTATAACGCTTACGTGTTAAAGCAGTTGCGCTCAGCGTTTGAAGTCATTAGCTTTTCGTTTGCGTTTTATTTTTATTGACTGATATTTTGGGGTAATGAGGATTTGATGTTTTTTGCAGAGGACGTACATCTTTGCCTTCCTCCTCAGTTCTCGGCTGTTCAAGCACCCTCACCAGTTGTTTTCTGAAGTCTGCCAGGTAAATAATGTTGTCAGATGAAAGCTAGAACGTTCTACCACAAAAGGAAGAAAAGCAAGGCTTATAGTACCTTCTGGCGTGTACAAATTATGTGGAGGTTAGAGTGAATGAATGAGTCAGTTGTTGATGAGTTTGACTGGTTCTGCTGTGTGGGGGTGCATGCGTGTATGGATGGTGAATATAGGGGGAAGTGAGTGAGAGTGTGTGTGTGTGTGTGTTTGTGTGTGTGTGTGCATTTACTTTGAGTAGAGTGTGTAAATGTGCATAAAAGTGTGTGTGTGTGTGGGTATTGAGTATGTCTGTGTGTGTGTGTGTGTGTGTGTGTGTGTGTGTGTGTGTGTGTGAGTGCAAGCGTAAACAGGATGGGAAGGAGGGAGGGATTGGGGGTGAGCGTGATGGGGGCATAATAGTGAGTGAATTGCATGTGCATGAGTGGGTGTTTCTCGGTAAATGTTAAAGTGTAGAATGCAAGTTGTTTATGATTGCATGGGTGTGGGCAATGTAGAAATGTGAGGATATATTGGTGAGGGGTGTGTGTATGTGTGTGTGTGCATGGGTGTGATTTTTCCTGGTATAAAAGGATTTCCTGTTTTTGAATTTTACCAGAAAAGCAAGTTCCTTTTGTTTTAGCCCCTTGACTTCCACCAAGGTATCATGAGGACATCACTGATGATGCCATCAGATGAAGAGGAATAACCCTGCTAACTTAGTCAAGAGAGTAATATCCCCAGACCATGTTGCCAGATTGGCTCTATCAGTTGTCTTTTTCATGGCATGATTTGCCCTATGATTTTTTCTTTAATTTTCTCTGGCAGTCAAGGGGTTTTGTCAAACAAGATCTTTGTGTGTCTACTGTATTTTTCAAACACTTTAAAATAAGTATTTGTATAAATTGTGGAAAAAAGCAAACTAAAATACCTTCATAAATAATTTTTGCTTCAGCTGCAGGGGGACATTACCCCATAGACCCCGGCCTTTCAGGTTTTTTCATTTTGTGTAGTTCCACCCATATGTGTGTGTGTGTGTGTGTGTGTTTACACACATGTGCCTGTTTGTGTTGTGAGTGTGTATGGATGATTTACAGCTTTGCGCTTGTTGCACATTTAACAATACAGATTATTATGATTATTAGACCTGTCAATTAAATGAATTTGAATATTTTTTTCTGCGTTTTCTTCCAGTTGTGTGTCTACCAGCAGAACCTGACCAATGATTCCATCAACAGAGATGCTCTGGGAAAGTTTGGCCCTCACATTGTTAGGTTGATCAGGTGAGCCCACGTACAGTTCCCATTCTCATCTTGCCATCTTCACAGATTGCTATCAATTCACAGACGTTATATTTATATCAGTTAATGTGGTTTGTGGCAGATAGATAATGTTTCGTTTTCGGGTTTTTTTCCTTTTAAACCAAATAAGATCCCAAAGTGTGCTTTCATGACATAAGGATGAATGCTTGGAGATATTGCGCAAAACTAGTGCTCTGGACGATACTGAGTGTCTGTTGCCTTTGAATAAACTTTCACATATGTGACACAGCACCACGAAAGGGACATTAAGTCACTGGGCTTGTTAACAACAGGCTTGCAAAGTAAAAAAAATCTCAGTTTGTGTCAATTTTGAATTATGGGTATTTTTGTGTTCTCTAACATCTTATCTTTCATATGCATA
>CM065680.1:77651492-77721492 GCA_017654935.2 Phymorhynchus buccinoides | reverse complement strand
GCACAGAATCCCTGCAGAAATCGCAGACCCATGCTATCCCCACAGTAAGTGTGCTGCAAGTGTTCTTTATTCCTGTCTCCCCATGGGGATACCGGGGGGTCATTCGTAAAAATAGTTCCCTCACCTTCTGGAAGTTCTGTGCTTGTAACTTCCTCTAGTCTCTTTGACTCTGCCTTTCCCTTTGCTTTCTATCATCTACTATTTTTCTGACTTATTGGCCCATTCTCCTGCCTTTAAACCCACCCAAAATCTTCCAAATAACTTTTCTCCTTCGAGCTCCTCCGAAATTGGAATGTGTCGGCTGTATGCAGTGGGGAGACCAGTGAAAGCTGAAAACCGGACACATATGTGCCTTACCCATTATGGCCTGGGAACGCAGAAGAAGAAGTGGAGATAATTTTGTGGATGGAAATAACTGTTCACTGATGGATTTAGTGTCAGTTGGTTATTGTGCTTACTTGGAATAAGTGGGGTCACGTCTCCTTGGGTCTTGCCAAGACTAAAGACTAGATGGATAGAAGCTTTGACATTGGATTGAATATGAAGTGTTGGTGATTTATGTATGGTTTGGATTGTAAGCAAACTGTAAGATCTCTAGCTGAATTGAAATAGAAATTATTCTCTTGCAAAACTGTAGCAGTTTAGAGAGAAAGGAAGACGCACAGACAGACAGAAGATGGAAAGAGAGAGAAATACAGACAAACCAAAACTTGGGCAGATAAACAGACAGGAAGAAAGAAAAGTATTAAAAAAAAAGTAAAGAAAAGCTGACTGACTGACGGATAAGTTTAACTCATTCAAGTCGTTCCTGCCATATATGTCCGGAATTAATAGATAGCTGTCAATTTGATGCATTTGCTTCAAGGGAAGTAACTCTCTGTGCATACCATATTGTGGAGCTGTCAATTTGATGCATTTGCTTCAAGGGAAGTAACTCTGTGCATACCATACTTTGGTCACTTCTAAACTCACTTCGCTCCCTTAGACCACAATTTTGCCTCAGACTTTGCTTTTGTAGTGGTTCGTTGTGGCGAAACCAATCAGTGTAGAGTTATTCTATGTATAGTCTATATATAAAAAAGTCTGATCTACAACTTCCCTATGTCTAAACCTGAAGTAAAAACATGTAATCTTCTTTCATTTCTCCTTTTGTTTATGTATGTTTTGTTTGTGTGCATGGCTGGAGTGATTTGTGAGGTTTTTTTTAATAATTCAAAATCGTTGCGATGCGAATGAGTTAATTAGATGAGACAGACAGACAAGCTAACAAAGGGAAAGACAGACAGAAAATCTGAGGAATACAAACTGAAGCAGACAGACATAGCCATTAGCCGTCTGTTGTTTCCTCCGTTGTATGACCCAATCACTTACTTTTCCACTCAGTGCAAGTTGGCAAGACAAGTGGAGAAGTAGAACCTATAGAATAAAAGTACTCTCTTGTACAGGAAAACTATCATCAGTTATCATCTCAATAGCACCCCCCCCCTATCCCCATTTTTCACCACCTCAACCTTCCTTATTGGACTGCCCCAACCTCCTACACGCATCTCTATGAGCAGTAGAGGCAGCAGTAGTGACAGCAGTAGCAGCAGCAGCTAAGTGGCTCTAGGCTGCTTATGATGACTGTGGGCTCAATCACCGGTTCTCGATTGCTTCCTGTTATTATACTACTTCACTTTCTTGAGGCTCTCTGGACACAGGCGCTTGACACTGTGTCTCGCTGCTACTACTTACTGCTGCTGCTTTGACTTCTGTTGTATAAACATTTTGGAGGTTCACTCTGAAAAACGTCTAATCTTTAACTAGCCTTTTTTTTAGATAAAAAACAACAAAAACTAAACAAAATTACACTTTTTTTAGGCTACTGTTTTGTGTGTGAAAATAATAAGACTTCTGTTGGAAGCAGAAAATACTGTTATAAGCCATTAGATACCAAAGGTTGGATAATAAAATGAAAAAGGAAATGCAAGTACCTGTGTTGTAAAGCAGGAAACTGAGACACAGCATATACAGACCTACAGCAGGCGCACGCTGTGTATTGGTTTTCAGTGTGGCCTGGGAGACATGTCCTTTATCACACTACTGTAGATTTGGAGGAATAGATTGCTAGAAATCAGAATTCATTTCTTGAGTTGTTTGACAAAAAAAGGAAGCAAAAATCATGGGTTTGGCTCAAGGCAAAAGACAGTGTGCTTTAAAACTGCCAGTGTTGGCTGCTGTGTCAAAGAGATGGAACACTGAGACTGAAGGCTTGATAGCTCAAACTGAGGTGAATGCTCTACAGTTCATACTTTCTGAAAAATAGAATACAAAGTCAGAATCAAGTGTATTACTCCATTTGAGTGTCTGTAGAATTGCTAACAATACAATATAGCCTGAAACTATAAAATAAAAAAATAAAAATTTATCATCTGTAAGTTCGATTCTTTTTGTATGGTTGTGTATGTTTAGGTTTTTATTTGGGATTTAAACCGGTTTTATATGTTGATGTAATCGTATGAAGAACAAACAAAGAAACAAAATAATGCCTGTACCATTGTATTGTAGTTTGATTTGTGTATGTACCCCAGCTGTTTTGCACAGATTTGTTTTGGCAAGTTCCTTTTTTGTGAGATTGTTTGCTCGTATTGTCTTTATATGGTTGCAACAGTCAACAATAGTCATGTCTGGATCCATATTTATATTGTTATTTGAAATTTTGTTGTTGCAGACGGACGTGATGGAAGTGTGTCCCAGTCCAGTGGTGCTTGCACAGCAGTTGACGCATATTGAACTGGTGAGAAAGTTTGTACACATTCCCCTTTCTTATAACACACAAATGCTTAGGATTAGTCACTCCTATACACACAGGCAAGTCGTACACACATACACACACACGCATTCACACAACGACCCGCTCACTCACACATACATGCACATGTATATTGACTTTCACACACACACACACACACACACTCTTTCTCACTCAGTCTGTCTCTCTCTCTCTCTCTCTCTCTCTCTTTCTCTCTCTCTCTCTCTCTCTCTCTCTCTCTCTCTCTCTCTCTCTCTCTCTCTCTCTCTCTCTCTCTCTCTCTCTCTCTCTCTCTCTCTCTCTCTCTCTCTCTCTCTCTCTCTCTCTGTCTCTCTCTCTCTTTCAACACTATATACAAAAGCAAACATAGGCATACTCTGCACAAAACTGTACATTGTTAAAAACTGATGTGTAAAAACCGATTGTTCATTGCAGGAACGTCTGAGCATGATTGGCCCTGAAGAATTCATTCAGGCTTTCTGCAAAGAGAGGATAGAGTCTGAGGTAAGCTCACCACCACTGTCTCTGATTTCTGAACATAAAGCATAGAAGATGAAGAAAGAGAAGTTACTTTCATAGACCATCATTCATAGACCAGTTTTCAAAAGGTCAAAGGTTAAAAAAAACCACAATTTAAACAACAAACCAGCCATAGATTTTTAATATGATTTATAGACTTTTAGGCATCTGGTTTTAAATGTTATAAAATGCTGGAAGTTTGTATTTACTTAGATCAGTAAGAGTTTTATGGAGAAAAAACTGGTTTGGTTCAGAAATGCACCCATAATTGCTATGAAGAATTATTGATTAATTTTTGACTAAGCATATAATACTGCATAGAAACACACATTTTGAAAGCAAAATCTTTCGTGCATTATTTTAAAGGCTTATTATATATTTGAGTGTTTGTCTGAAACCTTTCTAAAGCATTATGGCTTATGTTGTGAAGTTCAAAAGTTTAATTCAAAATGCAAGAATGCAAGAGTGAATGTTGCCTTCATTGATCTTTATAATACTAAAACCCCACAAACTTTCAAATTTTGGTTGGGTTGTGTTTCAGAGTTTTGATGATGTGAAGACGACACACAACCTGGAGTCCTATGTGCAGTGGTTCAATCATCTCAGCTACGTTGTGGCCTCAGAAATCTGTTCAGTAAGTAATCACAATGTTGGCCATTAATGATATTGCAACACAGCATTTTTAAACAAATGCGTAAGATACAAGGTAGCCAAACATTTGTATGGCCATAATGAATGATACATGTTTTAATCAATGAATCAATCAATAATTTATTATTACCTCAAGTACAGGATAATTTTCTTGCAGCATGTCACACACATATAAAATAAACAACACAAATTGATAACGACAAAATAAACGCGTGCATTAAAAGAATTTTACAAAAGCTCCCATGCTAAATCTCTCATATTTAATATCTCGAGTTATGCCTCCCCCCCCCCCCCCCCCCCCCCCCCCCCCCCCCCTACAGTTTTCTAACACACATTTGCACACTGCCTCACCACAGATCTGAACACACAACTTTATTTATCCCCCACCTACCCCCTTCACTCACAATTGTTCAAAGTGCTTTTACCTGTACAGCAGTTTGAAGATGACGATGATAATGAAACAGATCATAATATGGTATATTAACTTATATTATTCAGAGTTTTGTTTGTTGTCATGTTTTTCAGCATCTGAAGAAGAAGAACCGTGTGCGGATGCTGGAGTATTTCATCGATGTGGCCAAGGAGTGCATCAACCTGGGAAACTTCAACTCCCTCATGGCCATCATTGGTAAGGCACCGTGGACAAAACCCACAACTTGTCACTGGCGCGATCACAGCTTCACATTGTTTTCAAACATTTTCACTTTGTTTTGCAGAAAACGAGGGGTCCATTTCCAAAATAATTGGCCAATTACTGATGTAATTTACAATATCGGGAGTTAAAACTATCATATGTCTGATAATGAGTTTCCTTTTGATTTAGACCCTTTTTATAACTCTATGTCTGATAATGAGTTCCCTTTTGATTTAGACCCTTACGTGTCACTGTTGGTCTAAACTTAAAATTTTAGAGCAGAATTTAGTGTCATGACCCTGGAAACACAACATGCGGGGCCAATACGGGTCATTGACTCGGGCCCCTTGACCTTCTGAGCTGTGTAGGTGGAGTTATGGTCCTTAGCTCTTGACACCACATGGCATTTCATTAGAAGGCAGTTTCTTAGCAATGACAAACTCACTCTCTTTCTCTCTGTCTCTGGTCTGCACACAGCAAAAATAGATTTTGCTTTCAATTTAAAGGAAAGTAAAGTAAGCCAGTAGAGTGATCTTCCGTGGGGCAACCAGAAGTGCTCATTGCTGTTAAGCCATCCAGAATATTGATTAATATTTGCTTGTTTTCACTGCACAAATCTAGTTACTGTCTACAATACAAGTGTGGTGTGTGCGCCCATCAGTTTTTGTCATCACCCGCTGTTTTGTATCTTTTCCACTTTTGAAGTGTGTCAATTTATTTGAATCTAGAATAATTCACAATCCTGTTGTTTGGTTTCTCTCCTAGATTTAAATGATGTGGTCAGATTTTTTGTTGTTGACAGTTAATGAAATAATTGTGTGTATGTGTGTGCAGCTGGCTTGAACATGAATCCAGTGGCCCGGTTGAAAAAGACAGTGAGTATTTATTTTTATTTGTACTCCATACCCAGTCTACGTATGTAAACAATATAGCAGAATGATAGAGAAAATGTAGATAATATTAGAAGTTAGTAAGTATTTGTTCTCCACATAATATTTTGCCAAACAATGCATATAAATCAAGACCGGTGGACATGCACACTTTATGAAATACATATATGTGTATAAACTCTATTTTCAGTATTATATGAGTGAAAATCAAAACAAAGCAAAAGAAAATACAACAAAACCTAAGCAAAAAAGACACCACAAAACCTCAGAAGTGATCAAAGGGAAGAAACTCCAACATTCCAAGCATCCCCATGTAGACACGCCACAATATAAACACCAAATTGCAACTTGTTTTTTTTATAACTTTGAGTTTTGTCACAGCATAATCTCAAGAAGATCAGCAAGACAAATACAGCATTAAAAACACCCGGCGGACATCTTTTGAATTCAGTCTTGACCATGGCATCTTTTTTTCTCTTTTTCCTTTCAACCCAGTGGTCCAAGGTGAACACGGCCAAGTTTGACATCCTGGAGCACCAGATGGACCCCTCCAACAACTTTGGCAGCTACCGGTCCTCCCTGAAGGCCGCCATGTGGAGGGCCCAGTGCGCCTCCAACGACAGAGAAAGGGTCAGTCACTGCTCTGTGTTGTCAGCAAACTAAGCTTGTAGGAAAGCAATGATGCCAAGGTTTTTGTGTGCGGTAGCGCTGTTCCATCTTTCAGGCAACCATGCAGCTTTTCTTCCACTCTGCACTCAGTTTGTCTTAACTGGCAGACAGGGGGGGGGAAGTTCCAAGGGTCTTATGGTTTCTTAGAACTGAACCTAGAAGTGAACGTTAATCCAGGAGGGAAAGTTTCAAAGATCTTGGCATATCTTAGAACTGAACCTAGAAGTGAACGTTAATCCAGGAGGGAAAGTTTGAACGATGTTAGCATTTCTTAGAGATTGTACATTGAGTTGAAACTAATTGGTCTTAGTTATGCTGTTTTCTTATGCTCCATGCTGCAAAGGAACTATTTTCGTATGGGAAGGCAGTTTTTGTTATTTACAACAAAATCTTGTTTGAACATAGACCCTAACTTAGCCCAAATAAAATCAATTGAAAGTTCCAGAAAATACAGTGGGTTTTTTTTAGGGAAGGGGTCTGTATGTTATGTATGTTAAAGTGTTTGTTATTTGAAGAAAAATATTGTCTGGACACAGACCTAACTAATCAAGCAAAACAGGTGTTCCAGACAAAAAGTTTTGTATAAGGAGGAGGTCTGAATGGAAATGTATATTGAAAATTAAGCCATGTGAAAAGTGTCAGTTGATTCTGAATATGTGACCCTTCATGGGTGGGTGTGAATTACAGGTGGTGATTCCCTTCTTCAGCCTGTTTGTCAAGGACCTTTACTTCCTCAACGAAGGCTGTGCCAACCGCCAGCCTGATGGCAACATCAACTTTGAGGTAAATAACTCCCAACAAACATGCCACTGGTCGACTGTGTAGAGCATATTTTTGTCCACCAGAAGTGTATAAAAACTATGAAATACTCAGGCATGGTAGACCTCCGCGAATCGCAGAAAATCTGCGAAACAGTTTGAATCAAAATGATTAAAAATGCATTGAAATGGCATGAAAAAGTGAACATTTCACTCTCATTTATTGAATTTTCTTCGGACCCCTGGACCCCCGGCCATTTTCCTTGAAAACCACTTTGCCCCCACTACCATGCCTGAATACTAACAAAACAAGCAAAAACCAAAACAAAGCACTGTTGTCCTACATGGAGTGGTTGACTAATGCAGAGAAAATAAGACTGATACAGATATATACTTACTGAATCACTTTCATAATAATGCATGTCTTTGAACTGACTTATAATGGGACATTTTAAACCTGGGCTTGCTCGGGCATCTCAATTCTGGGTTATTATTTTACATGTGCATAAAATGTAGCCTGGGTAATTCATGTTCAGGTAAATAGGAGAACGCATGTTTGAAAAAATGTTCTGTGTTCCTCTCTGCATGTGTATAGAATACATACATATTTCCAACACTGTATCTGATCTTTCTTTCTTTCTTTTTTTTTTTTTAACAGAAGTGCTGGTTGTTGGCGAAGCAGGTGTCTGATCTCATAGCCTGGCAACAAGTTGAGGTATGAGACCGACTGCTGTTGTCTTTTAATTTTCCATGGTTTTTTTCTCAAGTGTATGTGTGTGTGTGGTCTTTATACTGTGCTTGTGTTAGTAACACATTTCCTTTTCTCTCATTTGTAGTGTTTGTGTGTGTGTGTGTGTGTGCGTGTGTGCGTGTGCGTGCGCACACATGCACAGGCACACATGCATGGATCTGAGTTGAGTGAGTGAGAAATTTTTGGCATCATGAGAGTATAAAAATGGCAGAGGGAGACGAGGAGGGAGGGAGAGGAATATGAAAGATGGTGTAAGTAAATTAATTTTCCAAACAAAATTTAATAAGGTTAATAATGATCCTCTCAAAGGCATGGCTTGATTCCTTATAACTTTACTGTTTTTTGTTCATTTATTTTATTAAGCAGGATATGCTAGTCACTTGTTCTTAAATACTTGAAATAAGTCTGTGACAGCAACTTTTGCAGCATTGACGCTTCAAAGTTGATTTGTTTTTTTCTAAAGCTTGGAAATCATTCCGCATGAAAGGTGTACGCGTGTTGAGATCCTAATATTAAATAAATCATAAACATAGCCTCTTGTGGAAGACTATGACTCTCGAACGAGGGGGCCATTGCACCGGCTCTGGTGCTGCAGCCAAAGGGATGGGCTGGCCTTTGGGGACCTTCCTCAACGCCAACTGTGTCCGCAAATCCCTTTGGCAGAGAGTGGGGATGTACCCTGGGTAAGGCATCTCCACTATAAACAAATTCTCGCCCAGCCCGCCAGAATAGTATCTGCCCCCTCTGCTATGTGGCAGTCATTGTTGGAAGCGACTAACAAACATTGTGGTTAGTGAGGACTGTTCATTGTGTGTGCAGTGCCCCTCTGCTATGTGGCAGTCATTGTCGGAAACGACAGACTAGCATACATTGTGGTTAGTGAGGACTGTTCATTGTGTGTGCAGTGCCCCTCTGCTATGTGGCAGTCATTGTCGGAAACGACAGACTAGCATACATTGTGGTTAGTGAGGACTGTTCATTGTGTGTGCAGTGCCCCTATGAGAGGAACCCCAAGGTGATGACATACGTGCAGACTTTGCCCGTCTTCTCTGAAACAAGTAAGCGCACATCGATTCTAATGCCTCATGTCTTGCGTTTTGCTTGTTTTTATCTTTGTGTGAGGATTTGGATGGATATTGTTATGTTCCTTCCTTCCATACGTAGAGCGACCAGTCACTGTAGGCTATTCTGTTGCTATGTTGATAACCTTCATATATTGTCATTTGTAGTAATTGGGATTGTATCATATGTACATCAATGCATTGCACATCTGCAGGCATGCATGCACACACACACATCTTATACATCCACTCTCTCTTTTTCTCTTCTGCTTGCCCAATAGTTTGTAATTGTATTTTGCCTAAAAGTAAAACTAGGAAATGTGTGAAGAGTAACTATAGTGCAATGCGTGTTTTTTTTACTGCTCTGGTGTCTGATAGCTCACCAAGGGCACACAATCTTGACAAACTCTGTTTACATTTTATGTTAAGACGGAACATTTACACATTTGTATAAATGTAGGTAACAAAATAAAATAATAATAAATTCAAATACACAAACAAAAAAATAGCTATAATCATAAAATCCTTTTGTAAGGTAAAAATGTAGAGGACCGAATCCCTTTTCAGTTATTCAGTGATCCACTTTTGATTTGATTGTAATCTAATACAAAGGAGCGAGTCCCTTTTCAGTTATTCAATGACACACTTTTGATTTGATTGTAATCTGATATAAAGGAGCGAGTCCCTTTTCAGTTATTCAGTGATCCACTTTTTATTTGATTGTAATCTAATGCAAAGGAACGAGTCCCTTTTCAGTTATTCAGTGATCCACTTTTGATTTGATTGTAATCTCATTGTTTTCCACAGCATTGTCCCTGGCATCCTATGAGTGTGAGCCCCCAGAGAACAACTATGACAGAGAACGCCACAAGCAGCTCAAGTGAGTCTCCTGAATTGCAGAATTGCAGGGTGAAAAAAAGCAGTAAATGTGTGTATGTGCGCTGCTCCTGCACTCCACTGTGGCCTCCACTAGCAGGATTTTTTTAATTTCCCAGGAGCACCCATGCACTTCACTGTTAGTTTTGACATTTCTGTTCACCATTTTTGGTTGTCTCTATGAAAGGCCCAACCTCTTCTTTTCCTGATTGATTAAAAAAAAGCTTTCACTTGGTTACATGTACATTGATTTTTTTTACATGTTTAGATCCCCCCCCCCCCCCCCCCCCCCCCCCCCCCCCCCCCCCCATTTTCATCATTTCTTTCATTGAAAACATTTAATATATATACTATACAGAGAAGATCGTAATACTGTAGATAAATGTCAACCTTGCCACATTGGCAGAGGAAATATTACAAATTATTGAAAACAATATTATCTTTGCATTTTTAAAAGCTAAAAAATAATCACATAACAGATATTCAATGCATTATAGTGTATCCTTCACAAGTCTGACCTTCGCTTTAGGCATGTAAAAATCCCACAGCAGTTAAAAGTCGATAAGAGTAGGAAGAAATCCCACTGCAAGGTATATGAACCAAATTGATTAGTTTTCCCCAGTCCACCCGCCCTCCTCAACCCCATCCCAAAAAAATGGTGCTGCGCTGATGGCCACACACTCTCCAGGAGAGATCAGCCCAAATTTTAGAGATGAGTTGATGCAACTAGAAAATGCCAAGTACAGTGGAACCTCCCTTATAAGACCTTCAAAAATCATCCAAAATGAGGTCTTATAAGGGAGGTAATTTTAACTTACAAAGAAGGGCAATGTCTCAGAGAAGTATGTCTTATGTGGGAGGGTCTTATAAGGGAGGTTCCACTGTACCAGAAAATGACCAAACTGAATGCCTAAGCTCTGTCCATTCTACACAGATTGATCAGCCAAGACAGGCTGAACAAAAAGGTCGACAGGTTGAAAAAAAAAACACTGATCAGTATGTGACGTGCAGAATTGTTTGTATTTCAACATGCATGGATAACAAACCTGTCAGTGACACAGCATTCATTTACTTTGCGCGCAGATCCCAGGCCGGCTTGTGACAACGAAAGAAACGTCTGTCTTCTTCATCGATGTCCTCATCATCGATGTCCTCATCATCATCTACCTGAGACGGCCACAAAGACAGACCATCGACATAGCCCAGTGTGTGGGGATGGTGTAGCCATATTGTGTGTGTTCCCTACAGGCTGCTACCCTGTCTTCTTCAGGGCCACACCTCTTCTAGTCGGCATGAGTTTCAGGAAAAGAGACCTTGAATTTCACTGTTGTTAGTCTTCATGTCCTTCGATGTACAACAAATGGTGATTAGTTGGATCTGTCACTGCCCAACAGCATCAGACATTTGTGCTGCGAATGTCGGCTTTCAGGACAAGGATTTATCAGAAATGTGCTGTGAATGAATGCCAATGTTCAGAACAATCGACTGTGGCGTGAACTGTTGTCATGGTCATCCCGCATTGCATTCAGTGTATGTCGGTTTAGAGACCAACCATGGATTTGTGACAACTGTGGTTGTGTATTCTATGTGTCTGACTGACTTACAAAGGACCAACCCACAACAGCTTTTCACATAGTAAGCGTGCATTTCATATGTGCTTGAACTGAGACCAAATGAGGACCACTTGTGAAAGCTACAGGTTTTAAAGCTGCAGCCATGGTTTTTTACACAGTGCAGATCAGCAAGAGACCCTAGATCATGTGGACCAGGCATTCTTCACAAACAATACAATGTGTTTTAAATAAACAAGTTGAGTGATGATTCATTTCACACAATGACCACTGCATCAAAAGAATCGACCATTGTAAGGTTGCATGAAGTGCAACATTATACAATACTTCGCAAGTGACTAAATGTGTCGCAAATTTTATCATAGATTCTGGAAGCATACGATACATTGTATCATAAACTATGGAAGCCTTGTTCAGCCGATCATTTTGTGAAATGTTTCGCAGGTCACAACGTAAATCATTGACTGTGGATTGACTATGGATTGGTACATGCTTTGTGAAAGGTTCGCTTTGATAGTGGAAGAACCCAGCTAGTTCTACTTTTGAACAAATGAAGACAGCCGCTTCTTTACAAACTGACTTAACATTGTGATGTACAGAGATGTAACTTGTGAATTTACTACCAAATCCTTGTTTCTACTGGAGATTTATTTTCTTTCAGTTGAGATGTTGGAATTAAAAGGCATAAAATAACTCCACAGTTGAACTGACATTTTAAGGTGCCACAGGAGCTGGTTTCCTGATGTGGCTGCCTTGTAAAGACATTCAGGTGTGCCATTTGTCAACATTGTTTCTATGGTATTTTGTATTCAGTCTACATAACAGGTACATGCAGTAAACTGCCCTATGTTACTAACAAGAATGTAACTAAGCTGATACTGAGATTATTTGATGGAATGAACTATATTTACAATCTACTAATCTAGCTTCAACGAATTTAGATGCCTCTTATCCGCCCTCCCTCTTAAGATCAATTTTGACCCTATTTGAGTATCCGAGAAATAGTACAGTGCTGCTTATTGTGTTTTGGAACAACACTTGTTTCACCTGCAATGGTCATGGAGGTTAAATTGCTTTTGTGCTCTTTGTTGTCAGTCCCATGTTGTGAATAAAGTAATTTAACACAAATGTATAATCAGGTTTATTTGTACCGACTACTAATTCTTCGTTCAGTTTTGTAAGGATCAAAGCTTCAGCAGAAGTTGTTAACCAGCGATTAAGATGGACGACTCGTTTCTCTCATCACAATGCAAGATCAGAGCAATTTCCTTTCTAGCCAAGAGCAGGTATTTCAATAAATACTAAAAGCCATCCCCGTAGAATAGGTAGACCAAGATCAGTAGTCTCCAGGAGAAAGCAGATCCGGATCAGATTTCTACAAGTTCTTCTGCAGAAATATGAACTAGCAGAATAGCACTGTAGAAAAAATGACGCAGGTCTACTACTTTATCCAGAGAATTGACCACAATCTTATTTTTCATAACACAGGCACCCTATCCTTTGAATTAGATGCTGTACATGCATTCAGATGTTCTTAATCAATATCCGATGAAATACCAAAAGAGAGGAAAATGATTAAACTGAAAAAGATGGAAGTTGTATGAAATAACAGCTGTTATAACAGTGCTGGATTTGATTTTTGAATCTTATGCTTTTCAATGTGAATGCATTTTAAGTTTGGAAACTCGACCACATTACAAGTTTGGAAACTCGACCACATTAATAACAGATAGTGCAGATTCAAGTCTTATTCATCGGTACAAATCTTGTTCTTGTATCATCTTTATTTTGTTTTGCTCCCATGTAAACGGAGTGCACATTCCTTCCTACCTCTCAAAATATGACTATGACTGCTGTACATTTCATTACAATTAACTTCTTACACTTTTTATTCTTGTTACATTAGAAAAGAACTTGCTTGCCATGAGTTAATTTATTTAACAAAATGTGCATGCTGGGTTCATTCTAGTAGGAATAGCTAGAATACTTTGAATTTCTTTCCTAAGTGGTTAGAGAAAGTTTAAGAATGTTGCCTGCTTTTGTCTTGATGCTAATGGTCAAAATACTTTTTTTTCATTTTTTTCCCCATGGCAACACAGTAATAGGCTAGTGATATCATTACTAATATAATACTATGTTGTCATGGGGAAAGAGTAAAAAATGACTGTATTTCGTCCTTAAGTCAGGCCTTCAGTTAGGTTTACTACCCAATGTTGAGATGAAAGTGTTGTATTTCATTTTGTTATTGACATGAAATGGCATTCTAAAAAAATTTAAATTATTGATACCTTGGGAATAATCCATGGAAATATTATTTCCCCAGGAATATGAATTTTAAGTGTTGTGAGACTCAGTATTGCTGTTCTTCGTCATAAGCTCTAAGTTTCAAGCTTGCAATTAATATGCGCTATAATTATCCAAACAAGACTAATGTGAAAGAAATGTACATAATTTGGGCAGCTTTATGAATATTAGCAATGAATTTATTAGCATCACATGTAACAACAAAATTATCAACTGGAAAATGGATGAATAGGAATGGAGAGGTATGTTCTTGATTTTTTTAGCATTTGTGTGAACCGGTATTTTTATTTACAACGTGTCATTAGGCACAGCAAAGAGAGGGGTGGGGAGGAAGGGAGAGAGATGAAAAGAGACAGGACAAAGAAAAAGAGCCATTTTATTCGTCTTAGTTTTCTGCAATTGTATTTTTTTAAATGAATTTTTTGGTATTTGGTATATTCTAGTCAGACTTATCTCTGTGAAATTCGGGCTGCTCTCCCCCGGAGTGCGCGCCGTCGCAAGTGCAGCGCCTACCCAATTGTTCTTTTTTTTTTGGGGGGGGGGGGGGGCACAGAGCGAGGAGGGGGGGTGTGGGTACACTTGGAAAACCTAACTATCAGTTTGGCCATGCCAGGCAGCGGGATTTCTCCCCGCTCTTACCGACTTTCAACTGCCGTGGGATTTTTACGTGTGTAAAGCACACGGGTCAGACAAGCTTTAAGTCCCCATCCGAAGGACTGGACGTTCAGTTCGATTTTCCTGTGAAACTAGAAAGAAAGGGCGAGGCCGGGATTCGAACCCGGGTCACTCACGCATTACATTTGGCAGGTGAACGTCTTAACCACTCTGCCACCTTTCTCCCTATTGTGTTTTGGAATAGAACTTCCTAACCTCCTACGCATATTGTCTTGTCTGAGAAAATTATCCATAGAATAGCATTTTGAAAAGGGTAAGGGTGTTATAAGTGTACAAACATATTTTGTAAAAGGTAAGAATATAACCCCTAAGATTGTTTCACGTTGCATTTTGTTGTTAAATCAGTATTATGCAGATACAATTTTTTTAATGTTTTCTTAAATCAATCACAGTTTGCAGTGAATGAATTTTGAAAAATTTTCGGAGAGGAAAGACTGCTTATAAATTTTAAATGTTTTTAAAATATTATTTATGCAGTTATTCATCGTCTCCACATCCCAATACTTACATTGATGGAGGATTCAGAAAGCCATTTCGCTTTTACAAACAAGGGAGTAAACATTAAAAAAAAAAATAACAACTTTAGAAAATGGTTTCAAAAGATAATCCTTTGGGTTTCATGATCAGATCCTGTGGTTTAGAGATGAAGTTGAATTGCTATTGAGATAATTAGAATGGTCAGTAATTCTTTGAGCCTATCAGTCATTTGTTATTGAAAATATCAGACTAGTATTATGCTTATGTCACTGAAAAAATGGATCATAATTTTACTTGGAATAATTAATAAACAGAGTTCCGCCTTTACAGTTATATGGAAGATGTAACAAAGAGATTAGGATTGGGTGTTTATACTAGCAGTAAATTATAACTTTTTTCTTCCAGAATATTCAAATTATTGATTTTAAAATGAAAGCGTTAATATTTTCATAAAATTGAAGATATTTTGTGTAGAAAACGAAGAAAAGCTAAACAGGCAACATTTGGATGCCATGCTGAGAGAGAGAGAGAGAGAGAGAGAGAGAGGGATGGATGGATGTAATGTGTGTGTGTGTGAACAGATATAATCATCTCAGAATTGCTGGCAGCAGTGATATTTCTGAGGATCACTTGTTTAGATGCAGTGTACATATCCCGCTGAACTAACACACTAAAGAAAAATATATATATAGACAGTGATATCAAAAGACAGAGCAGATTAATTTATTATTGTAACACTGACTTGTACATAAAATATCGACGTCAATGTATTTGGTGCTTTGTTGATGATGGTTGCATGCCATCCGTTTGATATTTCTGTGAAGTAAACGTTTGTCTAGGAAATATAAGAGGCGTGTGTTTATGTGAATGAGAGAGACAGGCAGATAGAGAGAGATTTTGTACAACATATTCAAATGAAATTGCCATGCAGCCAGTGAACTGTCCCTTCAGCTCATTCTGAACTCCATCTCGGAAGAAATTGCAGATCGTTGTGCATAAAATTACGATGCAAAATACAAACATCTGAATGTGGAGTTGTTTGTGTGTCTGTCTGCCGTTTTCGACAGACTGCCAGATAGCAGAGGGGGCAACTACTATTTGTAGTGAGGAAGAAAGAGAATGTTGCGTGCAATCATCGTGTTTATTTTACTTTCTAATGATTCATTATTTCTTTTGCCTTTAATGTTCTTGTTATTTGTAAAGCACACTGAGCTCATGTGAGAAAGAGCGCTATATAAATTCCCATTATTATGGTGGGGTAGGCTAAAATTTGTTTCTAGTGAAGGGTGAATCCCCACTCTCGGCCATAGAAATTTGAGGACAGCTGGCGTTGGGGAAGGTCCCCAAAGGCCAACAACCCCTTTGGCTGCAGCAGCACTAGAGCCAGGGCAAATGCCCCCTGGTCAGTCTTCCACAAAAAGACTAATGCTTATATTCATTGATACTTGTCTTCATGTTGATTATTCTTGACTTGGTGTTTATCTGTATGTTAGTGTTTAGGCCTTTGTTCAGCGCTTTGAGCACCCTGCAAAGGGAGTTAAGCGCTCTATAAATAACCATTATTATTATTATTATTATTATTAAGCTGTACCGTGCTTTTCTAAACCTGAACACAATCATTTATTGTACAGCTCTCATTCTACCGTTGGCCCCTACTACAGACTAGTGTCAAAGATATTCTAAAAGGGTAAGATGGACTACTTAAGAGCTCGGCGAACCGGGCTGATAGAGTTATCGTTAGTGTCGACAGTACACCATTCACAGTGACGGCTATCCAAAAACTCAGATTGGAATTTGAACGGAGAATTCAACTGGCCTATCGACGTGTCAAATGTGTCCTGTTTAAAAGGGACATAACCAGTGTTTCTGTCCTCACTACTCATATAGGGAAAACAGACCGGATGCTTATCTTCCTCTATACAGTCTTTGCTAACGTCAACCAATACATCGAAATAGTGGCGAGTTATCAAATCTACAAATAACTAGCATGCAATGCGTCTCATTCCCTCTCATCATTAAAAGGACCAGCATCTGCCTATAGTTTATTTTCATTTCTATACACAACAACAAAAACACTTTAAAAATGACTTGCAGTCAATACTAACTCGGGCATCAGAATAGTCTGAAGTCCAATCCTCTGAAAACCACGATAAAAAGGCCATTAGGCCCTAGACTAAACAGAGACAACACTGAAATGAGTTCCCAGTCTGACCAAAATGGTGAGAAATCACTATAAAATGCTATTTAACAGAAAAGATAACACTGACAAGAGAAGCCATAACCTCTGACAAGAGAAGCCAATCCTCTGTCAGAAATTCTTAATCCTCTGACAATTCTGATGCCTGTAACTGCATTCTTTGGGAATCTGCTTTTACATATTGTACATAAATTTGAATGCTCATATTAAAATCGTCTGGGTACAAGGATGAACACAATTTTTCGGAGAAAAAAAATGTGTATCAATAAAATGCTATTGTAAAACTTCTTAAAAAAGATAATGAACACAAAACAAGCATTCTTCTACCCGAACACAGTAGGCAGTGTCAGAACAAGTCAGCACCTTCTGGTACTGCTTTCTCCTTCTTTCTCTCAGTACAATTCCAAACCTCCAGTTATGCCATTTGATACACACATTACTTTTGCCCCTCACAACAACTTAACCCTTTCACCACCAATGTCGCATTTATGCACCACAATGGTTTAACACCCATGTCACTAAAAGGCATCTAATCAGGACCTGTTATCTGAAGACCTTATTTTCTTAATTTTGGGAGGTAAGGATAGGCCTAATCTTATGCATTTCACAGATAAATTCCCAATACTGCAGATAATTTTTTGTTTCTACCCTGTTCACTTTAATGGTATTTTTTTGCTAAAATATGGCTGGCGGCAAAAGGGTTAAAAAAAATGGCGATATCCCCATTCATTCCTGTAAGGGGAGGTGATCTATAAATGACATAGACAAGACCGTTATGTTATGATGCTATCTAGTCACAGCAGCAGTAGTTAGCACATTCTCTGGAGCCAGATCTACAGGTTATTTGGTCAGTAGCTTGGTGACCAATGCGGTCACTTGGGCAGCATGTTGAGGTTGATCAAGTGTCGCATCGTAGGTCGTCCATGGGGGCAGTTCTGTGGGAAAAAAAAGGAAAGTGAATGTTCAAGATTGCAAGCTACATACACTTACTACTAGAGGCATGTTTCTGAAGATATACAGACTCCAAAGAACGTAACTGATGCTGTTAAAGCAGAACACATTTGCTTCTTTTTACAGCCAGTTTTCTAAAAAGATGTGTGAAATTTTACTTTATGCAGGGAACTGATGTTTTTCTGACAACAAAATATTTTGTCTATGAAATCAAAAAGAATGTGCCAAGTTTGCCTTTATGACCCTCCACCCACTTGAGAATGATGCTTTGTTTGTCTCACTTTGGTTCTGACCCACGCACTGCTAGGTGATTGGTATCGTAATCAACTTTGGTGGAGGGGAGTTAATTAGAGAGTATTCATCCTTTGTTCAATTTCGCTATCTCCTCTCTTGGCCTCACTATTTCATTCTTTGATTAAAAAAGGCACATTTAATGGAATCCATGCAATTATTAGATTGATCAATTTCAGACTTTTCATTCACTGACAAAGGAAAAGTTTTTATCAAGCCGGTGTTTGATTCTAAACTGTTACTGATTAACACTTGTGACTTACAAATCTAACAGAAGTGGAAGGACATAAAAATAGTACAGACAGCTGTGCTGATCAACTGCTTTGAGTATTACAGCAGTATAACAAAAACAATCTCTTCTTCTTCTTTGATCGCTCACAGTTTCCTGTCAATTATGAGCTCAGATATGTAATGCTGCCGTTATGCGCCTAAGTAAGAAACGGCTGGAGGAAATCATTTTGAAAGTGTTTCTTGAAAAAAGGCAGGAGAATGGACTGGAAAGGCAGAAAAATAGTAGATTGACAGCAAGCAAAGGGAAAAGGCAGAGTCAAAGAGAGTGACAGATTAGAGGAAGTTACAAGCACAGAACTTCCAGAAGGTGGGGGAACTATTTCTACAAAAGCCCCCCGGTATCCCCACGGGTAGAGGGGGGGGGGCAAAAACAATCAAACTGCAGAGGATTTTCACACCACCACTATTGCTCTTAACTTACCCATGGCTGCTCTATTTCTCCCATGTGGCACAGCAGCTGCACAAACAGAGCCATCATATACTAAGTGCAAACAAAAAAATCGATATCAAATGTACACATATTGAATGATTGATAGAAAATCTTCAACCCCAACCAAATATTAGAGTAATCTTAAATCCATCAATTGTACAAAGGTGCACTAAACCTATGATAAACATGCACACACATTATACACAAACCCACTCTCTCTATGTGTCTCTCTGTTCCAGTCAATTACTTGTTAGTATTGTTGCAAGCCAAGTTTTTAAAAAAATACACAAACAACAACATACACTATTTATACGGAGCTGAATCTTGATAGAAATCAAATCAAAGCGCACACACACGTTAGCATTCATAATGCATTCAAACAAAAACGTAATACAAAGTGAACACCCACGGATGATATAAATGGAATACAGCAGAAACGGACCTAATGGCAAGAGAGAGAAGAGAAAGAGAGCGGAGCTTTAAAGACAGGGGAACAGGTGGGTTTCGAGGTTAGCTTTGAAAACAGAGAGGGTCGTTCGCTGACGGAGGGAAAGAGGTAAGTTTGTTCCAGGAGGTCGGTCCCGAGACAGCAAAAGAGCGCCAACCAACAGTTGAAAGCTTATACCTAGGGATCTGGAGAGAAAGAGCGTCCGAAACTGAATATAAAGTGTTGGCGCATAGATGGAAATATTGTTGCAGAGGTAAGATGGAGCTGCTTTATGGATAGATTTATAGCAAAGGGTGTTTAATTTACACACACACACACGCACAATTCCAACAACCTCAAAACCCCACAAGCAAGCAGCTCATAAACCCTCAACAGCACCATGCATACAAACTCTCTCCCAGCTCTCCTTCGCACAGTTTGCCCACCATGACCAAGCCCTGACCTTCTTCATCTGAGCCTTGTTGAGGGCTGTGCCGATCATGATGGACTTGCGACAGGCGCGGGAGGCGAACATCAAGCGCACTCTGGACGGCCTGCACATGACGCCCTGCAGCACACACCCAGGCAAAGGTCAGTCGCTTTCTAAGGCAGTCTCTAAACACTTTTTTTAATATAATCAAGACAATCAAAGGGTTGTTCGCGCTTCGCTAAAATGGCTTTTATCATTGGTTGACATTAGGCAGTAGTAGGGGCCAACAGTAACATGAGAGCTGAACAATACATGATTTTCTACAGTGATCGAAAATCGTGGTACAGTTAAGTCTCTTGTGGAAGACTATGACTCTCAAATGAGGCCTTGGCACGGGCTGTGGTGTTGCAGCCAAAGGGATGGGCTGGCCTTTGGGGACCTTCCCCAATGCCATCAGTCCTCAAATCCCTTTGGCTGACAGGGTGGGGATGTACCCTAGGCAAAGCACCTCCACAATAAATAAATTGTAGCCCAGCCCGCTGGAATAGCATCTACCCCCTCTGCTATCTGACAGTCATGGCCGAAAACAACTGACTGAAATACATACAATGGGTTGTGACGACATGACATCATACGCTTATCATTACAATAAATTCAGGGTTCGTACAGATCTGTGTACAAAAAATTCCAGGACTTTTCCAGGACCAGTTTACAAAATTTCAAGGACTCAATCTGGCATACCAGTCAATGCCGGTTTCGTTCCCGCCTGAGCTCCGCCTGTGTTGCTTGTACTTCTGGCCTTGACAATGGCTTTTTACAGCACTCTCGCCCATGCTGGCGATGTCAAAGTTCTTTTTGCATACTGTGCAATTAGCTTTCAGTTTTGAACCATGTGTTGACGGAGCTAACTAGCTCTGATATTCTTTTTTGCAGCCAAACATCGTTGAAAATGCAGTCTCCTTTACCGGTGAATGGAAGTACTGTAAAGGGAAGTAACTTCAGCGGCAGACAACTCGCGCAAATGTCGTCTGCTATGATCGCGATATCGGTACGACCATGAAAGTTTTGGGTTTTTTTCATTTGAATTTAGTTTTAGCCTTCAATAGTTTTTGTGGAGGACAGATTTTGACTTTGATGGATTGATATTAAGGACGTGGTCAGACGATACTGAAAATTCCAGGACTTTTCCAGGAGTTTTGGGGCCTTTGCTGTTTTTCAAGCACGTTTCAAGCCCTGGAAAAGGCCATGTCAATTTTCCAGGACTTTTCAAGGACTCTGTACGAACCCTGTTACATCCTTTTGTACCTCTCAAAGAACAATATTGAATAACAATGAACAGGTTCAAAGAACAAAAACTCTGGAGAAACTCTGTGGAGAAACAAAGAATAACATGCAGCAAAGGGCAAACAATTCACTCATGAACCAAGGGCTCACAAGTTCAAAGAAAGATCACTGTAAAAAAAATATCCCTTAGTGTTTTGACATCAGATTATAGAGTCGGGGAAAAAAGAAACAAAAACATACCCCTCCCAAAATTTTACACAAAATTCAGATTTTGTTATTACACTTTCTTACTATTTTGTTCATCATAATATGATAAAGCACACAGGTCTCTCAGTCTGGGGGAAAAGCAGCACCGTACAGTCCATAAAATACAGTATATTTACTTTCACAGCTGGAGGTATTTGTACTGGGTCTTGGGGATTAGCTGGCCAATGGGGAACCCTCTCCAATAGCAACTGTGCATCAAAGACATCTGCAGTGAACATTGGGTCTACTGTACACAGCACTGGACTGAATTATTAGATGTCATTACTCACCGGAGAATCAGTAAGCATGAAGATGAGCTCCTCTATATCTGCAACAACAGCAAAGCACACACACACACAAAAATATATCACATCGTAAATAAGCACCCTCTCAAACACATTCCAAAAAAGTATTAACCCCAAAAGACCTGTATTGAAATGAAAACCACATTGCACTATGCAATAATAAATCAACAGAAAATATGCAAATGAGCAAATTTTAATTTAAAAAAAAAGAAGGGTGGAGCGACCAGAATTTCACAGACGCCTCTGTGACTATAAAATACCAAATACCAACACAAAATTGCTCTGGGCTATGAGCAAGATGAAAAACAAAGCAACAAATCACAAACAAACACAACAGACTACACAGAATGTATAAATGCTAACAGAATATAAATTTGTAATGACAACACAAGAAGTGTGAGTACTTGTACAACGGTAAATATGTGCATCAACATGCATGTGGGTGCATCAAAAGGAAGTTGGATGCACATCCACATTCTTCTGTGTGCCTGGAGGTTGAAGAAAAGAGAGATAATATTATTTTGTAATCGGTTTATTTCCATGTTGGAAAAATGAAAACAAAATTTCAGAGTAACATTTTCACAGAAAATAGTTGAGACGATCAGGTTGATTCGGTCCATCTCGTCTTGACTGTTTTGTGTGTAACTGGTCCTAATGGTCACTCATTTATATATTCAAGTATTTTAACAGAGAGCTTGATAGCCAACAGAAGAAAGGAATCATTTGATATAATGTTAGTTACATTCACACTGACCGTCTTTGCCAAAGGCCCAATTTTTGCTGACGGGTGTCGATTTCAGCTTCACTCTTTGCATAGGAGGGGCTGCAAAATGGTCGACATAAAACACAAAACGTTCATTTTGTTTCAATATCGTTAAGATTCCTGCTTAATAATTTAAACAAAATCATTAAAGTGTTTGATCTACTTTTCATAAAACGATAAAGTAAGTCCCCACTATTTCCCCCTTCATACATTGATACAAACGCAGTTAGATGCTCGCAACCCCTAATCACAATAGTAAAATACAAGTGGAGTACACTTAGCACGATATTCAGGGGAGAAAGATTTTTGTTGTTGTTGTGTAAACCAGTATTTCGTGTATTAAGTAATAATAAAAAGGGGTCTCGTCAGTTCAGATTTTTGTGCGTTAACCAATATTTCATGTTATCCAGTTTTGTTCTGAGTGTACTCCACTGTACAAACATACACAGACATGTCCACAAGCATACTTGCTTGCTCTGCTAGTCAAACCAAAGCCGTTCCTTTTGAAGATGTTCCCAGTTCATGGAGACATTCCCTTTGAAAAGATTTCTACATTCACACACACACACAATCCTACCTGATTGGTCAATGGCGAAATCAAAGCCGTTCTTTTTGAAGATGTCCAGGTTGTCCATCAGAATGACCTCATTGCTGGCCGTCAGCTCCAGATTCTGGGGGCTGGGAAAAACAACAACACACACAGAGAGAAGATAACTTCCATACAGAAACAGTGGACACCAGCTAACTGAAAAACAGATAACATAAAACATCGGTAAAGTCACAATAATTTTTTTCATCCCAATTTGAACCTTATTAAGGCATTTTTTTTTTACTCTAAAAGATTCCACTATTTCAAAATCATATTCAGTCCTTTCTTTTTTTGACTTTCCAGATTTCCACTGAACGAATGGACTCAATAGTCTGTATGCTAAAAGTCAAATAAAAAAAAAAGTGCATTTATGTGTAACTCTCACATCCCGGTAAAGATACAGACCAATCTGTTGGAGGCCACTCACCAGATGAGTTGCTAAATATGTAGTAGTGTGTCGCTGCAGCATCTCAAAGTTGTACTTCTGTACTCACCAGATGAGCTGCTAACTGCAGCATCTCAAAGTTGTACTTCTGTACTCACCAGATGAGCTGCTAACTGCAGCATCTCAAAGTTGTACTTCTGTACTCACCAGATGAGCTGCTAACTGCAGCATCTCAAAGTTGTACTTCTGTACTCACCAGATGAGCTGCTGACTGCAGCATCTCAAAGTTATACTTCTGTACTCACCAGATGAGCTGCTAACTGCAGCATCTCAAAGTTGTACTTCTGTACTCACCAGATGAGCTGCTGACTTTGCAGCACAGTATGTCGCTGCAGCATCTCAAAGTTGTACTTCTCATCCGTGGCGTGCTGGTCCACGATGAATAGGTCCTCACCGTTCCGGGCGATGATGAACCCAAGGTTGAACTGCACCACACAACAATCAGCTGTTATTATTCATTGTTGAAAGACAACACCCCAACGCCCATTAAATTTTGCCTGCTGTAATATTTCAGAAAGAGTGTTTCCTTTGACGAACAAGAAACCACAGACTGACGTCAACATTTCAGTTACGTAACAAAAAAGACATAGCAAAGAAAAAACGAAGGGATGAAAATCGCTCTAACTTGTCGACTCAATTCATTCAGAGATGTCCACCCTTATTTTTTTTATAAGAACAAACACCTTTAAAATCCAGAATTTACCACGATTTCCTGGAACATGGCAATAAAATGTATCTTACTTGGTACTATCGCCGGTCATATGATTTCTCTTGCTACGCCCATTCACAAGAGCAAAGTTCACAAAATGTAAGGTCTATCTGTTGATTTCTTCCCTAGTATGGTGAACAGCCTTTTTGCATATCTAGGATAATTTGACAGCTATTTTTTTTTTCTTTTGGGTAAAAAAACCCTGCAATATCCAGTCAAATTTGGCTATTGGTCCACAATTTGCTGTGATCTATGTAGACAAAGACAGAGAGAAAGTGACGTCAGCCACACGCGAAAGCTGATAATAGTTGCACTCCACAATTTCGAAGGTCAAAATGTCTCTACATCGCATTTTTTCTTCTTCCAGAACAGGCAGGAGAAAATGTTATTTTTGGAACATTGTGACTGATTTTCTTATTTTCCGAAACATGGTAGGCATCTCTGTTCATTAAGTAATCAAGAAATAAAAGATGTCAGAAAAAATAACTAAGTGTTTTAAAAAAAACCCACAACAGCTGTTATTATTCATTAATCAAGAAATAAAAGATATCAGTAAATAATTTTGGTTCATACAGTCGAGTGAGTAAATACCGCAAGCACTGCTAATCAACTAAATAATACCTACAAGAGCTTCTGGCTGCAAAAAGAAAAAAACAACCCACACTTTACTCTCTATCTACAAATATTTCAACAAAGGAAACAATTCTTGTTTGTTTGTTTGCATTTTGTTTGTTAATTCTACCCTTAAAATAAAGCAAGGACACCCCCTCCCTAAACACACAATCCCTAACTTTTATTTTTCATAAAACCTTTCAAATAATGCATTATTCAGTTCAGAATCCACAAACAAGAGCAATAATGAATATTCAGATGTGTCACTGAGCTCAAAACCTTAAAAAAACCAATGAGCAGAACACTACCCAATAAACATACATCTGAAATAACTGGCCAAAAAGTACACTACCCGTAATAATCCACACAACCATTATCAACATTATTCACCTGTCCAAGAACGTCCATCTTGGCAAACATGTCTTTGCTGAAACAATTGCAACACAGCATAAGCAAGTTACACAATGTGAATCATATAACAATTCAATGTTCAGGCAAACATGCTCAACGGATCCGAAGAGTAAGCACATCACAGAAACATTAATTTATGCAAACTGACAAACATCTAATTAAAAAAGAGAAAGATTAGCAAAGAAAGGTGGCAGAGAGGCTAAGACGTTCGCCTGCCAAATGTAATGCGCGACTGCAACGTGAGTGACACAGGTTCGAATACTGGCCTCGCCCTTTCTTTCTAGTTCAACAGGAAAATCGAACTGAACGTTGAGTTCTTCAGATGGGGACTTAAAGCTAGTCTGACCTGTGTGCTTTATGCACATAAAAATCCTACGGCAGTTGAAAGTCGGTAAGATCAGGGAGAAATCCCATTGCCTGGTATGGCCAAATTGATAGCTAGGTTTCCCAATTCTGCCCACACCCCCTCTTCATCCTGCCTCCCCCACAATTTTTTTATTAAAAAATTGGGCAGGCGCAGCGCTTGCGGCGACGCACTCTCCGGGAGAGAGCAGCCCGATTTTCAGAGATAAGTCTCTGACTTGAAAATACCAAATACCATGCCCTCTCAATTCTAAAGAGATAATTGCAAATTACTATAAAGAGAATTTTAAATTAAAGAATATAGAATTAAGCTCTCACAAATAATAGAAAAGGGTATCACTGAGCATCTGTTCTGATGTGCTCTCTTAAAAAAAAAGCTTAACTGCAGTCTACAGTGCAAGTGAAACAAAAAACATACACCGAAATGGAAAACCCTTGAGGAAAAAGAAACTGTTCACATTAAATTGAAAAACAATCAACCTCTTGACACGTACTGACCTGATGATGTCATCAGATGAAGAGGAATAATCCTGATATGCTGGCTTTTGCTCTAACACAGTCAAGAGAGTAATATCCCCAGACCATTTTGTCAGATTGGCTCTATCAGTTGTCTTTTTCATGGCACGATTTGCCCAAAGATTTTTTCTTTAATTTTCTCTGGCAGTCAAGGGGTTAATGAGCTGACACCAACCTTATCTCACGCTGCAACTCTTCCTCTGCTGACTTGTTGTCAGTTGGAGAAATCTTGGCTCTGAATGAGCGTGCAAAATCACTCCTCTCGTTTTCTGCAAGTTCATTACACACACAAATAAAAAACATGAACATGATGCACGGACATGATACATACACACAGACACAGACAGTCACTGGCAAAAATCCATAGGACATTACTTTCAATCATCTCAACCTTACTTTG
Source organism: Phymorhynchus buccinoides (assembly GCA_017654935.2). Taxonomy (NCBI): domain Eukaryota; kingdom Metazoa; phylum Mollusca; class Gastropoda; order Neogastropoda; family Raphitomidae; genus Phymorhynchus; species Phymorhynchus buccinoides. The sequence continues at coordinate 77,695,205 of CM065680.1, read as the reverse complement.
ATTTCAAAATGCATAAGAAAAGCAAGAGTGTCTTTCAATATATTTATAAAAGTCTTCTTGTTCTTCTGCGTTCCCAGGCCACAATGGGTACGTATGTGTCCGTTTTCCAGTTTTCACGGGTGTCCTCGCTGCATTCAGCTGACACATTCCGATTTGGGGGGAGCTCAAACGAGAAAACAATAAAGATTTTTTTTTTTTTTTAAAGGCAGGGGAATGGGCCAAAAAGACAGAAAGATAGTAGATGACACAAAGCAAGGAAAAAGGCAGAGAGAGAGAGAGAGAGAGAGAGAGAGAGAGAGAGAGAGAGAGAGAGAGAGAGAGAGAGAGAGAGAGAGAGAGATTAGAGGAAGTTACAAGCACAGAACTTCCAGAAGATGGGGGAACTATTTGTACGGAACACCCCCCCACCCCCACCCCCACCCGGTATCCCCACGGGGGAGGGTGGTGGCTAAACATCAACGTTGATCTTCGGACAAAATGAACTACAAGCCTTACCCATGTTTACAAACACAATCCTGTTCCTATCTAGGACAGTGAGTACAAAAGAAAAATACAGTTGAAAAATCATCTCCAAATTGGCCATCCTAAATACACCAACTTCCCTCCTTTGCATTCCCAATTCAAATCCAACAAGACTCCAAACCTCTTTAATTCCAAAATGTTCCTTATGCATTCTTCCCAAATGGATATATCCATATTCTCACAAAACAATCTAATGTGGTGAAACTTTGGCCTCCGAATTCATTCAGCAAATGACACAAAAGTACGCTATCTCGTACCTGTCATTTCTGGAGATGTCAAACATTCTCGCAACTTCTTGAAGGAAAAGCGCAGTTCTGTTTCTGGTTTAGTAGTTGGATGAATCTCTTCTTCCTGATCCTGTTTGTAAAACATATCAAGATAAAGATTTTATTTTATTTTTCAAATTAATTTTAAAGTCACAATCTAATTTTTTATATAAATTAACTCATTCAAGTCGTTCCGGCCATATATGTCCGGGATTAATAGATAGCTGTCAATTTGATGCATTTGCCTAAAGGGAAGTAAATCTGTGTGCACATCATGCCTTGATCACTTCTAAACTTGCTTCGCTCCCTCAGACCACAATTGTGCCTCTGATTTTGTTTTTGTAGTGTTTTTTTTGGGGGGAACCAGTCGGTATAGAGTTTTTCTATACAAGTTTTTTTTAAGTTTTTTTTATATATATAAAGTATATACAGTGGAATCCGTTTAATTGGCCATCGGATAATCGTCCAAAGCCGCTTAATCGGCCAATTTCCTCTGGAACGGAATTTTTTCTTCTTAAGCATGTGTTATTTTGTTCGTTTTTACGGCCAAAGCTGAAATCTTCAATTTCGCTTTATTGGCCACTTTTTCTCTCTAATGTTTCCTCTTTACCCCTTTTTGAGAGGGAGAACAACAGAGGCAGACAAACTGACAACACGCTTTTGACGTTTACATGGTTGAGTGTGAAGTTGGAAGGTGAGCTGTTGTCAATTGAAAGACCCTGCATGGCGTTAAAATCACTCAAGAAAACAAAATCATTGTCTTTTACTCGTGCTTCTGTCAAGTTGTAGGATTAATAAACACACATACACACACCACAAAAAGGGAAAGAATTTGAATTTGAATTTGAATTTGAACTGCAACATTTAATTTTGACGTCATTGCTTTTGACTTGCATAATTGCGTCATACAGTATCTCCATGTTCGTTTTATCGGCCGATTTGCTTTATCGGCCATATTTTTCCTGGTCCCAAAAGTGGCCGATTAAGCGGATTCCACTGTATACAAAAAAAAAAGTCTGATCTACCACTTCACCTGAAGTAAAAACCCGTAATCTTTCATTTCTCCTTTTGTTTATGTATGTTTTGTTTGTGTGTATGGCTGGAGCGATTTGTGAGGTTTTTTAATAATTCACAATCGTTGCGATGCGAATGAGTTAAGGGTTGTCAGGTAGAAGACAAATTAATCAGAAGCAGTGTGTTATGTTTGTTTCTGTGAACAAATCACCAATGAACAATGCTAACAATTGAACAGAGAAACCATTACGACACAAATTGGTAAAAAAAACCCAGTAAATTCACAAACCAAACAATGATTAATGTTTTTACTGCTTTCAATTTTTTCATAGGTTATTTTCATTGCTATTGCCACCATTAGAATAATGGCAGTGGTGATGGTGAATGAATGATTTTAGTTAATATAACTATCTATTCTATCTATATACTTACCGTTTCACTACGAATGAGTTATACCTTCCAATTTGGAGCAAATGCCAATTTACCAAAGACCAAAAAGTTCTAGTCTTAACAAGACTAGATTACTTCCCTTGGTCTACACAGCCAATACCACTAAGCTGCCGTGGATCCCACTCGCTACGTCACTTCCGGGGAGGCAACTTTAAATCATGATAAATTTTTTAAAAACCAACCTTCCCAATGATGTTTTCGTCGGAGGGAGGAGGGTGGGAACCTTTGATCGTAGTGAAATGGTAAGTATATAGATAGAATAGATAGTTATATTAACTAAAATCATTCAATCTATTCTATCATGTTACCGTTTCACTACGAATGAGTTGATTCCCAGCGAGGAGGTGGGTAAGAAAACATTGTTGAAGTTACACTCCAACTAAGCCAAACAAACAGTACCCACAAGACAAACCTGACCTGGAACGCCAGGGATAACCTGTAAGAGAGAGGACATTATAACAAATAAACAATCAAAACATCCATACCCCCAAACAGCATAAGCATATGCATACCAACATCAGAACAAAAAATAACAAACGATTACCGTTAGGCCAGAGAAACCGGAGTCTGCGCAAGCACCACCTTCCTGATGCCGAAGGTGTCGTCCTGCCTTCTGGCGGAGAAATGGCGCAGGTAGAAGCTAGTGAAGGTGGACTGAGACTTCCAGTACGCTGCTTCCATAACGCTGGAAAGCGCCACTCCCTTGATCATAGCCAGGGATGTGCTGATAGCCCGGATTTCATGGGCTCTCAGGGGGTTAGAGGGCAATGACTTGTCGGCACTTAAGTACGCTAACTTAATAGCGCCCACTAACCACCTAGAAATGGTTGATTTCGAGATATCCCTCATGTATTTCTCATTCAGGGAGATGAACAGACGGCGTTTGTGCCCCCGGAAGGGGGAGGTTCTCTTAAGGTAATACTTAAGGGCTCTGACAGGGCACAGGAGCCTATCCGAATCATCGGGGCCGAGAATGGTGCAAAGACTCTGAACAGTAACTGAGGGGGAAGAAATCTGAGCAGGCTGATTCTTGGCCCTAAACTCGGGCAGAAAAGACAAGGTGACTGACTGATCCGAAGTATTGAACTCAACGTCGGAACCCAGACCACTAAGAGCATGAACACCGCTAACCCGCCTAGCAGTGGCCAGGGAGAGAAGAAAAACCGTTTTAAAAGTTAGTAACTTCAAGGACAAAGAGGACATGGGCTCACATTTATCCCTAAAAAATGAGAGGACCAGAAAAACATCCCACTGCGGAAGGCGAACACCGGACGAAACAGAGACATTACGCACAGCATCAATGAGATGGGAGACTTCAATGGCACACGAAAAAACAGGGTTTCTCTTGCCCGTTGCCACAGCAACGGTATGAACAACGGCAGACCTGTAACCACACAAAGTCTGGGCGGATAAGCCGCGGTCCTGGTACAGGTGAGCTAAAAACTGGGTGAACTGTGGACCAGAAGGGTCTAGGGGGGGAATGCCCTGGGCTGTGCAAAACCCGAACCAAGAAGCCCACCTAATGTCATAAAGCTTATTGGTGCTCTGCCTACGAGCCTTAAGGACTAGGTCAACAGTTTTGTCTGGTAAGAGTCGTGCTCGCAACCCGGCCCGCATAGTAGCCATGCGGTCAACTGAAACAGCTGGGGGTTGGCGTGTCCTACACCGGAGCGAGGCTGAAGCAGAGTGTCCCTTGTGAGACGAAGCGGGACGCTTGGAACGTGAGACAGGCTCTCGAGCTCTGGAAACCAAGGGCTCGTTTCCCAGAACGGGGCGATGACAATCAAGCGGGGCCTGTCGCGGCAGTATTTCTCCAGCACTTTGGTGAGCAGAGACGTGGGAGGGTACGCATAAGTTGACATTCCTGTCCAGGAGATCGAGAAAGCGTTGCGCGCTAGTGCCTGGGGGTCCCTCATAGGTGACACATAGAGAGGAAGCCTGCAATTGTACTTTGTGGCAAACAGGTCCACGTGAGGTTTCCCCCAAAGGTGCCACAGCGGGAGGAGGGACCGGTGAGCGACGGTCCATTCCGTGGGGAGAAGTTGTCCTTTCCTGCTCAGCTGATCCGCTAGGACGTTCAACTTCCCTGGGATGTATTCCACTGAGAGCACGATCTTTCTTGATTGGGCCCAGAGAAGAATCCCTTCCGCTTTCATCGAAAGGGCCGGAGACCGTGTTCCTCCCTGGCGGCGAAGATAAGAGAGAGCTGTCGTATTGTCTCCGCAGACAGTGACCCATTTCCCGGAGAGAAGGAGTGCAAAAGACTTCAGGGCCCTGGCTACTGCTTCCATCTCCAAGAGGTTGATGTGACAGTCCTTCTCTGCCGAAGTCCACTGGCCCGAAACTTCGACCCGATCCAAATGGGCGCCCCAGCCCGTCGTTGAGGCATCCGTGTGGAGAAACTGTTGCTGTTGCATGGGACGGATAGGCACCGAGCTGTTGAGCCACTCGAGATTCATCCACTGTTCCGTCGAGTCGAGGAACCAATCGCCGAGAGACACTAGTTGCTCGAGAGGCATCTGAGACAGTTTCCTTTGCGACAGCAGTCGTTGCAGTGGCCGCTTGTGCACCCGTGCGAGAGGAAGCAAATCCGCTACCGATTCCATAAGCCCCAGGAGGCGGAGAAGCTGACGAGCAGAGAGCGAAGTCCTCAGTCTGAACGTCGAGACAATCTCGAATATGGCTTTGACTCGAGTCTCCGACGGTTGCACTGAAAACCGCTCTGTATTGAACTTCATGCCGAGGTAGCTGAAGGAGGTCGAAGGAGTCAGCTCCGACTTCCCGTCGTGAATGCGAAAACCCAGGGTCCTGGACAGTCGAACAAGAGTGTCTGTTTGAGAGAGGCATAGGGCTTGCGAAGCTGCTAGCAACAACCAATCGTCCAGGTAAACGTGAAGACGAATTGCCTGGGACCTGGCGAGACGAACGAGTTCCTTGGTGATCCTTGAGAAGATCCAAGGGGCCGGGGACAGGCCGAACGGAAGGGCAACAAACTGATAAGTCTTGTGTTTCCAGACGAAGCGCAGGAAACGCTGACGTGAAGGGTGGATGCCCACGTGAAAATATGCGTCCCTCAGGTCGATGGACGTAGCCCAGTCGTTCGGAAGAATGGAGAGACGGATCGAAGTTGCCGTCTCCATTTTCAACTTGTCGGTGCGAATAAACTTGTTGAGGGGGGACAAGTCCAAGACCGGGCGAAATTCTCCGCTTTTCTTGGGGACCACGAACAGTCGAGAGTAGAAACCCGGTTCCGTAGGCACAATCTGCACAATGGCACCCTTTTGACAGAGTGCAGCGACTTCCTTGTCGATCGCTTCGAATTTTGACTGGTCTTGAGGGGGCGGGAAAGAGATGGGTTGGGCAGACAGGGGAGGTTCCCTGGAAAAGGGGAACCTGAAGCCGACCCGCACGACCTGACGGACCCAAGGGCTTTCGACCAAGTGCTCCCATGCTGAAAAGCATTTCAGAAGGGAGCCCACACTTGAGTCGGTCGAAGCGCCTGAATCCCCCAAAGGTCGTGCGGGCCCTACTGAAAAGGCTGTTTCCGTGCTGGGAACGGGGCACGGACATACCGGGAAGAACCCGAGGTGCCCGATCCCCGTCCTGAGGACGGAGGACGGCGGTTGGTGGACAAAGGGCGACTCTGGTATGAGGGGCGTTGACGCTGTCCCGCTGACTGGTAGTTGGGGTAGCGAAAGGAACGCCCTCGAGACGAACCGGTTCTCATGGGGATAGAGGGAGGAGGCCTAAAGTCCAGGCGCGCGCGCTTAGGTTGGGGGGAAGCAAACCCCCGGCCGGCAGCCCTGGTAGCCAACTCCATGATACGTTCCTGGCCCAAGTCCAGTCTCCGTTTCTTGACCCGCTCCAGGTTGTCCTTGAGGGAAGCCTGATGAAAAGTAGAGCGAGGATCGGTGGGGCCAGAGCGAATGTTCGAACGATCCAACAGGGAGAGAGGCACTTTACAATCCTTGAGGACCGCGTCCCTGAACGTGGCCGCTAGCTGCACTTTAGTAGAGGAGGCCACGGACGAAATGGAGCTCACAGCTTGGTTGAGAGAAGCCAAGGCAACGCCCAGGGCACGCTCGTCGACACCATCACGCAGCCTGAAGTCTTCAGGTTTGGAAGCGGCCGTAGAACCGGCGATCTGCGCCAGAGACTGAAGCATTGACGTGGCTAATGACGAGGCTCGAAGAATAGAGAACATGGATCTCTCCAAGTTGTTGAAGGCCGGCTGGCCCATGAGAACCGAAGTCTGTCTCATCCTGCGCCCATAGCTAAGGGCGGAACGATCCTGCTGGGACACCTCCGAGTGCGAAGGCACAGGCACGAAGGGGTTTGCCAGCTGAAACGGCGGGAAGAAGTCCTTCTTCACAAACGAGCCAGGTTGAGACGGGACCGGTTCCGGCTGAGGGGAAGGAGAGATGTCGTCGTCGTCCACGGTGGCGGTTGAGCCCACAGGATAGAGTCAGCCTTACGCAGTGCCTGGCGGACGAACGGAGAGGTGTGAAGCGCTAGACGGGCCTCCTTCTGCGCTTGCAGCTCGCCAAAGAACTGCGGCTGTCCCGCTGTCTGAGATGATTCGAGCTGCACCATCGGCTTGATGTCCTTGCAGTAGGGCTGAAGGATGTGCAGATAGCCTTGATAATTGCCGGTCGAAGGGATTGGGTCTGAACACACAGGGGGGTCAGACACACTATTGTCCCGCTCAGACTGAGAAAGTTGATCGTAGCCGTGGTCAGACCTCGACGAGGACCACTGAGACCCCTGATACCCAGTCCTCATGATGCGAAACACTTCGTCCTGAACGGCTAGGTCGAAGTCATCCAAACCCTCACGCGGCGACGAATCAAACTCCTCATCCACGGAAGACCCTCGAGGCCGCGCCGCATGACGCTTCGAGGAGTGCCTGGCCTGACGAGCATCCAAGGGGGGCTGAAGCTCAACCGTATGACGGGGGCCAGGTTGACGTGAAACGGGCTCCAGAACAGGCATCGGGGGGTCCACCCCCGAAGGTGTCGCTCTGTGACGGGTGTCCGTAACGGTGGAGACTGGTGGCCGCGTGCCGCCGGCACGGCGCACGGGCCTGGGCGAGTAGTCGTCGAAGTCATCGCAAATTCCGTGTTCAAGAGACCGCCGAGGCAAGGCCCTACGCGGGCAACGGCTCTGCTGGGTAAAATGCACGTCCGTATTTCTCGCCCTACTCGGGCTACAAGACTGCCGATCATCGTGAGACTGATCATCAACGAGAGAAGAGGGGAGACATTCGCTCCTGCGAGAACGAGAGCCGTAGAAGGGGACGGCGTCAGGACGGGATTTCCTGTGGGCGTCGATGGAGCGAGCAGCTTCCACGTCACGCTGGGAGAAGGACCGACCGTCCGACTCGAGGTCTTCCTCTCGGGGGAAGATGGAGATGCCCGTAACGCGCTCCCTCTGGGCCAGCTGCTCAACTGAGTACAAAGTAGGTTCATCATTATCATTCATGGTCAAGCGAGGGGAACGTACACACTGGTTGTCTTCTCGTGTCCCGTGAGGGTACCGTGCGGGTCTGTCCGAGGTCAAGTCAGTCGTCAAGTCCGTTTGCCTACCAGGTCTAACCGACCAATCGGTCAAGGAGGCCGAAGGGACCAAAACTAAACCTTTATTTTTAAACTCGGCAAGCATGTCTGCCACCAGAGTAGACGAATCCACTAGGGAAATAACCTGTTCTGACACCACCGCAGAAGACTCAGAAACCACAGGCTGAGGGAGAGGAGGGGGGGGGGGGGGGGGGGTTGCTCCTTCTTCGACGACGAAGAAGAGGAAGACTTCGGCCTAGAACTCGAATGCTTACGAGAGCTAGAGGAAGAAGAAGCTTGAGGTGTATCTGAACACCTCCCCTTATCCTCCCGAGAGGGCTTACTAGAGACCCCACTAGAGTGAGCCGAAACAACAGGATCGACGGACGACATGGCGTCCGGGGGCACAAAGCACGTAAGCACAGCAACTACTTTCAAAAATTATTTAGCAAAGTAAAAACGAAAAAATAATACCCCAAAGCTATGTGCCGACAAACCTGCAGCCCCAAGGCAGAGGGGCAACCCAAAACAAGGCGGATGGCGACAATAAGAGTTAGAAAAACGAAATAAATTGAAGAGCAAAGAAGAACATGGCTGCTCCAAGTTGGAATTTTTTTTATTAAGACTTGAAGTTGCCTCTCCGGAAGTGACGTAGTGAGTGGGTTCCGCGGCAGCTTAGTGGTATTGGCTGTGTAGACCAAGGGAAGTAATCTAGTCTTGTTAAGACTAGAACTTTTTGGTCTTTGGTAAATTGGCATTTGCTCCAAATTGGAAGGTATAACTCATTCGTAGTGAAACGGTAACATGATAGAATAGATATGGTGATTATGATGCGGATGATAGCGGTGAGAACTATTATTGCTATTGACATTGGAACATTATCTTTATTTCCATTATTAATACTGTTGATCTCATTACCATTTGCTGTTAAAGTTATCATCCTTTCTTACTTTTCCATCACTTACGATACTAAGTTCATCAATTATTATGTGATTATGCATGTTATGTTTTGTTTTCATGTCATGAAATTTGCATAATGAAAAAAATTGCTAAATAAAAAAAAGTAATTCACAAACCTATTATTCCCTTAAATTCAATTACACTTTAGCAGACAAACAGTAACAATATACTCACAAGGTGAGTCAGGGTGAGCGACACAGGTGCAGACTTTGATGGTTGGTCCTTATCCCTTGTCATGTGTTCAACAATTTCCCCTTCCACCGAGCCACAGTGAGACAAAGCATCTTCAACATGCACAACAGTCCTTCTGTCACTCGCATTCAAAATCTGTGGTAGCGCGTCATCATCGCAACCACAAGACAAAGCCGTTTCTTTTTCACGTGGAATGTCACACACAGGCGCTTGCTTCACCGACAGCTCAGGCGATTGTAGGGAACGTTCTGAATGACTCTGCGTCACTAAGTCTTCTTCTGAACATCCCTCTAGCAAAGTGCCTGTCCTTTCCGAATCGGTGTCATCTGTTGCACCGACCTCATGGAAAACGAGTTTAACCCCAGACTTATCTGACAGGCTCTCATTGTCTTGCATAGTCCCACTAGAACTGTTCTTCGACCTCACAGACTCTTCATCGCTGAATTTGGGAGTGTCCATTTCATCCACAGAAACAGGCAAGAGATTTGAAGGTTTCTCCCCGATAACTGCACCATCGTCGGAGACAGAGGCGTTGTTGTTGGCTGGCGTTTCTGACGTCCCTGTTTTCTGTGATGTGGCAGAAGAGGTCCTGAAGTATTGGGTGATGGCACCTTTCTCTGGGGAAAACCTGGCTGGTGTGCTGTGGCTTTTGGTCAGCATAGGCTCCAGCCTCCTCTCTGCACAGTAAAACACACCATTGATTATGCAATCAATGACACTTTATTCAATAATCAAACTGATTAAAAGATGTAACTCTGGTGGCAGTTCTACCTTTTTTGCCTTTCTCTATTATAAGATTGTATGTGCTTTTTGTGTAGATGTTTTCTTTTGTGGCCACATTCCAATTGTTAGAAAGGCAATAAAAGATTGACTTTAACATGCTTTTCAAAATAAATCATGACAGTTAAAAATTATTTAGACAAAATCCTATCATTTCTTCTTGACTTCCAAAATATACAAACAGATTTTTTTTTTTTACAGAACATAAGGCACTTTCAATAATACCAAATACAAACAAAATGTAAAGAGGGTGAAATGACATATATCTTTCAACAATGAAAAAAGTCACATATTCATCACATATTACTTTATGTCCTGCACATGAAAAAGGAAAGAAGCTATAACAAGAACCATATAAACTTAAATAAAAGGATGTAGTTAACGTGCATCTCCTCTCTTCCACAATTTCCCCATTTCAAATATTTACGTTTGTCAGATTCGGGTTTGCTGCATGGAGAGGCAGCGTTGGGGTCACTTTTGTCAAAGGCACTGGAGAAGGACCGCTTCAGACGACTCAGGCAGCTCAGTCCCCCATCCTGGAGGTTTAAAGTCACATGGGCCAGTTAATTATTACATAAACAATGCTGAAAATAATGAAGCAAATCGTCGGATGAAAGCCAGAAGGTACTACAGTGAAACCTCCCTTATAAGACCCCCTCCCACTTAAGACCTACTTCTCTGAGATATTGCCCTTCTTTTTAAGTATTCAAATTCCCTTCCTTAACCCTCTCAAGACTGCAGAACCGAAATCCGCCCAATTTTTTTTCCTTCCCTGGTGCCTGATGACGCAGATTGCGCCCGCTGAATGCCAGGTCTAGTAGTTTCACTTTCACTTTCTTCCTACCCACAATGCAATATACTAGGTTAGTTCTTCCTGTTCCTGATGCTCACTGATCCGTTTTTGGTCTTTACAGCAAGGGAAAGCACCCAATAGTCTTTTTGAACGGATTTTTCGAAGTGACCCCAAATTTTTTTCTTCTTTCCACATGACGTGTGCAGTATTGACTCGGCGCGATGCTCGGAGCGCCATTACGGATTTTTTCTTCTAATTCATGGTTTGTTGTGTGACATTGTGTAAGCTTTCGAATGAAAATATCATCATTGCTATTCAATATGCATCTTTCAGAAATGAAATGTGAGTTAGACTGTATTCTGGGTGATTTTTTTAATGAAAAGATTTGGTGTGACGTTCGGAGTTAATGCCCTTGTCTCAGGGACTGGGATCGATTCTCGGTTCGAATGGTCAGTAGTCAAAGGGTTAAATACAACTTCCTCCCACTTATGACCTTATTTTTGATGACTTTTCAAGGTCTTAAAGGGAGGTTCCACTGTATCACAACAGGAATAATAAAAAGGGTTGATAGGACCTCTTGGTTTTAATCCGACAACATTCTGTAAAGCAGACGAAGGAATTGTTCTAACAGACATTGACTGGAAAATCAAGGATGGAAACTTTGTGAGTATGATGGTAGACCAAAGAAAAAATGACAATATCTAGCAGAACAGGCATCTCCTTCAAAGAAAAGTCGCAATGTCTTCCTATGTATAACCATCTATGATTAAGGACCAGGGCCTGTATTCACGTTGAAATAGCATGAGACTTAGCATGATGCTAACTTAGAAGCTCTTCCAATGTCCTATAGGATTTAATAGGACTTTTGGAAGAGCTTCTAAGTTAGCATGATGCTAAGTCTCATGCTATCTCAACGTGAATACAGGCCCAGAACATTGCCGATCTTAAAATGATATGATGAAGAATATCATCAACAAGGTTTTGGCAGTGTTGCCAGTAACGTAGTGTATGGCAGAACAAAACAATTGATTTTCTTTTAATCACTAACATGCCAGGAAGTGAATAAAACAACAACAAAAAGCGGCCTACCTTGACACCGTTCTGCGTACTGACTGTCAACCTGAAACCACACACAGGGATCTGTAGAACATTGTTTTTATTTCCTCTTGAAATTTACACTAATTACAGCTTCCTATTGGGGATACCTGGGGGGGTCTTCCGTACAAATAGTTCCCCCACCTTCTGGAAGTTCTGTGCTTGTAGCTTCCTCTTTGACTCTGCCTTTTTCCTTGCTTATCACCTTGTAGTCAGTAAAATACAGTAATTTAATTGAATTTTTTAACAAATATATTTCATAAAGGCTGTGATGATAATCTAGATACACAATTGTTTGGTCAACACAAGTCGACTGATAAAAAAATGTATATGAAAAAATCTCACACAAAAATGTAACGATTCAGATTTTCATTGAACGAAACCAAATTAGCTGGTAAAGAAGTGAGCTTTACTATAATAAAAAAAAGTGACCCTTGTTGTATTCTAATTGCACTTTTTGTATTGTGCATGAATGCTTACTTGGTAGGTGATGACTGTGATGTTGAACCAAAGTCATCCACTGCAGCGTTACAATCATTACTAGCTCTGCGGAATCCTGAAATAAAACAACAAATCTGACTATGCATGATGAAAAAAACCCAACGGTCTTTCGGATGAGATGATAAACCGAGGTCCCGTGTGCCCATGCACTTAGCATACGCTAAACCCAGTGGCAACGAAAAAGTTGTCATTTGGTCAAAATTTACAACCCCCCCTTCCTTCCTCATCAGTCACACAAAAATCGCATGCAAAAAACAACAAAAATATTGGGTGGCGCACCTCTGGCTGCGACGCGCTCTCCAGGTGGGAGCAACCCGAATTTCACAGGCGCCTCTGTGACTATAAAGTACTTTATACTAATAATACCAAACAACATAATTTTTGCCTAAATTGAAATTTTGCTTTTGCAAGACGGAGCTAAGAATACACACCCAAAAAACCCAGAATTTAAATTTTTATATCATGGTTCTCAATGACGAAATCCCAAACTCTCTGAAATTCAACGAGTCCAGCTGGCACAATTTAGAAAGCAAAAACTTTTCACCAAATTACTTGTACTGGATGATAGTAATTCAGAACATGGTAATTAACAGACCTGTTTACCCCCTACACAAGTCTTGAGTAGTCTGGATAGCTGAAATGAGTAGCTTTGACTCAAAATGTGTATTTTTATTCATTAAACCATCAAACAATGTTCACTGAAAATGAGTAATTAGAGCATTATTTTCAATTTTGAAGAGTAGTAGAGGTCCAAATTGAGAAACTCGGAAAGAATAGAGTAAACAGGTCTGAAGAACCTACCTGACTCATGAAAAACTGGGTTCACTCTGAGCACTGATGTCGTTGGCTCATACATTTTCACAAGTGAACTCTGAAATGACAAGAGATAAGAAGTGTATGTTGTGTGACATGACACAAAAGCACGCACAATGAAAATTGAAATACAACATATAACACAAATTTCACGTTACTTTCTTGCAATGGATCTGACAGCAAACGACAATGCAAAGTTTGCTATGGTTGCATTATATAAATTATGATCATTTCTTATAAAAACAACAACCCCAAACAACAAAAAACAACAAAAAACACCCACCAGACAACAGTGGCTTTGCTTGTTTTCAGCCAACGCTCCCCCCCAACCACATTGTATTAGACATTGAAATAATTTCTCTAGAGATGTGGCAGAACAGTGTTGTGGGAAAAAACTATAAACTTTGACTGATCACCGAGAAATATACAGGCTTTTTGTTCTCTGTTTCCTTGGCAAGGTCTGGGTTATTGCTGTGAAGACAATTTGTCCAGCTCTCCCTAGAGTTTCTTTATTCACACCAAACCTACCTTGATCGTTGCCAGCAGGACTTTTTCTCCTTCCAGAAATATCTGCCGTTTGTCTGGCGTCACATTCACATCCACTGATTCTAAAAGTAGAAAAAACAAAATAATCACTAAAGATTTGGTTACAGATGCATTTATATTCATAACACTTTCGTTCCTCTGTCAATGAAGCAATTGTACACTTTTTGCCTTAAGATGTTTCTTTAAAGTTCTGTTTGCCTACCTGTTCGAGGAAGATCCATACTGAGACAAAAAAATCTACAATACAGTTACTGTATTGCTGAGGGCTAATGGAGGGTGTGAGTTAGCTTTTTGTTGAATGAAAATGAGGATAGAAAATTGTCAAATTTCCACAATGACTTACTATGTATGATATGTGCATGTTAAACATTGAACACCGTATTGTCATGACTGCTTATCGATAAAAATGAAAATACTGACCTTAAGTAAGGAAAGCTAAAAGGTCGTTTACTTCGAAAATGAATAGTCTCAAACAGGAAGAATATCCAAGATAACAATAACATGCAAGAGTGAAAGTAGGCAGACATCTTGAGTTATCAACTATAATCAAGCAATTTGTTCGAGCTTTGATTGTAAAATAGACTAGAAAGATCCATGATTTAGGACAATACAAAAAAAGTATTATTTTTAAATGGGTATTTAAAAAAAAATCTTTTAAAGGGTTTAAAGATGGGGTAGGATTTCTTTTAAAACCCTTAGAGACAGTGAGTATGTACATGTACTATAGGCCACTACAAAGACCACCTCTTGCAAGAGTGAATGCCCTTGGTGGGTGGGGGAGGATGCTTCAGTACTGACCAAACAAAGGAATAATTCTCGCTAATAACCCTATTTGAGGCCACCGAATGACTGCCTTTTGCAAGAGTGAATGCCCGGATACTGACCAACAAGGACTTAACTCTTGCCGTCAAGGGCGTTAATAACCCTAGCTGCAGTGGCCAATAGGAAGCCTGGTTGCAACACAAGATTTACCTTTGCCCATGGAGATCAGGAGGACCACAAAAGGGTACTGATGTCGATTGTAACTGTGGTACACCTCATTCACCACCTTGATTATCTGCAGGCACAGATACATGGAATAAAAGCACCCTGATCTAAGTCAGCTACGATTCTGAAGTTGCCAAATCCTTAACTCATTCCGCCCTGCACCCAGCAATTTGTTGAGCGCCCTAGTGCAACTACCAGCGCCTTACACCCGACAATTTGTTGGGCGCCCTAGTGCAACTACCAGCGCCTGCACCCGACAATTTGTTGGGCGCCCTAGTGCAACTACCAGGGCCTGCACCCGACAATTTGTTGGGCACCCTAGTGCAACTACCAGTGCCTGCACCCGACAATTTGTTGGGCACCCTAGTGCAACTACCAGCGCCTGCACCCGACATTTTGTTGGGCACCCTAGTGCAACTACCAGTGCCTGCACCCGACAATTTGTTGGGCACCCTAGTGCAACTACCAGCACCTGCACCCGACAATTTGTTGGGCACCCTAGTGCAACTACCAGCGCCTGCACCCGACAATTTGTCGGCTGTCCTAGTGCAACTACCAGCGCCTGCACCCAACAATTTGTTGGGCAGAGACCTCCATTTACTTTCCTTATCAATCTAGAAACTATCAATCACTAAAGTTCGTTTATTCTGAAGCTATTTGCGTCGGAATGATCAATTAAACTTGTTGCGCGATTTAAAATCATTTACAAGCACTTCATTGTCGTTTTTTGATTGTTTTGTAATAAAACTAGTACCCCTCTCTCAGAACCTGCAGGCTGGGAGTGCAGCCCACAGGTTAAATGGACACTGCGCAATGGGCTAATGAATACTATACATGCATGTCTCAAGATCTACTAACTAATCTGACTTTAACAATAAAACATACAAACATGAATATGCAACAGTGTGTGCGGAAACATCAACTCAAGTCAAGTACCCCCACCTTCTGTGCTTGTAACTTCCTCTAATCTGTCACTCTCTTTGACTCTGCCTTTTCCCTTTGCTTACTGTTATCTACTATTAGTACTATCTTTCTGCCTTACCGGTCCATTCTCCTGCCTTTTTTCACGAAACACTTTCAAAAAGATTTCCTCCAGACGAATTTGCTGGGTCTATTTCTTAGTTAGGCGCATAAGGGCAGCATGACGCAACTGTGCTCATAATTGACAGGAAACTGTCAGAGCGATCAAAGAAGTCTTGTATTCATTTACAAATAAAATTATCCAATCTTCACATATTATTGTCACAATATTTCAAAACCGTTTCAACTGTTTCTACTGAATAAACACTCATTTGTTTTCTTAACTACAGATTCTTGAACGCTGAAGACAGTACCTTTGTTACGTCGCAGGGCCGTCTATTGATGAACAGGAACTGACGATCTGTGCTGCTTCGACCTTGGCCATGCTCACATTTGGACACAAAGCCTTCAATGCTGAAAAATGAAACAACATTCTATAAAATTTAAAAAATCAGAATTCTATTTTCAGTACAGTGGAACCTCCCTTATAAGAACACCCCCCCCCCACACACACACACTTATAAGACTCCCTCCCACTTAAAACCTACTCCTCTGAGACATTGCCCTTCTTTGTAAGTATTAAAATTACCTCCCTTATACAACTCCCTCCCACATAGGATCTTGTTTTGGATGATTTTTCGAGGTCTTAAAAGGGAGGTTCCACAGTAGTAACCTTTAAAAAAACCACAAACAAAAACAGTAAGGTACATGAAAGAAATAATAAAAACAACAGAACTGAAACAGATAGAATTGAACTCTTAAGATGTAAAAATATTATTTTTAAGACTAAATGTAAAAATTAATCAAATACAATTATCAATTCAGTGTTAGGAACAACGGAAAAAGTGAACAGATCAATCTCTTGCATAAGTAAATATGCTTAAACCATATTCATAAAATAGACATTTTATTGGATATTATAAAAAAAATGCAAGCCAAATTGAAATCTTTTGCGCTGTAGGCATTTGTATATAAAAATAAACAAACAAAAACATTACCCTTAGACTTTTTGTTAATTTCTTAACAAAATGCGCTGAAATATAGGTTTACAGTGCATATTTAAGCTCCATGAAGTTAACTGCCGAATAGTTTGAGCTTGCACTACCTGAACAGGTCAAACTGTGTACCATCAGACTTGATCCCATAGTCTGTGCAGATTTCTTCCGTTGGGCATCGCTGTTCAAACGGTAGCAGACTCTGCAACTGAAAATTGGAAATCAGATCAATGGAGTAATCAAAGTAGTGATAGTGAAATCCTACAAAACTGAATCTTATGACCCAATTAATTCTGCCGGCTTTTCCTTAAAAAACTCTAGTTATTAACTCTTTCATTCCTGGTTTTACACTAACTGTTACTTCCCCTTATTCCTATGTTTCTATTATCTATCTATTCCCTTCATTCCTGGATTTATAGAGGGTTAAAAATGTGATAATGGGGTACTTATTTTAGAGACTTACGGCAGTAACCCACATTACACGAACCTAAGAATGTCATACACCGTTGTGTAGGGAATTGATGTGAGAAGCTGTTTGTGGCCATGTTGACACATTATGGTGACATGACAGATGACACACAGGTGTAAAACAGGTAAGTTTACAATTTAACATAAAACATACCATCATGCCATACATGCAGGTCAGTGTTTTTAAAGCAAATTGTATATTTCATGCACGCACTCACCAAGCGATGCCTCCTGTACATCCCCATGCATTGTGCTTGTCATTACTCCACGGATAAGTGTCACCATTGTCACCATAATTGTCCCCAACACATCAACAGTTTATTGTCTGCTTTGACGATTATGTATGGATACAACACAAATATATAGAGGACAAGCACCACACTATTTTGCACACTCTTTTTTACACAGATAATATTTTCACGTTCCCTATCTACGCATGTATGTACCCCTGTCACAGTCATCACGTCACACGTCACACATAGGTGACACGTGTGTGACACACCTTGAAGCAGTCACTGTGACGCTGTTTGCAGCACAGATACACACTTTTCACACATCATTGTAGTTTGACACGTTTTGAAGGGGTGTCGGTATAGCTGACACCAGTGTGTGCATGCTTGTACTTGGGGTGTCGTGCCATGCACAACACACAGGTGTGCTTGTCACCTACACCTTTGTTTTTCTCTGGCTCCTCGGTGCGGTTTTTTTAGGTGTTATTGTTGGTATATTCTAGCAGAGAACTGAGCATTTCATCAGAGTAATATAACTGAAAATAATCTTGCGCTTTCATTGATGTGTCTAACACACACACACAGGCCCTGATCGATGTTTGAATTCCGTCCTAGTTTCGGTTTTGGTGTGACATAATTCCCCCTAATCCACTCAAAACTCGGTCGAGTGTAGAACAAAGGTAAGTTTTGATAATCAACTCCTCACCACTAGCATCATCACCACCTACATGCGCTTCAATAGCTGCCACGAACTAAACTCACTCTTCTTCTGTCAAATTGGTCAGAATCAGAATTTTCTCCACCTTCTATTTTCACTACCAACAAAAACTGCCACGTGCACAGTACACACCTACTACACGCATTCACTCAAAACGACCCCTTTCCCACAGAGCTGGAAGGAGGAGGGGGTGGGGGAAAGGGAAGGGTAAACGGCTGGGGGGTCTGGCATCATATTCCATTCATAAACAGTCCCGTTAGGGCTGGGTCAAGGGTAAATGACGTACTTTGGGTTCTCAGGATTGAAAGGTAAATGAAACCGGAAAACGTACTTTGATGCCTTGCGCGGTCTGCAGGATTGCGGTGAAAGTCCAAAGTACGATCCCGGAATACCGGTCTCAGGATTCGGATTGAAAGGAGTTATTAAGCCTTGAAACCGGAAAACCGGTCTGCAGGATTGAAAGGTATTAAGCCTTGAAACCGGAAAACCGGTCTGCAGGATTGAAAGGTATTAAGCCTTGAAACCGGAAAACCGGTTGCAGGATTGAAAAGGTATTAAGCCTTGAAACCGGAAAACCGGTCTGCAGGATTGAAAGGTATTAAGCCTTGAAACCGGAAAACCGGTCTGCAGGATTGAAAGGTATTAAGCCTTGAAACCGGAAAACCGGTCTGCAGGATTGAAAGGTATTAAGCCTTGAAACCGGAAAACCGGTCTGCAGGATTGAAAGAGTTAAAATGACACACAAATGAAAATAAACACACACAAGGGATACCTCCCAAACAAAATTGAGATAGGCTAGATCTGCACAGCACATATTCTAATACCATTTCTTTTATAGATGTATAATTTGTTGCTTCAATGAGGCTTTATACTGAACATTCTCTGCCCCTGTCTAGTGTACTGAAACGTGCACCACATACATAAGATTATTGCCCTTGCCCGTCACGAACTAGCAGTATATAGTCACAGAACATTATTTGCCCCTGACTTGTCACTAGGTGGCATGGTCAAATCAGTCATAAAATGATCGCCCTTTTGTGTCGCCAAGGAGTAGTATAAAGGCCCATTATTCTCTATTACCCAAACTCATTCCTGGTGCGTTCCTACCTGCTTGGGACCAAAGATATTGGTGATGTTTTCTCTGACAGATGCGTTACCGTTGGTGGAGACAACTGTTGATCGGCTCCTGTAAGGAAAGATAAAGGGGTGATGATCAACATAATGGTTGCAAGAACAGTGAGTGTACTGCACAATATTGTTGCCATTAGTGCAGCTCAACCCAGTTTCTTTTCTTCTTCTTTTTGTTTGTTATTGTTGTGAGTGCTGAGTTATGTGAAAGGTGGCAGAGTGGCTAAGACGTTCGCCTGCCAACTGTAATGCGCGACTGCAACGTGAGTGACCCGGGTTCGAATCCCAGCCTCGCCCTTTCTTCCTAGTTTGACAGGAAAATCGAACTGAACGACGAGTCCTTCGGATGGGGACTTAAAGCTAGTATGACCCGTGCGCTTTATGCACGTAAAAATCCCACGGCAGTTGAAAGTCGGTAAGAGCAGGGAAAAATCCCGCTGCCTGGTATGGCCAAATTCATAGCTAGGTTTTCCAAGTGTGCCCCCACCCCCTCCTCACCCTGTGCCCCCCCCCCCCCCCATTTTTTATTAAAAATTGGGTAGGCGCTGCACTTGCGGCAACGCGCTCTCCAGGGGAGAGCAGCCGGAATTTCACAGATAAGTCTCTGTGACTAGAATATACCAAATACCCCCCCAAAAAACCAATGTAGATGTTTGAACCCGTTGACTGCCAATAAATTAATTCCCTTCGTACATCCCAAACGCCGGAGCAGAAGCTCAATTTGAAACAAAATCCTTTTTGGTCTGCAAACAACTCAATGAATAAGAAGTCTAACTTCAAACACAATCCCTTTGTTACCACTAGGCTCTTTAACAAACTCAAAATGCATGCGGAGTAAGGGACCTCAGATTTCAATCTTAGAGCCTCTTTTGACTGACCTGGGGTGCTCAGAAAATAAGGTTTCATAGATTTGCTGCTATCCATTGCTGAAGCCAGACATGCTTGCTTGTAGCTATAAGATGAGCGCGCCAACATCAGTCACCGTAGCACAATGGTCATTTCTTAAAGATTATATAATACATACAGTGGGAAACATTTTCAGATTCACTTTGATTGCGTCGTTTAGATGAACATAAATAAATGCCATAAATGCAGTGAAGGGGCAGATTTTCTGGATTTAACCCCTTCACCGCCAAAGTCGCATTTTAGCACCACAGTGGTTTAACACCTATGTCACTAAAAGGCATCAAATTGGGGTCTGTTATCCAAAGACCTTATTGTCGTAGCTTTGGGAAGTAAGGATAGACCTTATTGTATGCATCTCACAGAAGAATCCCCCAATACTGCAGATGGATTTTGTTCTCTACTCAGGTAAATTTAATGGAAAAGTTTGGCTGAAATATGGTTGGTGGCGAAAGGATTAAAAAAAACACAACTATGCTTAGAAATGAAAAAAATTGTCTGCTAAAACGAGACTTTGAAGTGGAAGTGACGACACAGAACTTGAATGTCAAGGAAGTAGACTCAGTTGATGCCAATGTCAATGCGCTCATGTTGGGCGCATGAACTCTACACACTTGTCAAACTGTACTTTTCATTGATTTACTCAGCAATACTTAATGGCTGCAAAACTCAAGACTTAATTCCAACAATCACAAAAAGTCTAAGAACAATCAAGAATGACATCGAACCCCAATCAGTTTTATAACTATTTCTTCTGTTGACGTCACAGTTCTTTCCTTTTGCGTCATAGGTCTAAAATGTTGTCAAATACACCTCGAGTTGGAATTTGATGAACAAGAAGGCATCAAAAGCCGCACTTCCAAAAAAATGTATTTCAGTTGACTTGGAGACGAAAACATTTAGCAAAAAAAAGGTGAGAGAACCGTATTCTTCAAACTATAGTAGTCAACAAAAGCATATTTTTCGCTGAGAGCCGATTTGAAACGATTTTTCAGCAAAAATACTCTGAATCAACCATTTCAAGCACTTGTGCCAGTTGTGGAGTCCCACTCTGAGTGTGTGTACTACTGTAGTTGGTTGTAGCCAACTGTGATGGTCACCAGATTACAGACGAGGCAACAACTATTATGGAAAGCTTGAGTCAAACTCAAGGACATCAATTTCATTTTACAATCGCTACAGGATAAAACAAAGTCCTCCCTTTCTATTGTGGCTCTATTCACCATGAATCATTCAAGACTCCAGACTACTTTATTATCTCAAAAGTGAGAAATTGATTTGTGGCACGGCATAAACACATATACAATAAGAACATAATAATTTAATACCCAACATATAAAACTTTATAGGACATTTAAAAAAGAAACCACGGTTATTCAATATACTAATACTTATGCACCTGCACATAAAAAGGATTAGGATAAACTAAGAAGAACGCATGAAATAGAATGCAATAGCTCGATATAACCAAATAAAAGTTTAAAAACTACAGAGAAGTGGATGCGTAAGCGCGCATACACACACTCACAGACAGAGAGAGAGAGAGAGAGAGAGAGAGAGAGAGAGAGAGAGAGAGAGAGAGAGAGAGAGAGAGAGAGAGAGAGAGAGAGAGAGAGAGAGAGAGAGAGAGAGAGAGAGAGAGAGAGAGAGAGAGAGAGAGAAGAGAGAGAGAGAGAGAGACAGAGAGAGAGAGAGAGAGAGAAGAGAGAGAGAGAGAGAGACAGAGAGAGAGAGAGAGAGAGAGAGATATTAAACCCCCAGAGGTCCCTTACCCTTTACTGGTCTGGTTGGAGCAGGTGATTCTCACGCCGGTGTTGATGAGGCAGTAGGCGTTTAGGACCTGCACCATCTTGCCAAACTCCTTCTTCAGGTTCCTCTGGAACTCCTTGTGGCGCACGGGGAGGGTGTGGAACAGGTTCTGCAGGCACACCGTTGTACCTTGCTGGGGAAACAGAGTGGCAGGACAGGTCAGGTCAGGTCAGGTAGTTAGGACATTAGGCTCGCAGCCTCTTCACTGTCCTGTCATTTTTGTTTGAACTTTTGCACAGCTCAGAGGTTTTTATATTTTGTTTTCGGCAAATCTGCCTTTTAGTCATGCTCATATTGTAGTTTTGATATGTTGGTGTATTTATCAAGGAGGTTTTTGAATTGTGTTAGATTCTGTGCTCGTTTAATATGTGCAGGAGTATTCCAAAACTTTGTTACTCTGTTAGAAAAGAATTCTTTTCTAATATTAGTTCGGCTATACTGGGTTAGTAATTTTAAATCAGTTATGGGCAGGATAATTTATTTTGTATTTTGTGTTATTTCTACTCCCAGACACACATCTCTGAAATTCAGATCAGTCCCTCCTGGACGTTGCACAGTGCAAAGCCACCCATTTTAACTTGCGGGGAGGAGATGCGGGGTGGCCTTGGGAAAGTGAAACCTAGCTATCAATTTGGTCCATACCAGGCAGTGGGACTTCTCCCTGTTCTTACAAACTTTTCACTGCTGTGGGCTTTTCATGTGTGTAAAGCAAACAGGTCAGACTTGCTTTAAGTCTCCATCCAAAGGAACAAAAGTCAGTAAACGAAAGACTTAAAAAATAGAGTTCCTGTTTGACTTAGAATCAATACCATGTAGCATAAACACAGCAGGGAGAAGAAAAAATGACAAGAGGGAAAGGAATAACCATTTATAATCATTAAAAAAAATCAGCAGCCCATCTTTTGTTTGTTTTTAAAATATCCAACAGTTAAAAACTGGCTTTAATTTCAGGCAGATTTACTGTTTATTGTCACAGGGAGATAATCCAAAGTAACTAAATGAGATTTTTATCTGAAAGTCTGATGGCCAGGTTTTATTTTTTATTTTTTAGCCTGGAATGACACAATAAGTCACAAGTGAACACTAGCGAAACCCCATTTTGAACCAATCCAACGGATATATGCTATTACTTTAGTTGCACAAGTGTGTATGTACAAATTTCCCCTCTGTACCTGCTCTAACTGAAATGTTTTTGACTGCAGATCCAGCTTCGTTCCAACAAATACAATATGAAAACAAGAACCATGCTTGTTTGGCCATTTCAAGAATTAAAAATCAGAAACATACTAATTACAACTTATCAAATACATCTAACATGAAAAATGTCTTCACTGTTTTGTTTTACTGCTGAAGCAAAACAAAACAAACCCAAAACAACAACATTCACAGTTAACCTAAACTATTGCGTAAACATTTTAACACAACAAAGACAACACTCTGATTTTGAAGGACAACTTCCCAACCTGTCTTGGCATTGAAGCAAAAAACAACATTCACAGTTAACTTAAACTATTGTGTAAACATTTTAACACAACAAAGACAACACTCTGATTCTGAAGGACAACTTCCCAACCTGTCTTGGCATTGAAGCAAAAAATAAAAGACAACATTCACAGTTAACTTAAACTATTGTGTAAACATTTTAACACAACAAAGACAACACTCTGATTCTGAAGGACAACTTCCCAACCTGTCTTGGCATTGAAGCAAAAAATAAAAGACAACATTCACAGTTAACTTAAACTATTGTGTAAACATTTTAACACAACAAAGACAACACTCTATTTCTGAAGGACAACTTCCCAACCTGTCTTGGCATTGAAGCAAAAAATAAAAGACAACATTCACAGTTAACTTAAACTATTGTGTAAACATTTTAACACAACAAAGACAACACTCTGATTCTGAAGGACAACTTCCCAACCTGTCTTGGCATTGAAGCAAAAAATAAAAGACAACATTCACAGTTAACTTAAACTATTGTGTAAACATTTTAACAGAACAGACAAGACAACACTGATTCTGAAGGACAACTTCCCAACCTGTCTTGGCATTGAAGCAAAAAATAAAAGACAACATTCACAGTTAACTTAAACTATTGTGTAAACATTTTAACACAACAAAGACAACACTCTGATTTTGAAGGACAACTTCCCAACCTGTCTTGGCATTGAAGCAAAAAATAAAAGACAACATTCACAGTTAACTTAAACTATTGTGTAAACATTTTAACACAACAAAGACAACACTCTATTTCTGAAGGACAACTTCCCAACCTGTCTTGGCATTGAAGCAAAAAATAAAAGACAACATTCACAGTTAACTTAAACTATTGTGTAAACATTTTAACACAACAAAGACAACACTCTGATTCTGAAGGACAACTTCCCAACCTGTCTTGGCATTGAAGCAAAAAATAAAAGACAACATTCACAGTTAACTTAAACTATTGTGTAAACATTTTAACAGAACAGACAAGACAACACTGATTCTGAAGGACAACTTCCCAACCTGTCTTGGCATTGAAGCAAAAAATAAAAGACAACATTCACAGTTAACCTAAAGTTTGTCATTTTAACACAACAAACAAGACAACACTCTGATTCTGAAGGACAACTTCCCAACCTGTCTTGGCATTGAAGCAAACAATAAAAGACAACATTCACAGTTAACCTAAAGTATTGTGCAATAATTTTAACAGAACAGACAAGGCAACCCTCTCAAGGACAATTTCCCAACCTGTCTTGGCATTGGGTTTTTTGACAGGACCTGACCATTGGCATCATATTCCAGCTTCGTGCCGACAGCGACTGATTTGTGCCGGGTTGTCACTGTCATGTTACTGTAACAAACAAACATTTGTGTCCTGCAAACCAGTGTTTGAAACTGATTTTGGCACTGTACATAATTTGATCATTTCTTGGGGAATGAAATGTTGATTTTGTAAGTCATGTTGTGTTAAACAGTCGATCCATAGCGAGTGTTGCTATTTGTGTTGCTAAAGCAAATTTACACCTACAAACATTTCACTGAAAAAAGGGTTATTTCCTGAGATAATGTCAGTGAAACAAAGCAATACTTATGTTGACGCCCCTTGACAACTTAACAAACATTTTGCTCTTTGTTAGGGCTCCCAGGGACCCCCATTTGGGGGTCTATGAAGTACTAAAATTCTAAAGGACCCTCTAAAAGAATGTGCGCCCTGGGATGCACAAGAAAAAATCTGTTTAGCATTCGCAATGCCACTGGGACCCTCTATCCCGCCTCTAGGACCCTCTATCAGACCTGCCTACTTGGAATTTTCCCAATCAGTAGCCCAGCCATCAATTTTCAGTAGCATGGCAAATTTTTCCGTAGCATTCAAAAACAACGGCAATCGATTTGTTCTCTTCCTGAGCCGAAACGCACTGCTTAATATGTTTCGCCGATTGAACGTGTTGACGGCAATCGTCTCTACCGCCATAATTCACAGAGAAGTCTACATGGCAGAGGTTGCACTGCAGCGAGCATGGTTCGCACCGAGTCAACTTCTGACGATGCAAGGCCACTCCTCCGTGTAAGCTATTTTAAAAACTTGTGCGGCAGGTCGATGTTTTTTCTTAGAACAAGATGGTGTGCCAGATGATTTTCGTTTTCTAGTTTGGGTTCGTTTTTCTTCGTTTGAAACATCTCCCGAATCGCTACTGCTGCTGGAGTCCGCCATTTTTTTCAGAGAAAGTAATAAGAACGCAGGCGCAGTCACTTTGATAAAAACGGAAGTGACTAGGTTATCGCGCATGACACGGCGTCTGCTCTTAGAAACCGACAAAACCGGGAATGGCATAAGCAAAAATAAAATGCGGCGTCAATTTGTTTTTCCCGTAGCAACGTTAAGGTTGCCGTAGCTCCGTAGCAAAGCTTTATTTTTCGTAGCTGCTACGGCCAAATCGTAGCAGTAGGCAGGTCTGCTCTATATACTGTAAGTGAAGGAGTCCCTGGGACCCCTTGTTTTGCGGGACGATTGGGAGCCCTGTTTGTGGACTGCTAGTTTTGGACTCTGCGACCTGTAAACTAGGCTGTGGCTGCGAGTTGAAACTCGGAATGGGAGAAATACGACTGTGCAGCCCAGAAAATGGAAAAGCAAAAATAATAAAATTCAAAAACATTAAAAACGATGTTGATGAAACAAACCTAACACTAAAACACATCAATCAATGAAACAAAATGAGGCTTAATTAAAAAGAAACAAGTTAGTATTTAACTTGACTTAATCACAAAAAAAGCAAGACTTAAGGGATGTTGGATCAAATTATATTTAAATAATAATAAAGTTTAACAACAAAGATCAAATTTGTATCACCTGACAAATGGGTTACGCCCAGAAACGTCGGCTGTTTTTGTGTGGGGGGTTTGGAGGGTTTTTGTGTGTCTTTTTCTGGATTTCAAACCCACCAAGTTCATTTTAAATTTTCCTGAGACATTGTGAAATCCTGCAGTTATCTATTATTTTTATTACATGAAAAGAAATATGTTTCCGAACATATAGCAACGTGGCATGGCAGGTATTATTACAAGGTCTGAAAGCCAGAAAGACCCATCAGCTTTCTTGCGCTTTGGTGATAGAGTACTAACAGATCTGCGCGTTGGTTGGGTCCATGTGTACCCCCCCCCCCCCCTCAAAAGCCAGAAAGCCCCATCAGCTTTCCTTAGTCCTTTGGTGATAGAGTACCAACAGCTCTGCGTGTTGGTTGGGTCCATGCGTACCCCCCCCCCCCCCTTGAAATCGTAGAGATTATATAGAAATTATGTCATGCTTGCGTAATTTTTTCTAATGCCTTAAGGGGTACGCAACCCCCCTCAGTACTCTAGTAGCTTCTGGCTTTTACCCTTCAAGTTGACTTAATACTGACCTGAGAGCGCATAGAGAGCTGAGGGCCTCTCCTCTGAAGCCAAATGTCTCCACGTTTATCAGGTCGTTGAAGTCTGACAGTTTGGAGGTGTGGTGCTTCTCAGCTGCAAATAAAAACCACTGTCAAACAACTCATATTTATTTATTTAGTCTGTTGTAGTCCCGTCAACAGCTATGGTTATCTCAGGACTGTCACCGCATAACGTTCGACCACGTATAACAAAACACACATCAATGATTCTTAATTTAACAACGTCCAAAAACCTGATTAAAAAAAAATAAATAAACAGTACAATTCACAACATGGCATCTTCATCATTGTACCCTATAGCGTCATAATTTTACACAGTGCTGGAAACGTTGAGCCACTCTACTCTACTTATCGGATACAGGTTAAAAAAAATCCAGTAAAAAAGGATAAAACATCCTAGTAAAAAAAAAAATATATAAAAAAGGCCATATAGGCAAATATACACTGCAGAATGGGCAACATGTGCCCACTCAAGTGCGTAAGGTCTCACGCGTGAAAGTCAGTGAACAATAAAATTAAAAAAACCTGGCATGTCATAAATTGTAAATGAGGATGTAGAGAATGAAAAATGGGGATGAGGGGCTACTCTTAGTTTAAAGCTTCCCCACCACGACAAGGTGGAAGCCCACGGGGGAGGTGAAACAACTCAGCATTCGGGCCTGATTTGCTTAAGCAATAAAGAAAACATTCCAATAAAAAGGCAATGAGAAACAATGGCACTGCACATGTAAGAAAGATTGCTGTTGGCTGAGCTGAGCCAAAGGAAAAAACCACTTTGGGAAAAACAAAAAACACATCTTCACACACACACTGATGCGTGCACACACAAGCATACACACACACAAGCATGCACACACACAAACAAGCATGCACACACACAAACCACACACAAAAAACACACATGCATTAAAGTGCAAAAAAGTGCGCACATGTAGGCAGTCTAGTGTTTGCGCTAGAAACGTTCAAAACCAGTCCCATCAGCAACAATGGCCCCCAACAATCTGTGTCAAAACTAGTCCCATCAGCAACAATGGCCCCCAACAACCAGTGTCAAAACCAGTCCCATCAGCAACAATGGCCTCCCAACAATCTGTGTCAAAACTAGTCCCAGGGAAACAAAAACCAGTGAAAACCACAATATCAAAGCTTCTGTTCAACAAATCATCAGTCCTAGAAAAACTTTATCAGTTCCTGGGACTGACAGGTCAAATTATTGTTAGTATTTTTGGTTTTGCAATCAGTATTTTACTGATAATTTCCAGTAAACACGATCACTGCCTTATACTCAGACACAGACAAGCGTATCCGCCAATACACATGTACAATACAATACAATACAATACAATACAACTTTATTCATCCTTGTGTGGAAATTAAATTGTGCGATCACAGGCTCGATAAACAATACTAAAAACATTCAGATTACATAAATCGAAACACCACAGTTAAGACAATAAAATGCATATAACATCATCAAGGAATTAAATAAAAGAGGGAGAGAATTTGATTAGAATTATGTGAAAAACATGAAGAACGTACACTCATAAAAACTACTAATATTTACCTAAAATAGATGAACCAATTAAGATTAATATTAAGATTACAAGGCCATGCCAGGGCTATCACCACGTTAAATTTCACCACAAATTAATAAACACCAACTATTCCATCAATACACAAAAGTAAACATTAATCCATGGAAACCGATTTACCCTCTGCAATCCTTCAACCAAGCCAGCATAAACGATTTGCAGAATGTAGTCAGGTTTTCTTTCACTGAGTTGCTTCCCTTTTACCACTGTGTGCCAGTTAGGCATGTCTGACTATGACTGAACGATAGCAAGGGAGGCAGCAGCTATTCAGGGAAACTAAGCTGGAAAGTGGAATATCAAAATGTGTAAAGTGGATAAATCTTTCCCAGGGTATATCCTCTCTCTTTCAGCCATAAAGATTTTAGGACAAGTGTCATTCAGAACCACAATCAATACTCTTTTTCTTCTTCTGTGTTCCCAGGCCATATGGCCATAATAAGTAAAGTATGTAAGTGTCCGGTTTTCAGTTTTCACTGGTCACCCCGCGGAGTACAGCCGATGCATTCCAATTTCGGAGGAGCTCAAAGTAGAAAAATTATTTTGAAGATTTTTTTAAAAAAAAAGGCAGAATGGGCCAATAAGTCAGAAAGATAGTAGATGATAGAAAGCAAAGGAAAAAGGCAGAGTCAAAGAGACTGGGGGGGAGGGGGCAAACCCAACTTCAACATTTTTTGGGGGGAGGGGGGGAAGATGCTCATTTCTGAGCGGGGGGGGGGGGGGGCCCAACTTCAACATGTCGAAATTTTTGTTTGGGGTGGGGGACATCACTAGCTTCGATAGCTGACGACAGTGCCAAGTACGGTTCAAACGCTATGCCTTCTATCGATTTCTTCTTGTCTTTTTTTTTCCGCACTCGTTCAGCGGAAATGCAAAATTTATTTTGCTGACCGTAATAGCATAATCGGAGGTCTCAAAACGTAATAATTACATTATTACGGACATATCCATAAGGAAAACAGGTCTGAATCTACTAGTAACACTTAACCGTCATAAGTCACCAATACAATGAAATAATAATGCATTAAATTAAAAACAAACAAAATACACATGCACACAGATGTTCCGTGCGGAACCCCCCACACAATCAGTAAATATGTAAAAGAAAGAAGAAAAAAATAAGCGGACTTGTCCGTATTTCCACTAATCCATATATTTTTTCACTCCTTTCAATTACTTATTGATTATTTCTGTGTGGAAAATCCGGATGTACTGTGTACCAGACCTAACGGAAAAATGAGGAATAAAGTTTTCAGAGTGAAGTTCTTTCCTTCTTTCTTTGACTTTGAGCAATATAAATTGTTGGTAATTGATGTTAACTCACTCAGTCCGAGGAAATTCTTTTCTTCCACACCAGATCCGTTGTCTGTCACCTCAATGCTTTCACTGCCATAGTCCTTCAACTTGATGTCTGGAAATTACAAAGAAAAGTCATGGACAATAAAAACCATCACTCACACATTGACACAGACACAACCATGCGCATGTGCGTGCACACAGGGTCTGTTAAATACGTAGAACCATGAAATAAATTTCAAAGATCATGTGTTGTTTGTGTGTGTGTGTGTGTGTGCACATGTGTGAATTTTTTTTTTTTTTTTAAGCACAAAAATATATCTATTTTCATGATTTCCATGTCTTTTAACCAACAACAAGCCAATGTATTGCCTTCCAGATTACAACTTTTATGACTAAGCACTCAAACAAATTATAATGTTCAACAAAGCCATGTTACTTTTTCATCAACTGCTGTGGTGCTCTAAACTTGAAAACTACAAAACAATTAAAAAAAGAAAAAGAAAAAACAATAAAGGAAAGTACGACATAGCAATAACTTGTTCATTATAATTTGTTATTATTAAATATAAGACTCGACGTGGCTTGCAATGTGACACTGATTTTGCTACAGATACAAAAAATTTATAAATATTGTTTTCCCCCTTGTACAAGATGATAATCTCTTGACCGAAACGACAAACTGTTTATAGCTCTTTATATTGTCATTAAATTAATTCTCCTTCTTGAAATGTGAATAATATACTTTAATACTAGCCAAGAGCAAACCAAGTTGAAAGTAAAAATTATTATAATATAAAAAAAACCCATCATGATTTAAACTGTCAAAACCTCAAATACTGACCAACAGTGGTAGCTCCGGCATCGATGCTGTTTTCCACCAGTTCCTTCACTGCTGTGGCCAGAGTCAACACCACTTGGCCAGAACAGATTCTGTGAACTGACTGCTTGTCAATGGCCTGAATCGAACCGGCTTCCATCTGATGACTTGGAGAGAGAAGGAAAAAGAGTGAATTTCAACTTTCACATTATTTATTAATATTACAACAAACAAGACACAGGTCGTGGAGCTTGTGAGCGAACTAATGGACAACTTGGAGGAGAACAAGCAGACAGATATCCTTTTCATGGATTCCACAATGTTCAGATATTTAACAACTCAGCCAGAGCCTCCTTCTCCACAAGCTGCAACACGGCATCAGGGAAGACGTAAATCGCTGGGTCCCCCTTCATTTTTGACTATTAGTATTATCATTATTATGTTGCTGTAATCTTTTGGAGGATCTACGGGAATGTGTGAGACAATAAAACTATAACGAAGAAGTGGATAGAAGAAAAAAGAAAGCATGGCCCAGCCAACCAGGTCCCACTGATCGGTCCCCAACGTGATGCCGCGCCAGAGAATGACACAGCCAGCCAGGTCCTGCTGATCGGGCCCTGGGCAACATGATGCCGCGTCATTGGGAAAAATAAAGTAAAATGAAATAAAATTAAAATAAAGAAAAATAGAGATAAAAAGGAGTGCAGTTATTGTGATTTGGAGACCCAGGACACGAAAGTGCCCAAGGTCCCTGCCTCAACAGCCTGTTCAGGGAGGCTCAGATTGCTTCCCGACAGACACCAGGCAGTCAAGGTAGAGGGAGCTTGGTCCAAATTTGCACCAGTCAAATAATATTAATTATGGATATTAATATAATGATCTACCCCCTTTGCAGGGAGCTCAGACAAGAGCGCTATACATCAACATAAATATGAACATGAACATACAATGAATAAGCCCTAGACACACAAGACAAAGCACAAAAATCAACTACACAAATATTACTAATATTAGCTATATGAATAGACAAAAACACAGAAATCATATATTGAAATACTAATAATACTTATTAATACTAATAGGTGTGCTTCAGGGATCTGTCCTTGGGCCATGTCTTTTCTTGATCTTATCTATATCAAAGATTTGCCCGAGTGTCCTCCAATCCAATTGCCAGAGTGTCTCGTCTGTGTGTGCACGATAAAACCATATTTAGCTTTCTTTGATCACCATACAACTTTCACATCGAAATGAACACACTGCTGGTAAAATAGGAGGCATAACCTTTTACAACACACTAGCTAATCAGCGTAATTAACTAATTCCAGTGAACGCGCTAGAAATGTTGAAAACCAGTCCCATAAACAAACAATGCCCCGTAACAACCAGTGTCAAAACCAGTCCCAGTGAAACCAAAACCAGTGAAAACCACAATATCAAAGCCTCTGTTACAACAATTTATAAGTCCTACCGACTCCTAGCAAAAATGTATCAGTCCCTGGGACTGACAGGTCAAATTTGTTTCAGTATTTTCGTTTTGCAATCAGTATTTTATTTTTACTGATAATTACCAGTAAATGCGATCATTGAATTCTTACACTCAATCGGCAAAACTGACTTCACTTTGCTTTCACCTCTTCATAAATCTCCTCTTTTGATATCTCCCTTTCAAAAGGATATTTTTTTTACTCTATTTCTCACAGCGCTGTGATAGGTCATTTGTTAGGGTGATGCGCTTGCACGCAAGAGGTTGTGAGTTCGAATCTCCACTGGATACCTTTTTCTTAATTTTTCTTCTTTTTTTTTGTCCGGCGTATTCTTTTTATTTTTGGTGTGTGTGCCCAGGCAAAGCTGGGTTTACTCACTAGTAGTATTTTTAAGACTGTTCGCCGATGACACAGCAAGGTACAGAAGTGTGTGACAGTGTTGAATCCTAACTAGACCAAATACTGCTAGTACTGCAATACGATCTACACCACCTGGCAGAATCACGAGAATGGGAGGGGAGCTGGGACATGAAATTCCACCAGGGAAGCGCACTGTCCTGCCTGTGTCCAGGAGTAGACCACTGGCTCATAGTCATACGCAGTTATCGCATGCATGGCCACACCCTGGACATAGTGTCATCCACCAAGTACCAGGGGATCCACATCCAAAAGGATATAAAATGGGACACTCATGTTGAAGAGATAACATCAAAGGCGAACAGAATGCTACTAAGGCTTCTGCGTCGCAATCTAAAGCCTTCTTCTTCTTTTTCTTTCATAATTTGACAACTGCCATCATCCTGTTTATGGTTCTCAAGTAGAAACGGAGGACTCAGTCTAGCAGCTGATGCAACGGCTACTGAGGGATTAAGAGAATATGTTTTGGGAGAGGGGGGGGGGGGGGGGGGGGGGGGGGGGGGGTGCATAAGAAGGGGTTTTGTGGGCTAGTTTGGGTGTTGGGAGAAGATGGAGAGAGGGGTGGATGGGGATGAGGTGCTGGTAGGGGAAAGGGGAGGGGTAGGCTTTATTTGGGATTTGAAGCCTTCCACTGAGGATGTTATGATCTCACTGTCAGATGTGAGTTCCACTCACTGATGGTGTACATGTGTAAAGGAGAACTTCCTGTAGCTGGTCTTGCAGGAAGGGAGGAGGTAGGTAGACTGAAGTGAAGAGATTGTTTTGTCCTTGTTGGTGGGTTAAGGGATGGAGAGTATCATTATGCTTTATGGTGTGTTGACACTTGGAGACTTGGCTGTGATGATACTTAATACTTATAGAATGTCGACAGCCTTGCTGTTCTTCTACTGTCAGAAAGTGGTGTACATAGCAACTGGATGTACATTTGCTGGTGATGTTTGCGAGATGGGAATCCAATTTAAGGTTGTGAGAAATGATGAATGAAGCCTCTGTGTGTCATTGTGTGTGTGTGTATATTTTGTGAATTGTGTCACTTTGTGTGCGTGCGTGCGCATGCATGCATCAATGGTTATTGTTGTAGGATTTCACCAAAGAAATATAAAACTATTGCGCATGACCGATACCTAGCAGGCTTTTCTCCATCCTGATAATCTGTTGTGTTTTCTTCCATCCTCTTGTTTTCCTGTTCTTCTGCAGCCATACTTGGGTTCCCGCGTTGGGAGTAATAATTGTTGTATTCTTCTTGTTGATATGATCAACATCTTTCTAAAATGTTGTTTCCATTATAGTACAAAACCTGCAACTTATAACATTATGATTAAGTTATATTTAGAAGTGTCTTTCATAATGCATAGACTTTATTGACCGATTTGTTGTTTTTAATCGAAATGCACAACAACAAAATGAATACTCCTACAGCAGACGATAAACATTAGCCACTTCCGCCGGTGTATTTTTTAGTAGCATCGTGTCATTTCAACCCCGGGCAACATCGTTTTAAAAAGCTATGTAAATATTTCCCCAGGGAATTATTATTTTTATTTCGTAGAAATCTACGCAATATCCTAGGTAGGTAGGTAGGTAGATATGGACAGGCTTCATCAGCCTAGGCCTCGCGACCTATTAAACGTCCCCTCAATATCAAATGACTTTGTTTTGTTTTTTAATTGGTCTGAGCAATTTTTTAGAAAAACAAATAAATCAAAATCACAAAAAAGAAGATTTTTAAAAGAATTAATATTTTGTTTCAAATTTTGTTAGTGTCAAGATCATTCCAGTAAGCAACTCTGTTAGTAAAGTAACATTTTGTTTTGTTTGATTTGATTTCATTGATTTAATTTAAAGTCTGTTCACAACAATGGCGATATTAGACTATAAAGCAGAAAACAACAACAAATCAATAAATTAAAATGAGGGGGGAAATATGTGTGTGTGTGTGTGTGTGTGTGTGTGTGTGTGTGTGTGTGTGTGTGTGTGTGTGTGTGTGTGTGTGTGTCCAGTGTGTGGAACAATCTCAGAACTGGATATAACCTTTGCGATGTTAATCATTTCAGGGCTGTAAATGATTTCTGTTAGAGGCCCTAATTAAGGTTGCTATATTTATCTTTAAAAGGTCGTATAGGGAAGTTAAAACTGGACATTCAAAAATAATATGATGAATGGGCAGTGGGTGACCACAAGCGCATTTTTCATCTTTGGAAAATTTGGTCTTCCATGAATTTAGGCGAATTTTGTAGATTAAACTATGTTAAGCGTAGGTGAGTCTCCTCAGAGTCTGTTCACAACAATGGTGACATATTAGACTATATAAAAAAAAACCACACACACACAAACCAAACAACAACAAAAATCAATAAATTAAAATGAGGGGGGAAATGTGTGTGTGTGTGTGTGTGTGTGTGAAATGAGGGGGGAAATGTGTGTGTGTGTGTGTGTGTGTGTGTGTGTGTGTGTGTGTGTGTGTGTGTGTGTGTGTGTGTGTGTGTGTGTCCGTGTGCGTGCGCGCGCGAGTGCTTATGAACAACAATAAAGATCTTTGACATAATAACACTTTTGCTTTCGTAGACAGTTTTTCATTGTTTTGATACAATTTTCTAATATTGAATTTATTTCATGTTTTTCGAGTTTCAAAAGTTAATGTACTATCTGGATTGTTTTGAAGAGCACCTTCTTTTTTTAATTAATTTATCAGCTATTTTGTTTTGTTAGTATGGCATTGTTTAACAACAACAAAATTGCCATCAGATTTTCTAGTGCTAGTGATTTGTCCTGCCAAGGAGACTTACTTATGACGTCAGCAAGATCCACAAGCACATTCCTAAGTGATATTGATTTTTGATCACCCACAAAAGAAGTGTTCCAATCGTGACAATTTAAACTAGACTATTGAACTGATCGTAACCGTCCATAAGGGTCTCTGACCGATTGAACGCTAATCTCATCACACAAAAAAAGAAACTGATCGTAATGCAACTGACACCTATATTATCCGTATTAAGCCAGGAGCAGTGAGAGTTCGTTTAACGTCCTCCGGCCTGGAACAGACACATATGGAACATTATTAGAGATAGTGGAACGATCCTGGAGGTACTGCAATACCAGGAAAGTCACGTTTTTTTAAAATGTTAAAATCATCATTTGTAACCCAATATAATCAGTTGAAGAATTAGGCTGTGTGCACATTTACAAAACTTCCGTACGAAAACCGCAATCCGCAATCAATAAATAAATAATCTGAAAGTAAGAAATACGAAAGAGTGTGCACATACACGTGGAAACATCCACACAATCCCATCCCTTTATTTCTTACTTTCTCTTACATTATTTACCGATTGCGGATGGGTTTCCATATGAGGCTCAAATTTGATAAAATACCAGTTAATTGGCTTTTCTAATTCCAGTTAACTGTTGACTTTATTTTACCAGTTAACTAACATTTCGAAATATCACTTAACTGCTAAGTGGCTTTTCTGTCCGAGAGGGATTATGTTCTGACTGTTTTGTAACTTGACACGCAATGTAATTGGTCGCAATTTGGAAGCCAAAGACATGATAGGTCAAAACAGATTTACATCTATTCCCGTTCAGAAAGCAACAATGAAAATGTGCGTTAAGAAATACAGTACAGTCATAGTGTGTGGCATAGTTTGAGATGGGAAAACAAATTCCTCGTCACGTAACGCTGCGCGATTGTCGCATCGTGTATTAACTTAAACTTTATGTAGATCTACTGATTCCCAAACAGAAACTAGGTCAGTCCTAGTGAGTGACTATTCAAATTCAGCCCGAAGGATATATAATCTATTCGCCAGGCCTAAGTTGACTAACTCAGAAGAAATGTGCGATGATAAATGTTTACTTATTGAGGCTATTTGGGTTTTGTTTACACACCTCATTTATTTATTCTATTTTTACCAAAAACATATTTGGAGCAATTTCTGGGAACAGATTGCTGAACTGCAGTATCCAATGGAATTTCGTGTTTTAAAAGCCAGTTAACGAGTTGGTTTTCTGCTTTTCTTTTTTGTTTGTGACAGCCACAAACCTATAACTCACTTTGTCGGTCTGTCGGTCGGTCCAAAATTGTCGCACTTCAAAGTGAGGCTGCACTTCAAATTGAGGCTGCTCTTTAAAATGATGTTTCGTTTTCAATGGTCAACCTATGGCGATATTTTTCACGCCAGAGGGCATTCAATGCACTAGGGGCTTATCACGCGATTTTCTTACTTGGGCGTAGTGAGAGAGAGAGTGATGGTAGGACCACTCACTGCCTCTCTCTCTTTCTTTATCCCCAACTAATAATATAGAGAGGATTAGCCCCACACGAGCGTCATGCCCTCTGGTGTGAGAAAAATCGCACTAGGGGAAGACGGGGTAAAAAGCGCATGGGCGGGTAAGAAGCCCACCCCAATTATCTCATGAAATGAAGCAAATTTCAGTCTCATTTTGCCCATGAGACGAGCGTTAATGTCTAGCATTCGTCTCATGGGCAACTTTGACTGAAATTTTCTTTATTTCATGAGATAATTGGGGTGGGCTTCTTACCCGCCCATGCGCTTTTTACCCCGTCTTCCCCTAAGTCTCTCATTGTCGCACGCCACAAACGATTGCGAATCCGCGCTTGTTTTTTCTTTTTTGTTGTTGCTGTCCCATCTTCTTGGTCGTACAATGCCGTTGCTCCTACGCCGCTCATTCCGAATCCCAATTCGCAACTACACCCCGGCTTGTTCAGGTCGCAGAATCTGAGACCAGCAGTCCAAGGGGAGCGACTAATCTATGTTAGGCCATCAGGAGGCAACCAACCGAGGAGACACTGTGCTGCTGCTGAGTCACTTCGGTGGAGTTCAGCGGAGCCTGTTCAGGACACCATCTACTAAGCCCCCTACTGACGACACTATTCTATTAGTCGTGGAGCCAGTGTGAGTGAGTTCCTCCTCTGAGGGCGCCACCACGACCGTCTAATGTACACGCAGCTGCGCAGTGATGACTTGATTTGTTTCCAGGAATGAGGTCCATATTAAAATGTTGAAAATCCGTTTAACGTCCTCCGGTCTAAAACAGACACACATGGGACATTAGTGGGAACGATCCTGGAGGCAATGCCAGGAGGCAGTGCAACTCCAGGAAAGTCCCGAATTTTTAACGATACAGATTTTGACATACATTAAAATTAAAAGCACACGCATTTTGTATTTAGCCCTGTGTCTCTTTTGGTTAGGAGGGATATTAAGATTAATACTAAACTTGTAGCCACGTCGACAACTAAAACCATGTCAGGGCTGTCATCACATAGGAGGGATATCGCGGCTTCATTTCTCGGTTATTTATACTCAGCATTAATTGTCATTTTAAAGCTCCTCCAAAGTCCGAATGTGTTGGCTGAATGCAGCGAGATTAGGAAATTGAAGACCGGACACATATGCTACGTATTTCGTCCATTATGGCTTTATGAACTGGGAACACCACAGACGAGAAAAGAAGAAGAAAGGAAGAAAGTTCATTCCAGAGTCTTTCATCCTCAAACGAAATGTAACGTGATATTTTTTTCTTTGAACATAATTCCTTCTTTCCACCTTTTATGTTACAATTCCAGTTTGACAGGATTTGAAACAGATTATTGATTTAATGTCCCTAACAGAAGAATTGATAGGGACTGGAATGGGGGTTACACGCTGAAAAGGTCACGCAAGTTAGTGAACTCATATAGGACTCTTAAGTTTAATTAGTCTAAAATAAGGGGTCAGCCCAGTTCTTACAATGCATTAGCCCACAGTGCATCATTTGCTTGGTTATACTGATTCCATTGATAGTAAAGTTGAAATTACCTATAGGTCTGCTAATGCATTTTATTAAAAAAAAATACCGAAGTTCATCTGATTAAGGGCAGGTTGGTTATCGCGTATCCTATGCAATTTGACCTTAGCTGATCAATAACACAGAATCTGTCTGACCCAGCAAATAATACGATAGTGTTATTGGAGAGTGCAATTTAGTGTTATTATCGACAAGATGGCTTTAGCTGATGACATTAGTACAAGTATTTTTTCTTGCTGTGAGGACACTGACATTCATTATTAATGGGCTGGGAACGAACCGCCAACAAGAGAAGAAAAAAAAATTGTGTTTTACGTCCTCTCGGTCTGGAACAAGAGGATGAGGGTCTAATAATGAATATTTAGTCTGTAGAGAAATGAACGATGGACATGCTGTAATATTCTACATCATTCTCATTTTCTCTCTGTCCTGTTATCTTGAAATCAGTCTGGAGAAAGCTGACTCCTTTTACAGGACACAAAGTTATATTGTAAGCGCCGAAGTCAAATGTCCTTTCCTCTGGTGAAACAAAAAAGGATGTTGTTGGAACATTGTCATCTTCTTTTTTTCTTCCAGGGGACATAACCTAGGCCCCCTGTGTGTTCTTTGGCACACACAATCTTCTTCGTCGATCTCTCCGACAGTTTCCTGTCAATTATGAGCGCAGATACGTACAGTTCCATAGGATGTGTCTGTTAAGTCCTTTCGCGAACATTTGTCCTCTCGCGGGTACCATGGTCTACGATAAGCCTAGCGTCTCCCTTGTTCATTCAGTGTGGTGCCAAGCGCGGCGACTGTGGCGGTGAAAAGGTTTTAATTACATTAAACGAGGATAATCCACTGTTGCTATAAACCTTAACCAACAATATAATTGACAGTATGTCTGCAAATCTAAATAATGGATAAAAAAAATATGTAATGCAATTGAAGAAGAAGGGAAAAAAGCGAAAGAAAGGAAATCCAGGTTAATTCTTTAGCAAAAATGACAGCCTATACTTTTATTTTAAATAAAGCAATCGATAATTTCCTTTTCGGTCAAAAGTACTAAACATGCCCAAGGCCAGTATACAAAATGAAGTCGTAAAAAACGCTAAACAGTATTAGCATTAAAATAATGATAACAATCTAATACAGCAGAACTAATTAATGGCCATTTGCACGTAGGCAATTAACTTAGTTTTCCGGGATGCTAGCATAGGGGCAATTCTGCCAGTTAAAAAAGAATCATGATCGGTTTATTACTTTTCTTTGAAATTTGTGGAATAGGTCTACAAGTAATATGAATATAAACATTAAGTATGCGTAATGAATAAAGGAAACAAGAACAAATTTGATGAGGTTTGTTGTCTCCTGTTGGTCTGATGAAACAGGAACCATTGTTCTTCCGAAGGAAACAAGCAAAACAACAGAAATACGTCTACCCCGATCGAGGTAGAAAAACATTGTTTGGGTAAAAACATGATAACATCTTTTGATGTTGAAAACTATTTGCTGCTTGTTTCAGTGTGTGTGTGTGTGTGTGTGTGTGTGTGTGTGTGTGTGTGTGTGTGTGTGTGTGTGTGTGTGTGCGTGTGCGTGCGTGCGTGCGTGTGCGTGCGTGTGCGTGTGCGTGCGTGTGCGTGTGCGTGTGTGCGCGTGTGCGCGCGTGTGCGTGTGCGTGTGCGTGCGTGCGTGCGTGCGTGCGTGCGTGTGTGTGTGTGTGTGTTACGAATGGGGTGGAGGTAAAGAAGAAGTGCTCATTAATTAAAATAAACGAAGAACAACCACCACCACCAACGCAAACTGTTCACGAGGGGCAGATGTCCTGTTAGATTTGATGATGAAGATGCCCACTCCTCTGCTGATACCCATGTTGTTTTTTCTCTTTGTAACCGTTGCAAACTAGAGTACTGATGGGGGTTGCGTACCCTTAACCGGGCAGTATCGTAATATAACGTCAATTTGTGGATCTCCAGTTCGATATTGGAACAGATTTAGATCACCAGCGTATGTTAAAATGTTTCCTCTTCCATTGTATCAACGCTCTGCTTTATAATTCAAACCGTTTTCTAGAAGCAAACGGATTTTTGAAGACTATGACAAATTTGTCATTGCGTACCGGTATGGGTCAGTGCGCACCCTACATATGGGTGTTGTATTTTTATCTATATATACTTATATTTAACCATGTCAACTTTCACCCCACACCAAGTGCGTGGAGGAAACCTTAACGTAAAATGAGTAGATTCAAATCTTACCTTCTAACTCCATAAAAGTTGTTCTCTTTCCATTGAAAAATGGAAACCGGAAGAAATAAACGTAATTGGAATAAATGACGCAAGCATTACGCGATTTCTTTTCATTCTCTACGATTTCAAAGGGGGGGGGGGGGGGGGGGGGGGGGGTACGCACTGACCCAACCAACGCAAAGATTCGTCAGTACTCTAAAAATTATTTTTCTGAAATGATTTTTCGAATCGATGACCTCCAAAATGTTGGAGACTGCATGCTTGACTGTGAAGAGAAGCACTGTTTTGTTTTCAAGGTTGATTGAAAAAGACATTTTTGTTGAAATATCACATGTTTTGCTTTGTCTCGCCAATATAAAAACTTCAAAATCTATTGTACACATATTGAAAAAAATATACACATCGTCAGCCATTTAAAAGACAACTAGGGGAAGACGGGGTAAAAAGCGCATGGGCGGGTAAGAAGCCCACCCCAATTATCTCATGAAATAAAGAAAATTTCAGTCAAATTTGCCCATGACACGAATGCTAGACATTAACGCTCGTCTCATGGGCAAAATGAGACTGAAATTTGCTTCATTTCATGAGATAATTGGGGTGGGCTTCTTACCCGCCCATGCGCTTTTTACCCCGTCTTCCCCTACATGTGTTCACTGTAACATGTGGTCACAATGACATGCGGCCAGAACTGCGTGGGGTCACATCAAAAGGTCATAACAACACGGGGTCATAATGCATGGAGACATAAGGACATAGGGTCACAACGACATAGGGTCACAACAACATGGGGTCACATTGACGCGGGGGCACAAGGATGCGTCATTAGGGGTCACAGCGACATGGGGGCACAACGACAACGTTTGGAACTATATATGGTCACTGGTTTCGGTGCACTATCCTGCTCTTACTCTTACTTTCTTATTGGCCCCTTGAAAGTGTCTCCCACTGCATTCTCCCAGTGGTGCTAATCGGTAATCACGAATGCATACGGTTATAGAGGAGTTTGCAGCCAACAGTGTTCAAACAACCGGCACCAGTTGTTTTTAACCCTTTCACCGCCAGCCATCTTTGAGCCAAATCCATTAAGCTTACTTGGCTACAGAAAAGATTTCGTCTTCAATATTGTGGGATATCTCTGTGACACATTTATAATAGGGTCAACCCTTACTGCCCAAATTTAGGAACACAATATCATTGAA
The DNA here is from genome assembly GCA_017654935.2 of Phymorhynchus buccinoides. Lineage (NCBI taxonomy): Eukaryota > Metazoa > Mollusca > Gastropoda > Neogastropoda > Raphitomidae > Phymorhynchus > Phymorhynchus buccinoides. The sequence continues at coordinate 77,653,694 of CM065680.1, read as the reverse complement.
TAACAGACCCTGATTTCATGGGTTTTAATGACATGGGTGTTTAAATCATTGTGGTGCAAAAATGCGACATAGGCGGTGGAAGGGTTAAGGACAGTCCATCCAGTCCTCTACCACTCCTTTTTCCCAAGAACACACAGAGAGTGGAATATGCTTCCCGTAATACTGACAGAGACCACCTGTCCAGAAGTGTTCAGGGCAGGCCTTGGTGGCATCTACACCAGCCACCAGGCCTCCCTCTGCTGAGCTCCCAGTGGACCAAGCAGCGTAAATAGTTTTAACAAATTTCTAGCGCAGTGAACACTGTTTTTAACGCAACATATTAGGGGAAGACGGGGTAAAAAGCGCATGGGCGGGTAAGAAGCCCACCCCAATTATCTCATGAAATGAAGCAAATTTCAGTCTCATTTTGCCCATGAGACGAGCGTCAATGTCTAGCATTCGTCTCATGGGCAAATTTGACTGAAATTTTCTTTATTTCATAAGATAATTGGGGTGGGCTTCTTACCCGCCCATGCGCTTTTTACCCCGTCTTCCCCTAACACTCTTATAGTCTTAGTTGAGAGCACCAGCCACCTGCATTGTAGTGTGATCCTAAGTTGGACATTATACGCCTGGAGGCCCTGTCCAGTATAAGGAAGAAGAAGAAGAGTGCTACTCAGCTTTCACTGTCATTTTACTGTTGGCTCCTTCATCTTAGTGTCTGTCAGTGTCTTCCCTTTGTCATTCTGATCATGAATATGTAATAGGCACAAAACAAGTTAAAGGCCGCTTTTCCACACAAGCGCATACGAAACGATGGCTAACAGAAATAATCTTAAAATCTAAAACTTCATTGTATTCGTGGGATTAGTTTAGGCACAACCTAGCTCACACAAACACCACCACCCTCTAAATGAAAATCACAAAAGTGTGGCGACTCAAAAGGTGTCAAAATTGGATGTGTCCACTGTTGTTGGCAAAGCAAACAATTTAAAAGATGTCTTACGAAGTCCTTAATTTGTCAAGGAAGCCCGGAGAGACTGCTGCTTACACAGCCACAGTAAAGTATTAGGGGAAGACGGGGTAAAAAGCGCATGGGCGGGTAAGAAGCCCACCCCAATTATCTCATGAAATGAAGCAAATTTCAGTCTCATTTTGCCCATGAGACGAGCGTTAATGTCTAGCATTCGTCTCATGGGCAAATTTGACTGAAATTTTCTTTATTGCATGAGATAATTGGGGTGGGCTTCTTACCCGCCCATGCGCTTTTTACCCCGTCTTCCCCTACTGCTTGACTGGACACACCCATTTTGACATGTTTTGAGTTGTGACTTTAACTTGGGGAGGGGCGGGGGTGCGTTATTTGTTGAGCTATTGCTTCAAAACGTAAGATACGAATACAATGGAATTTTAGGATGGGGTGTACGGATCATTGAACTAAATATGCGTCAAATTTGAAATGATTTTGTTCAGCCATTTTGGCATTTTACACTCTTGCGCAGAAGTGGTTTTTAACTTTCGTTAATCTCTGCATGCGTATCATAATTAAACACGAAAACGAACACAGATTGTAACCAAAATTTAATGTGTGCGTGCGTTTGTTTGTGTTTTTTTGGTTTACATATACACCTACATTTTTGTTGTTGACATCCCTAGGCTTGTGTAGCCTACAGAGCAATGAAATATAGAGACAGTTTTATCTTTGCTTAGTTATTTTTCTTATTCCAATTGTATTTTTCTCATAGCTATTTAAGTAATTTCATGATGCAGCCTTTTGTTCGTAACTGAAACACTTTTGAGTGCGCTTATAAGCTTATAGCTTGTTGTGCTCATAAAATAATTTGTGTACACTGCAATGTATTATGTTAATAAACTTTGTTTAAACCAGACAGTTTTGTCAAATCACATACTTTTCAACGTAGGATAGTTCGTGGGTGTGCATGATGCAGCAACATTATTTACACATTAACTTTGAATGTGATGAGTACCCTTTTCATCGCGTGTCCCCAATAAACAGTATGTTAAACGCATTTTAATATCACACACACACACACACACACACACACACACACACACACACACACACACACACACACACACTACACACACACTAGGGGAAGACGGGGTAAAAAGCGCATGGGCGGGTAAGAAGCCCACCCCAATTATCTCATGAAATAAAGAAAACGCTCGTCTCATGGGCAAAATAAGACTGAAATTTGCTTC
>CM065680.1:77636492-77646492 GCA_017654935.2 Phymorhynchus buccinoides | reverse complement strand
GAGAGAGAGAGAGAGAGAGAGAGAGAGAAGCGAGAGAGAGAGAGAGAGAGAGAGAGAGAGAGAGAGAGAGAGAGAGAGAGAGAGAGAGAGAGAGAGAGAGAGAGAGAGAGAGAGAGAGAGAGAGAGAGGGAGAGAGAGAGAGAGAGACTTCTACCGTTGTGTATTGTGCTATGTCTACAAATCAATTTGACAGTTTGACTCAAACAGTTCTCTTATTCATTTTATAACAACCTTTTCCCCTTAAAAAAATCTGTCTCGGACATAGGCTCCATTCGTTCCGTGTAGGTCCTGAAACAGGCCTAAGGTAAGTGGGAACAATAGTTACAAAAGAACAGTTCATTTGCAATTCGCCTTATCTGACACGTGTTTTGTGCCCTTTGTCTTAAGAAGACTCCAGTTTAGGAACTTTTATATTAACAAGCGCGGATTCGCAATCGTTTGTGGCGTGCGACAATTGAAAACGAAACATCATTTTAAAGATCAGCCTCGATTTGAAGTGCGGTCTATTTTTACCACTGCAATCATTATATACACTGAGTCGCTTCCCCTGGCTTTTCAATAATTTTAATCTGTAAACCAGAATGTTATCTCTGCACCATTTCGTAACTTTTTATATCTTTTGGAAAACATTTAAAACTATTTATCCTACTTATGCTCATCGAAAGAAGCACCGCATACTCGTCGTGTCTGTTGCATGGCCTGTGTTACGTATGTTTATTATTTTCTACGCTTTAAAATGACGATTCATGTGCTCTGTTCAGTATATAATTCTTTCCATACGTAAGGACTGTAGATATGACAACTGAAATGTTACTTCATGTCCAAGGTTTTTTTCTCCTTTAAAATATGTGCGACAATTTTACGAAATATGCGACAATTTTGGACAGACCGACCGACAAAGTGAGTTATAGGTTTGTGGCTTGTGCCACAAACAATAATGACTGACACTTGATACCTGAAATTGGTGACCACCTTCCAACACAGCCACCCCCTCCTGCAGCTATGCCAAGGGTCTCCCAAGTTACAAAATACTCAACTTTCGCTGCACACCCCTCGTAACTAAGCGAATAACTTCACTGTCTCTTCTGTTAAGAAAGGATCTTATTGAGAGTTGTATGCATTCTTTAATTAAGCTTCTTGCTAACACGTGATGAGTACCATTAATACAAGAGGCAAAGCCTCCAAGGCTCACTCGAACAGGCACATGTGGGACAACAACAAAGATTGAGGGGGGTGTATAAAGTACAATATTGCCAATACAATTTTAAAGTACAAATGAAACTATCATTAATGGATACAACTTTTAAAAAAAGTGCCCGTGCCGAAAATCGGACCCGAACCATTGGCATGACAGACGGACGCGCTACCAATGAGCTATCGAGGCTTTCAGTGTTGATGAGTTTCTTAACTCATGTTGCCTGTTGAATACTCTCCAACCCATTAATTTAAAATGTTATCTGTTTGTTATCTGTTTACAGTGTTTAAGTATTTAATTATTTAAATCATTATTGCTTGAAAACTTGCATACACATCTATATGTGTGCAAAGTTTCAACAATATATGCCTTCTATTTACTGAGAAAATGCCAACGTTAAAGTTTGGAGGTTAGACCACAGACGCAACACATACACACAACCGAACAGCTATCATACTATAGACTCACTCTATTGACAAAATGCTGTACTAAATATGTTGCTTACAACAAACAACAAACTACACGACAAGTGTAAAGTGACGTTATTTTATTCGCAAGAGATAAAACAAAACTACTGGATATTTCGGCGAACGCACCTTTATCGACATAGACAAGTTTTCAACTTGGTTGTATCATTTACACATTGGACTGTAGAGGGGAAGTATTTTTTGTTTTGTTGTTGTTGTTGGTTTTTTTCTCCTTTTGTTGCCTGCTTTTTGCTCCTTTTGCTATATTTGCTATTTGTTGTTTTCTTGTTTGTCTGTGTTGATAAAGGCGCATTCGCCGAAATATCCAGTAGTTTTGTTTTGTTTCTTGAGAATAAAATAACGTCACTTTACACTTGTTGTGTAGTTGTTTGTTTCTTGTATGTTCCAGTGACGTTGCAGTCTGTTTCAGGTTATAAAAAAAAAAATGTTGCAGTTTTCAGGATTTTGAGGTGTTTTTGAACTCACGTTACCATAGAAACCAATGGTGATCGCGTTTTTTCTTCTCGATTTCGCACCATGATAATCAATTCCGTGATCATCATTTCTTACTTTCTATTTTTTTAAATTTTTTATATATATTACCTGGGCGGGTTTTGAATAACCTTTCCTTTTTATGCCTTTTGTAGTGTGGATAACGCCAGGTTTATTTCATTGTATTTGCATTATCTCTTCAGATTTATACTCTCTTCTTCTTCTTCTTCTTCTTCTGCTAATCCAACAAGCTTCCCCAAAGACTTCCAGCGGCGTGATAGCAAAATACATTAAACAAGGTCCAGCCTCGTATAAACTTGTTTTCATTGAGCGGTTGTCCTTGGGCAGAACAAACATACGTTACAAAGAGAATTAATTCTCTGGTCTTCTGTCCAGACAGAATGGGCACCACGTTCGAACACATGGCTAGGGGAAGACGGGGTAAAAAGCGCATGGGCGGGTAAGAAGCCCACCCCAATTATCTCATGAAATGAAGCAAATTTCAGTCTCATTTTGCCCATGAGACGAGCGTTAATGTCTAGCATTCGTCTCATGGGCAAATTTGACTGAAATTTTCTTTATTTCATGATATAATTGGGGTGGGCTTCTTACCCGCCCATGCGCTTTTTACCCCGTCTTCCCCTATTGGGTTAAGTCATCGTTGCCGTTTGTTTGGTCAATAACCGAGCGTCTGGTTTTCAGTCTGTTTTTCTTTATTATATATTTTCCAGTCAGTCTGTACACTCAGGAGTATTAACGCGCGTGCTTCGATTTTCTGTCTGTTTGTGAGTCTGTATTTTGTCTGTATCTGTCTCCATGTCTCTGAGAGCTGTCGAAATAGGCATATCTACCTGACCGTCTGCACAACATACACCTCACAAAACCCCACACACCAAAAGCATTCACAACATATACATATGCGCGCGCGTACATTCACAGACGCGCGCGCACACACTCACACACACATTGAAGACAGCAAATCAACGCCACAACCACCACTTCAAAAATTCACGCACTTTAATAAAGACGGGGTAAAAAGCCCATGGGCGGGTAAGAAGCCCATGCCCATTATCTCATGAAATAAAGCAAATTTCAGGCACATTTTGACCATGAGACGAGTGTTAATGTTTAGCATTCGTCTCATGGGCAAATTTACCCTACCAATGAAATAACCACAAAACACCGGTTCCCCTGATCAGCTCATCAATAACTAAGGGAAGCTAGAGTAGGGGAAGACGGGGTAAAAAGCGTATGGGCGGGTAAGAAGCCCACCCCAATTATCTCATGAAATGAAGCAAATTTCAGTCTCATTTTGCCCATGAGACGAGCGTTAATGTCTAGCATTCGTCTCAGGGGCAAATTTGACTGAAATTTTCTTTATTTCATGAGATAATTGGGGTGGGCTTCTTACTCGCCCATGCGCTTTTTACCCCGTCTTCCCCTACTAATTAAGGGAAGCCAAGCCCCAACATCCTCATTAGTTAATTAGACTTCGACTTCGACTTCGGCGTACTATATATAGGCTTACAACTTTAGAAATGAGTTAAGGCTATGCCCCACATGACCGAAGAGGGCGTTCATCCCTATTATCACGAAATGAGTTAAAAACTATAACAAAGCAGAGATACGGGAAGTACTCAAGTACCGGAAGACAAGCAAAAAGGACTAATCATGATCAGTCTTTGTGCAAAATACTGGAGGTCTTGAAGACCCCCCTCCCCCCTACCGCCCACAGTCAAACCTATAACGAAGCAGATTCAATTAGGGAAAGTACTGAAGTACCGAAAGACTTGCAAAAGGAACCTATCATTAGTAGGGGAAGACGGGGTAAGAAGCGCATGGGCGGGTAAGAAGCCCACCCCAATTATCTCATGAAATAAAAGAAAATTTCAGTCAAATTTGCCCATGAGACGAATGCTAAACATTAACGCTCGTCTCATGGGCGAAATGAGACTGAAATTTGCTTCATTTCATGAGATAATTGGGGTGGGCTTCTTACCCGCCCATGCGCTTTTTACCCCGTCTTCCCCTAGTTTCTTTTTCGTAGAAAATACTGGAGGTCTTGAAGAAGTGTGTGATGGGGGCCTAGGTGATAGCTAAGATCCACAGAAATAGTATTCTGTGGTTCAACTCGTAGGAACACAGAATAGCTTCAGGTAATAGATCACCGTAAATATAGAAAAAGGAAATAATTCAATACAGGGAAAGAAAAAAAAAGTTATCTAGGTGATACCCAACCTTCCATAGATTTCACCATGTCAGGTTCAGGCCAGATTCAGAGAGCATTGGAAGTGATGCTATACAGCAGCTCATATGATATCGTGCAGAATATCGTTGGAATAAGGACGATGGTTGCTTAATAGGAATTGTTCGGGAATAATTAAGGGGAGTGATTTCATGGTGTGTGGGAGTGATCTTGCCTAATTCAATCGGTCAAACAGGGGAAGTTACTCTACCATCAGGTAGATCAGGTAGATCCCCAGCCCTAGCCTCGTGTGTTTGAGGAGACATACAGCATGTAGAACACAGTGCGTCATTCTAAAAGTTATGTTATTTATATTTTTACGTCACAGCTTGCAAGTTTTATCAGATTGTGGCCAATGGCCACCCCTTATTTTTCTATAAAAAAAAGTTTGCAAGTCGCTGACTGGCATCCTGCGGTTCTTCGTCTTTCAATATAGTTGTCATGGTCAGTTCTGACCATTAGTCTTATTACAACTGAAAAGGGCGAAGAGGTCGAAGAGAGAGACAAACAAAAGAAAAGAAGAAAAACAAAAACAACGGAGAGAGAGAGAGAGAGAGAGAGAGAGAGAGAGAGAGAGAGAGAGAGAGAGAGAGAGAGAGAGAGAGAGAGAGAGAGAGAGAGAGAGAGAGAGAGAGAGAGAGAGAGAGAGAGTGAGTGTGAGAGAGAGAGTTTTGGTGGGTAGACAGCCAGACAAGCTTCGACGCCATGCCGCCATGGTTGCTATGGTTTTGATTGAGTAAGTCGAGGTAATCAACTCTAATTTTCACGAAGTGCTCTAGAAGCAGCGCATAGCAGTACGTAACCTATCTTTACCCGCAAAGGGTCAACGACTTACACGATGCCTAATTTGACGCACGTCAGCGCATGAACACGCACATTCACGCATACGCACTTCCACAAACACACACACGCACACATAAAATTAATAATAATTTAATTCATTTTAGAAAAGTGACGCCTCTCCCTCGCGAGGCTCCAGGCGCCATTACAGACATAAAAAACAACAGGTTTAAGAAAGAATAGAAAGGAGACATACAAGATTAAAACATTATAAAAAAGAAGAACTTTCACATCGCATAAAGCATGCACGCGGATAAGTTCCTACACTAGTGAACACGCGAACAAATCTACATGCGCGCGCATGCGCTCGCACCCATTTATATCTATCGAACAGAAAGGGAGACTGAACAGACGTAATACAAAATATAGGCCTAATCTTATATTAATTTGAAGCAATGAAAACAAAATCCACCCCTCATGACAAGACTGAGCGGCCAAATTATTCCTACACACACACACACACACACACACACACACGCACACACACACACACACACTGATTAGACAGGCCTTCAAGTAGACATGGGCAATAAAACCATTTTGAACCGAAAAAAACGGTTCTTAATTTATGCGGTTCAAAAACCGGTTCGATTTGCTGTGAATCGATTTTGGTTTTTTTAACAATCTACCCTGGAAGTTACGTCATTTCGGGGTTAATGTATTTCGAGTTGTTGATTGGCCCATTAAGATATGAATAAAAACTTTTTTTTTTACCACTCATACAAAAGCTTGAGGTATTCGTTTTTCGCCAAAGTTTTGTAAATTCGTTTCCTGCACGTCGTTTAAAAAATAAAAATAAAACGCCCTGCGCACACACAGCGCTCTCTTGTGAAACTACCCAGGTGAAGAGAAAAGCGACCAGGAAAGGGAAGCCTATCTAGAACAATGTTGTTGCCCTTATGGCGTGATCGACTGATCGTGTGTGGAGGAGACCTGACAGGGTTAGCCTTACGTCAACTGCTCAACCTATTGTCTTGAACAGAAGCAAAAGAATAGTTCACTGGCCTCCTCTTTTTCTTGCGCTCCTCTAATTAGGGGAAGACGGGGTAAAAAGCGCATGGGCGGGTAAGAAGCCCACCCCAATTATTTCATGAAATAAAGAAAATTTCAGTCAAATTTGCCCATGAGACGAATGCTAGACATTAACGCTCGTCTCATGGGCAAAATGAGACTGAAATTTGCTTCATTTCATGAGATAATTGGGGTGGGCTTCTTACCCGCCCATGCGCTTTTTACCCCGTCTTCCCCTATTTCTTTCTTATTCTGATCTTTTTAAAACCAGTTTAACTTACTCGGGTGGAACTCTATGGAACTCTTTGCCATCTAATTTAAAACAAATAGCTGGCATAAATTCTTTCAAAAAGGCCTATCAAAATATTCTATTTCAAAACCTGAAAGATCAAACGTAATTTTGTTTTCTGTTTCTTCTTCCTCTTCTATGTTTTACTATTATTACTCATGTGTTATGTGTGTTGTGACATGCTTCAGTATACCCTCCCCTCCCCCTTATTCCCCCCCCCTTATCCCCCCTACCCCCCCTCACCTGTCATTACCCTAAGCGTTTCTTTCTTTTTGTGTAACCCATTTGCCTTTTCACTTTTGTGCATGCGTTAGTTAACTTTGTTATTGAGTGTTCTATTTACCCCAGGGCTGGGAGGAAATAAGCATTGTACTGCTTCTCTCGTGTTTCCCTGGTTAAATACAATTTCGTTTTCGTTTTCGTTTTTCGTGTTCTCCTTCCACCCCACCCCACGTTCCTCTCACGCGTATTGCATACCTAACCTTTTAAAATCTGGACTCTCTTTGTGTCAATACTTTTCACTAATAGACGATTTTCGGAAGAAAAAAAACTAGGGGAGAGCACTTCGTTAAAATTAGAGTTGCTTACCTCCATTACACAAGACTACTTTATTATCTCAAAAGTGAGGGGGGGGGTGAGAAAGGAGAGAGAGAGAGAGAGAGAGAGAGAGAGAGAGAGAGAGAGAGAGAGAGAGAGAGAGAGAGAGAGAGAGAGAGAGAGAGAGAGAGAGAGAGAGAGAGAGAGAGAGAGAGAGAGAGAGAGAGACAAGAGAGAAAGAAACATACAAAGACAAGAAAAATACATAAAACTTGGTATTTTGGGGATTACTCGGTCAAATACCATAGCAACAATGGCGTCGAAGCTTGAAACGGCAGGATGCGAGTCAGCGACTTGCAAACATTCTTTTTTTTTTTCAAATAGAAAACTGAGGGGTGGCCAGTGGCTACAAACTGATAGAACTTGCAAAACGTGACGTAAAATATAAATGACATCAATTTTAGAATGAAGCACGGTGTTCTAAGTGCTGTATGTCTACTCAAACACACGAGGCGAGAGCTGGGGATCTACCTGACGGTTGAGTAACTCCCCCTGTTTGACCGATTGAATTAGGCAAGATCACTTCCACACACCATGAAATTACTCCCCTTAATTATTTACGAACAATTCCTATTTGAGGACACAGTTTAATCCCCCCCCCCTTTTTTTAATCACTTTTTTTAAATTGAACTTTTCCTCCCCCCCATTATTTCACAAGGAAAAAACAAAAACAAATAAAAGGCAAAAATCAAATAAATACATAAAGAAGACAAACAAACAGACCAGGACGACAAACACATTTACACACAACTATGCCGTGGAAGTCATTCAGAAACGTTATCACAAAATCTTGAGATAACAGTTTATCATCACTATGTGGAGTACATAAAAGCATTAATATACTTGTGGCGGTGCCATAGCCGATGAGGTTTAACCGAGGCGTGGTCACCGCTACAGCTATATGTATTAATAAAAAATCGGGACTTTACTGGTTTTGTACTGCCTCCGGGCATTGCCTCCAGTATTGTTCCCACCATATTTGTATTTACAAATGTCCCATATGTGTCTGATTCAGACCAAGAGGACGTAAAACACCGTTTTTGTCGCCTTCGTGGAGTACATAAAACAAAGAGTTCAGCATTGCAAATTGTGAGTCCCAAGCTCTGAACAACAGGTGTTAATCATCATATTTTAAAATGCTTTCAAATTACCTGATCTTATATCCAACAATATCAGTAACAATAAATAAAAACATGACACCCAGACCCTGTTTAACTCCATCTTACTTGTCTCTAAGAGGCGTCATTGCACATTGTACTTTGCTTTCCATTATTCCAGGAGCCTGATTTTATAGGCAACATCTTAGGTAACTAAGCTTACATGCATAAACAGAGAGTTCATATATATAAGGCTAATCATTACTAGGTATCTTATTAGTAAAAGTTTTATAATATCAATTTATATAATTGAATACTGCTGTGAAGAGAGCCCACCTGGCAGCAAAATCATTATACAATAAGTTTTTTCGTGAGATATATTCTTCTCTTTTGTATCTGTATTTCAGTTTTTTTAAAGTAGATTTTTAAGACAGGTATATCATTGTTTAGCTTACAGTGGTATATGTATTCTTTTGCCAACAACAACATAAAATAAAAGATATGATCCTGTTTACTTGGTATGTGACAGTAGTAAACGTCACAGGAAGCACGCGCCAGAAGGGAGTGACGTCAACCGGAAAAACGTTAGGCCTACCTGTCACCTGCGTAACTTCTCAAGCTTTGAGAGGAACTCGATGACGAAGATTGATCACGAACCATAACATTGACGCAACCTGGTTTCCGAGGTATTTGTATTTGTGCATTCCATTAGGTTCAGGTGCGACAAGAAGATGGCAAAATAATATCAACGTATTTGCAGGTCAATACAAAGAACAAAACATAAACAGATTGTACCGCTACAGTACAGACACTCCGCCGTTTTCTTTCTTTCTTTTCTCAGTCAATCACGACAGTTTCCTGTCATATAAGCGCAGATACATCATGCTGCCGTTATGCGCCTAAGTAAGAAACAGACCCATTATGTTCGTCTTTGCCTGGAGAAAGTATTTGTAAGAGTTTCTAGAACGAACAAATGGACCAGTAAGGAAGTTCCTGGTTTGGTTAGAAAATTACGATTCTTGTTGTTCCAGAAGAACAGACAGACAGAAATTATAGACCGACATTTTCATACTATGTTTTTGATGACTATCCTAATGTGGAGAAGGTCTACAAGCAAACGGGCGCGTAAGTAAATCCATCAGCCACTCTGAAATAAATGAACCAATGTGATTGTCTGTGATTACGTATACATATTAATAATGAAGAGTAAAAGTTGCGGTATTGCAGCCAATCTTGCCTATAAAATCATCATGTTCAGATTTCTACTTCAGCCAGTTGTTAAAATTATTTCTTTTATAACGAAAGAAAAACGAGACGAAGAGTTAATTTTTTTTGCAATATTTCAGTTAAATATCCCATTTCCTGTTAAAATCTCTATTTAAAACAAGCGCGAAATCGCAATAGTTTGTGGCACGCGGTCTATTTTTACCACTCCAATCATGAGTTACCTCCCCTGGCTTTTCAATAATTTTATTCTGTAAACCAGAATGTTATCTCTGCACCATTTCGTAACTTTTTATATCTTTTGGAAAACATTTAAAACTATGTATCCTACTTATACTCATCAAAAGAACCACCGCATACTCGTCGTGTCTGTTGTAGTGTCTGTATTACATATGTTTATTATTTTGTACGCTTTTAAAACACATCATTTTAAAGAGCGGCCAGAAGTGTAGCCTCGATTTGAAGTGCGACAATTTTGTCAAAATGTGCGACAATTTTGGAACGACCGACAGACAGACCGACAGACCGACCGACCGACAAAGT
>CM065680.1:77621492-77626492 GCA_017654935.2 Phymorhynchus buccinoides | reverse complement strand
AAGAAGCTTACTTTATAACTGAATCAACGGTAGTTTGTGTATGCCATTTTGTTTCTGTCCTGGTTGCTGTGTTTTGAGTTTGAACGTTCATCCGACAACACTGCAAACAGGATTCTATTCTGATTATTTTTTATTTACTAGCACAAAGCGCACAACTTGCTATAAAGATGGCGACTTTGTTGTTCTGCCCCACACACGTGACAGACCACGTGATATTATTTTACCGCTCAATCTATTAATACATTTTTAACTTTTCACTATGATGATTCTCAAACATTTTGAGTTGGATGAGGACCGTATAAGTATGAACAAACATGGGGCTTCCCTTTTTTACGAGGAAGTTCTTGAATCTGCGCCTCTGTATGGGAAGATGGGGCAGAAAGGACCTATATTTTGTTACATTATTATATTGCTTCTTGCGCGCGAAAGATTCTTTCAAATTTAAAACGGTTAGGATATGTTGTGGTGTAGTTCGGCTTCTGTCATTTACCTTTAACCCTTTCGCCGCCAATGTTGCATTTATGCACCACAAAGGCTTACCACCTATGCCACTAAAAGGTATCCAATCTGGACCTATTATTTGAAGACCCTATTTTCTTAATTTTGGGAGGTAGGGATAGGCCTAATGTTATACATGCCACAGAGGAATTTCCAATATTGCAGATTTTTGTTCTCTACCCAGGGCAGTTAAATGTAATGGTAATTTTGGCTGAAAATGGCTGGCGACGAAAGGGTTAATGCAAAATGTCTGTAGGTTCAAAGAGAAGAGAAAGAGGGTTTCTTGTTTAGGGGAGGGTGGGAAAGGGGTGGCGATTTGCCCAACCTTACCATTCCTCTTTCTTGCACTGAACCAGGTGAAAATGTACCTTTGTGTCATTGATAGTAGATGTGTCTTACATGTGGGTTTTTTGTTTTTGATGGGGGGGGGGGGGATACTTCTCTATCTTTGTTAGTTTAATATTTTCTATTGAATTAGGCCTACATTTTTCTAATAAATGGAATTGAGAGGGAAAATCCCAACCTTTTTAATTATGGACTTGTAATCCTCTAAGTTTCCTTAAAAAATCAGACCTTGTAAAAGGATTTTATTAGAAGGATTCTTAATAACTTTAGATATAATTATTAAAGTCATTGATTTTTGACTGGTCCCTTTGCTTCTCTCTCTCTTTCACGTGCTTCTTGCCATCTCTCTCTCTCTCTCTCTCTCTCTCTCTCTCTCTCTCTCTCTCTCTCTCTCTCTCTCTCTCTCTCTCCTTCTCTCTCTCTCTCTCTCTCTCTCTCTCTCTCTCCTCTCTCTCTCTCTCTCTCTCTCTCTCTCTCTCTCTCTCTCTCTCTCTCTCTCTCTCTCTCTCTCTCTCTCTCTCTCTCTCTCTCATTTAAAAATAGGTGGTATGATGATGAGTGTAAAACTGCTGGTATTAAAATGTGGAATCAATGGGAAACATTTAAAGTTACGTCTGATAAAAATGATCGAGTAGATTTTTGCATTGCAAGACGTGAGTACAAACATTTGAATATAAAAAAGACAAAAGACCATAATGATGCATTATTGAATAAGTTAGTTGATTCTGTAAATGATCAGCAGGCTTTTTGGGAAACTGTGCATAAGATTTCAAGAACAAAATCTCCATCAGGCAATAACATTACTTTACTCGAATGGTTTGACCACTTTAAGGACCTATTAGATAAAGGGAACGAGGATGGTATAGAAGAGGGTGTTGATGAGGACAACGATAATTTAGACTTTCCATTTGACAGACCGATTACAAAAGAAGACATTTTACGAGCTATCAGAAAATTAAAGAATGGGAAATCTGCTGGCCCAGATGGATTAATAGGAGAGTTTTTCAAAAATGCAGACATGTGTGTTATCAATTTTCTGGTAAAGCTATTTAACTATCTCTTTGATTCTGGAATTTATCCAGATAGCTGGAAAGAATCCATCATTTTACCCTTGTTCACAAAAGGTGAAATAAATAATGTTAATAACTATAGAGGCATATCTTTAAGTAATATATGCAGCAAAATCTATAGTTCTATCATTAATAATAGATTACAGGAATGGGTAAGTCAAAACAATATAACGGGAGAACATCAAGCTGGTTTTAAGAAAGGTTATTCGACTATCGATCACATATTTGCGCTCCTTGCTGCTGTACAGAAACAATTCTCAAATAATCAGAAACTTTATGTAGCCTTCGTGGACTTTGAGAAGGCCTTTGATTCCATTTCTCGTAAGTTATTGTGGCCAGTTTTGTTAAAAAATGGAATTAAAGGCAAACTGTTCAGATGTGTAAAGAACATGTATAATGATGTAAAAGCAAGAGTAAGATCAGGGGTAAAGTTATCAGATAGCATTAGGTGTACAAGTGGAGTCAAACAGGGGGACGTTTGTAGTCCTGTTTTGTTTTCATTATTTATCAATGAATTGGCATTAGAAATTATTGAATATGGCAGACATGGAGTAACTTTTGATCTTTTAGAACTGTTTATCTTACTCTTTGCAGACGATATTAGTCTATTGTCAACAACTGTTGTGGGCCTGCAAAGACAATTAAATACCTTACACTCTGCAGCAATTAGATACGAGCTAAAAGTTAATATGAGCAAGACCAATATTATAGTGTTTAGAAAAGGAGGATATTTAGCCCGCTCTGAAAAATGGAAATATGGTGGTGAGAAAATCGTTGTTATTAATGCCTATAAGTATCTTGGTATATATTTCACAACCAAAGTTAGTTTCAGTTATGCTTGTGAGGACATTACAAATAGAGCAAAGAAAGCAGTATTTGCTATTTTCCATATTTTGTATAAGTTGAATTGCAGCTCTTTTAAAATTTTCACAAGACTATTTGACTCACAGGTTCAGCCAATCTTACAGTATGGAGCAGAAATCTGGGCTTTTGAAAAAGGTGGAATAATAGAGAAAGTACATTTATACGCCATGAAGCGTTTTCTAAATGTTGACAGTAAAACACCTAATGATTTGATTTATGGTGAGCTCGGACGATACCCGATTTATCTCAATTCGTATGTTAAATGCATAAAATACTGGTTACATTTAACTAGGATGGGTAATAATAGGATACCATATAAATGTTATAAAACATTATTAAAGTTAGATAAAAATGGAAAAAACACATGGGCTACAAATGTTCGTAAATTTCTAAATTCATATGGGTTTGGATATGTTTGGGATAACCAGGGTGTAGAAAATTTATCAGGCTTTTTTAAATGTTTGAAGCAAAGGATTATTGATTGTAGGTGGCAAGACTGGCATAATCATATATATGAAAGCGACAGGTTTGCTCAGTATAGATTATTTAAACCAGATCATACTTTAGAATATTATATTGAATTAAACATGAATAGATATGTTAAAGCTGCGTTAACAAAATTCAGACTTGGTGTTTCAATAATTGCATGCCATCGTTTAAGATTCAGACATGTAAATGATAATGATTTGATTTGTAGTCTGTGTAACTCAGCAAGAGAAGACGAAGTGCATTTTTTGTTTTGCTGTCCGATCTTGAACGATCTTAGAATGAAATTCATAAAGCCAAAGTTCTATTCTGACCCATGCAACTTTCGGATGATTCTATTGCTGGCATCAAAACATGAAAAAACTCAGTTGGATTTAGCTTTGTACATCTACGAAGCTAGCAAGAGAATTCATAATGCATTGTCCTAGGAATATATACTTTGATTTAGTAGTACTGCGTTGTGCTGCATTTTTATATGCACTATTTCAATTATGATGTGTTTGCTTGTTGTTGGCTTCTTCCTTCTTTTTCTTATACAAATTTGTTTATGTGAACTTCATCAGTATGGGGCTATGGCCTTGACCTGATTAAACATTCGTATTCGTATTCGTATTCGTATTCGTATTCTCTCTCTCTCTCCCTCTGTCTCTCTCTATCCTCCCCCCCTACCCATATGTGATACGGGCACAAGGCCTAATCATTAAAATGATTGAGTTGAGTTTGAATTTGTCTCTCTCTATCCCCGTCTCTGTCTCTCTCCTCTGTCTCTGTCTGTCTGTCTCTCTCTCTCTCTCTCTCTCTCTCTCTCTCTCTCTCTCTCTCTCTCTCTCTCTCACACACACACACACACACACACACACACACACACACACACACACACACACACACACACACACACACACACATACACCCCCCTTTTCTGTCTTGCTTTTTTCTCTCTTCTTAAATACATGCTGATATCAGATTGTATCTTTAGTTTTACAAGCACTTTCCTTGCATTTTCTTACATTGTTTCTCCCTATTCTACCATTGTCCTTACCCTTACCCTTCATCCCCACCCTTTCTCCGATTCCTTCTGTCATTCCTCTCTTGTTATTCTTTTCCGTCTGTGTTAAAGGCCAACCAACCGGAAATGGGTTATCAAATTGTATAATGAACGAAATTTGAGAAGTTTATGGAACAAAACAGAGATACATTATTTCATGTGTTGTCTTTCACGATGGTAATGTGTGTGTGTGCGCGCGCAGACACAGAGAGACACAGAGAGAGCGAGAGAGAGAGAGAGAGAGAGAGAGTGAGAGAGAGAGAGAGAGAGAGAGAGAGAGAGAGAGAGAGAGAGAGAGAGAGAGAGAGAGAGAGAGAGAGAGAGAGAGAGAGAGAGAGAGAGAGAGAGAGAGAGAGAGAGAGAGAGAGAGAGAGGAGCTGTAGATTGCTGAGAGCAAACGTCTCACCTATACTAATGTCGACCTTGCTAAAGAAACATCTCAGGATCTGGCTATACTGTAGTTTAAGCAACCACATCATATTTTCGCATTTAACATTTTTAATTCTGTCATTCTCGGGAGAAAAAACAACCCATAGGGTAAGCATCAGTCTAGGGCCATTGTCATGAAAGAATGAAATAGTGAGGCCCGCAAGAGAGGAGATAATTAGAAAGAGAGTTCTCCCCCTTTGTTCCACTTTGTTGTCATGGAACCGAAAGTACCAGACTTTGAGATTGAGAGGAGCGTCTAATTA
>CM065680.1:77611492-77616492 GCA_017654935.2 Phymorhynchus buccinoides | reverse complement strand
CCCCACACCCCCACACCCCCACACACACAAAACAAATAATAAAAATAATAAAAATATCCGATCCTGACACGTGAGTTCCATGACATGGACGAACTAAAAACGTACCATCAAAGAGATGGGGGGGTCCTTCATTCGAATGACTCGCGAGGGGCCGATCCACACGTCCATCCGCTGTCGTACGACTATCCAACTGTGACGACATGACTGCGTGAGGCATGATTTTGATGAAGTACTACTGTTTTAATGAAGCATAATATATATAACATCTCACTGGTTTCGTTCACTGCATTCCTGTCGACCCCATCACACGAAGTGCACGATACACAGTAGCTTTTCTCAGCTCCTTTCAGTTCATGCCTTTGATTAACACTCGTCACCAGCATAAACTAATTTAAAGTGTTTTATCCATTAGGCTTACATTGTTTTATGGTGGCATGCCACTTGTAAGGTCTTTTCCTATCCCTAACCAAAATCAATGATAAGAATATCTGCCTCTGTTAAAACAAGCGCGGATTCGCAATCGTTTGTGGCGTGCGACAATTGAAAACGAAACATCATTTTAAAGAGCAGCCTCAATTCGAAGTGCAGCCTCACTTTGAAGTGCGACAATTTTGGACCGACCGACAGACAAACTGACAGACAGACCGACAGACAGACCGACAAAGTGAGTTATAGGTTTGTGGCTTGTGCCACAAACAATAAATAACTTGAAATAAATAGCTCTCTGTGGAAAACTGAAAGGAGCTAGAATGAGGTGAATTAGTGTACTGTGGATACATAAATGCAGATATTCCATCAGATTCATGCATAGTGAACGAAGCGTGTTGGTAGGATGTCATCAGATTCATTCAACATCAATTTGCATCACCTCGCGCAGTTGGATAATCGTGCGACTGCAATTGGACGTGTGGGTCTGCCCCTTCACTGCCCTTGGCTTCAGGATGATTATTATTAATGGCTCCTCTCCACATGTACGAAAATGTAAAGGGAAATTGAACTTCCTGTCTCTCCACTGACTTCCTTCCGATCAGAGAGAGAGAGAGAGAGAGAGAGAGGTGATGTATTTTCATGGACAACAGCTGTAAAAATTGTAGCCAACATTGCTACATTAAAACCTTTTTTTCAAAATACAGCAATACCAATACCAGCAATATCAAGACAACCAGGGATGTAGAAAAATGTGTTTTTTGTTTTGTTTGTGTATGTGTGTGGGGGATACTGCTTTCAGCGTCTTTGCTTGCAGACGTCGTCTTTCAGAAAGCGTTGAAAAAAGTCAAATAAAGGCAGCGATTTACTGCTCCCAAAAAAATAGATGATTTTGACAAAAAAACAGATGCTTGTGGCAAAAGAAAAGACCATCTAACCCTAACCCTATCCCTAACCCTAACCACGGAAAGAACCAAGAAATAGAGCAGGAGGGTGTAAATCTACATATTTGCCGATAAATCGATGTACAAAGCCATGCACTTATACTATTTTTTTGCTGGAACCATTCCTTTATTTGGTTGATAAATTTTTAAGTCTCAAATATATAACAACAACAACAACAACAACACAAACCAGAGGTGGTTCTTGAAGTATTATGGGTAGTATTCTCACTATTCTTGTTACTCGTTTTCAAATTGCCTTACAAACAATACGATACTTGGAAGGTATAATATCTAGAGTACCCTTGTAATGATCAATTCAAAAATGTAGGTCTGTTATTAGTCAGATGTCGGCAAACGGAGACTTGCTGTATAATTTTGGATTGAGTGATTGAAAGCGTCTTTTTGTCCCAATATCATTGTCCCTTGCCCCAGTTTGTCCGGGGGGGGGGGGGGGGAGGAGTTCTTTCGTAAAAATAGTTCCCCCACCTTCTGGAAGTTCTGTGTTTGTAACTTCCTCTAATCTGTCACTCTCTTTGACTCTGCCTTTTCCCGTTGCTTTCTATCATCTACTATGTTTCTGACTTAATGGCCCATTCTCCTGCCTTCTCAAAAAAAAATCTTCCAAATAATTATTTTTCTCCCTTGAGCTCCTCCGAAATCGGAATGTGTCGGCTGTTCGCAGCGGGGAGCCGGAGACCAGTGAAAACTGAAAACCGGACACATACGTAGCCTACCTTACCCACTATGGCCATATGGCCTGGGAACGCAGAAGAAGAAGAAGTCATGTTGTTTTTGTTTATCTGTCCTGGTTGTATTCTGGCGAACCGTTGCATGGAAATGTTTAAATCTTGTGTAGCGTTATATCACTCAAATAAAAGCAGGGTCTCATGATAAATTATCACAGCGGTGACCTTGAACTTGAAGTTTGACTTTGAAAACGCAAATTTCTTCTCGTGGTGAGACCTTTCACATCGTTGGAGTTATGGTGTCCAAATCGGGTATGTGCGTGCATTGGCTTAAGTGGTAATTCTGAACATTGGGCATTGAGCAAGGTCAAGGTTAACGGTGCAACGGACTTGTCTGCCGCTCGGCGACAACCGAGTTGATGGAATAGGTCGACCGAATTTGATCATTAGCACAGAAGCCTTTTGGTATTTTTTGAATTTGGTGTTGATATCAATCAAGTTGTGAAAGATTATTACTACATGATCCAGACCACATTGGGTCAGATCGTGCGATCCTTGTGCTATTTTAGAATCAATACATGATTGCAGCAAGCATATGTGAACTATACCTTAAAAGGAGACAGATGGTGAGAGGAAAAAACAACACACACACACACACACACACACACACACACACACAAACTATCACAACCACCACCCAACTGCACTAATTTAAACATACTTCTATCAACCCAACTGTACTGTGAAGTTAACTGTACACATCTTACCTCCGCCAAGGGTGCAATACTACCCCATCCCTCCCATATTGTTGGCAATATCCACCCCCTCCCATATTGTTCCGTCCGTTTTGTCTGCCTGTCTGTCTGCCCTTGAACAACTACACGCACGAAAGGGTATAAATCAAATTTAGTGGAGTGGTGCACTGCATTAAAGACCCACCACGTCACGTTTCAAAATCACGGTTTTCACGTGTTTTCCCTCTTATAGCTGGTAAGAAATCTTAAGAAATCTTCCTAACATAAGAAGGAATGTGACACGTGACGTGGGGGGTCTTTAAGAGTTTTCTGTCAATGTTTTGAGTTAAATGGTTTGTCCCCTTACAGGCATCTTTATCCGTATGCTAAAATTGAAATACATAGACGTTCGTCAGGGAGTTACATTAATTCTTCCATTATGCAGTCATACCCTTTTGTATGACTGACTTTCAACACATTTTGCAGAACTTGTCTTTCCCACTAGTCCAACCTTTTTTCTTTTGTGCGTTCGGTTTTTTTTTAACCTTCGTAAATAAGATTATATTTGTCTCTGTCTCTAACACCCCCCCCCCACCTTTTTGTTGTTGTTGCTGTACATAATCTAAATCTGAATTGCCACCGAGGTATTAGGAACTTTAATCTATAAGTTTTAGACCCCGTTATGGACATTTGGAGTGAAGCAAATTCAACAAGTGCAACGTCGAGCGGCTGCAAAGTCCCATCGCAGTATCGCCGAGCTACTCCGAAATCGGAATGTGTCGGCTGTACACACAGCGGGGAGACCATTGAGAACTGAAAACAGGACGCACGCACAGCCGGATGGACGGCCGGAAAGAAGTGGGACATATCGGCCCTGTGACACAAAGGGCCTAAGCACGGCCGTTCAATTGAGATCATTTAGTTTCCACCTATGCACTATCGTGAAACCCACTCACCTCATCCCCTAATGCATCTCCTTCCCCCATCCAGCCAGTCACTGAGGCAAGCAAGACTCGGGGATGCCAGCAAGCTAGCACACCCCCGCAGGAACTCAGTAGTCAAGTGTGAGCCACAGTGCTACAGCCAACTGTTTGCTAACCCCCCCTCTCTCTCTCTCTACCTCTCTCTCTCTCTCACCGCTCTCTCTCTCTCTCTCTGTCTCTGTCTCTCTCCCTCACCGCTCTCTTTCTCTCTCTGTCTCTTTCTCTGTCTCTGGGTGTTTCCAGCCGTGTTGGTGGAGTCTAGGCTTACGGGTTCACTTGTAATATTTACATCAAATCATCAGTCAACAGATAGATTTTCAAACCATGAAGTTTCCAACAATGCTTTGTGAAATTTTCAAGTCATAGCCTTGGGGTTCGGACCCGTGATTTGAGCGCGCGCGATCATGCACACACGAGCGCACAGAAAAATTCATGACAACTGTGTTATAGACCATTCATCAAGAAATGTAAAAAAAAATGCATTGAAATACATGCAAAACTTCGCGAGATATTAGCAATTACGTGTTTTGGGGTTTGAACCCTGTAACTGGCGCGACCTTGACCTTAATGTAAAACTAAATACATCAGTGGATAGCTTGCATCTTGGCAAACTAGTATACCAAATTTGATGATGATAGACTGAATATTGTTTTTAGAAAAACGGACGAATAGCCGGACGGAGGCACGCCGGACGGACGCCGGACGGACCAGACAGAAACAATAGTTCCCGAACCTTCGGCTCGGGGACTAATTACAGTTAGCCTTGAGAAGCGCGGACGCGTGGGCACAAATGTTTAATGAAGCAATTAGAAGAAAAAATAAAGAAATTAATGAGTAACATGTCTGAGTCTGGAGAAAAAACCCTGTCGACAGTTTTAGCTGATTGTGTGCATTTGTGTTGTTCTGTGGGCGTGATGGGGCGAATTTGTTTTGGGATTTCAGTGTAGTTCATGCAAAAACCACATTGCAAAATAGTCCACAAACACTCCATAGTGTTTGGACAATTAAAATAATAATTCAAAGATGTGCAGACCATAATCTATTTTGGGGGCCTATTATTTACATGATTGAAATAATGTGCTTTAATGGGTTAATTAAAAAACCCACAAAAAACTCTCTCTCCACTCCCCGTCTCTACTTGATTGTTCTAAGCCTAAAGTTTATCTATTTTATTTATTTATTAAAAACATTTCTATTTCTGCGCTTATATCATCGAGGCTCTAAGCG
>CM065680.1:77591492-77601492 GCA_017654935.2 Phymorhynchus buccinoides | reverse complement strand
AATACGAAGCAAGAGCATTCTCATTTTTAATTAGATATGCTGTATGCTTCCACTTTTAAAAATTAATATTGTTGTTTATGTTATCGCTGTTTTGCGTTGGTTGTATGGGCATAAAAAAAGTAGTTGTTATCCTGTAAACAAAAACAAACGAACTGTTTGCATGGAAAGACACACACAAAAAGATTATAGAATGACAAGGGATTAGGGACAATCCCTGCAACTTGTAATGGCTCGCTCATTGAACACATTTAAAAACGCCACCTCGCTCGCGGTGAAGACTAAACGTAATTAAGAGAAAAATTCGTGTTATGATAAGTTTGAGTGGGGGCACAATTGGAAATCCTTCACTTTCTTATTGACCCTTTCGTTTTTTTTTCTTCTTTGTCCTACAACCCTTTCTCACTTCACGATCCTTTAATTCTCCACTCGAGGCGCTTCGAGCATTTTTAGGAAATTCGGCGACAAAAGTCTGATAAATGCTTACTTTCCCGAAAACTTTGCAAACGTCTTCCTACCGCTACAAAGCATGTGCACTTGCAACAATCAATCCCGGAAGTCCCAATATGCATGGGGTTAATTACTCTCTTGTTGTGGTTGTTGTTGATTAAAGTTTCCCGGAAGTCCCAATATGCATGGGGTTTTATATTTACTCTTGTTGTTGTTGTTGTTGTTGTTGTTGTTGTTGTTGATTAAAGCTTGGTTAAAAGATTAGATTTATTTATCAATCAGACACGAGCTTGTGATATATTTCACTAAGATGTTGTACATTCATTTTATTTCATACACTCCGTTCGCTAAAACCCCCAAAACAAACAAAAGCGTTCTACACGCGCACAGCGTTTCGCTGTGAAACTGGGCGCTGTTCTGCTGTTTTCTTTACCCACTTACCTGGATCTTTTTGCTAACTTTGCGATGGAAGATTATCAGTGTCGCATATCAACATTATTTCCCCACCATTTTCCTCTCGTTTTCGCAGACACGTTGTAATTATTCTGTCTATTCTTAGCAAACAACTGGTTTGACATTTGTCTCGACCTGCTTGAAATCACATCTTTGTGCGGAATAAAAATGTAAAATGTCTGAGAGCCGAGTTCAAAATTACCCCCAAAAGAGGCCCTAGGATCACAATTAGCATTACCAAGCCTGATGCCGTGGCAGTTATGACGAATTTCGTGCCCTTTCCTATTTCATTTGTTAAAAAGTAGGTCAACATTATAATAGGGGTGCCCCATTTCCCTGCTTAAATGACCCTTTGCGTGCTAAAGTATTTTATTTTCAAGGAAAAATAGAAGGGAAAAGAAATTAAAAGGCGACTATTGTGGTAGAATTTCACCTGCATGCTAGATGCAATTGTTAGCCAGAATAACATCTTTTTTTTTATAATTCAAGATATAATGTTTGCTCTTCAAACGGCATTTACATCGACATTTGAAAGCATTACCTATCCATAGTTTTGAATGACCCTATACTCACAGTGATGTCCTGAGGCCCCGGTCATAGGCCATTGACCTATTAACATTGAAAATGTCCTATTGTGTTCTTCCCTGTCAGGACAAATGTCTGATTCTATTTTTAACACTGGCACGCTTTGTCTTATTGATTTCCGCAAGAGCCAGGGCATTGTCCTATTGATTTATCTTATCTCAGGACAGTTTGTCCTTTCACTTTTCGATCATCGGTACATCACTGTACTCACCAATAAGATTTTGGCTAAACTTGCTAAATTTGATGACATTTTGTTTTGGCTCCTGCGCTGATTTTGCATAGTGAGTGAAATAAGGTGGGGTTTTTTAAGTCTACATTAAACCTGCCCTCATGCACGTGTATTTTGTTATGCATATTGTAGTGATCACGAGAAAATGAAATGTTGTTCGTTAAGTAGGGAAAATCTATGTTTGCTTTAATCGTTTATGATCTTTGGTCTAAGCTTTAGTTTTCGCAAAATGTGACATTGTCGTTATTCCTATACAACAAATGTCACTTCTTAGTGGAAGGAGAGAGTGACAGATAAAGAACATAAAGATGGAGAGAGACAGAAAGACAGACAGACTAACAGATAGACATTCACACAGAGAGAGAGAGAGAGAGAGAGAGAGAGAGAGAGAGAGAGAGAGAGAGAGAGAGAGAGAGAGAGAGAGAGAGAGAGAGAGAGAGAGAGAGAGAGAGAGTGCTTCCACTAACATTAGGCAAAATGCACATGTGCACTAAGTGTGAGTACTGTGTTCATACACGTACGCTTTTAAAAACTTTCTGTCTTTGCCCCTTAATCGCTGCCCCCCCCCCCCCCCCCCCCCTCTATCATTTTCGATTCAGTTGAATGAATCTGGTTGTGTACCTTCCACAGTTTCTCTTTCTTTAACTGTGCGATTAGAAATCACAAATGCAAAAAAATCAATTAAAAAATCAATAAAAATATTCGAATGAAATAGGAATCGTTCGGAAATAATTAAGGGGCGTAATTTTATTCAATCGGTCGAACAGGGAAAGTTACTCTTCCATCAGGTAGATCTTCGCCTCGTGTGTTTGAACAGACTTATGTCACTTAGAAATGTTCACCGTGCGTCATTCTACACTTGATGTAATTTATATTTTTACGTCACATTTGGCAAGTTCTATCGGTTTGAGGATACTGGCCGCCCCTCATTTTTCTAAAGAAAAAATGTTTGCAAGTCGCTGACTCGCATATTGCGGTTTCAAGCTTCGACGCCATGCCGCCAAGGTTGCTATGGTTTTGACCGAGTAAGTCGAGGTAATCAACTCTAATTTTCACGAAGTCCCAGTCTGACCCGTTGTCTGGCTGTCTACCCACCAAAACTCTCTCTCTGTCTCTCTGTCTCTGTCTCTGTCTCTGTCTCTGTCTCTCTCTCTCTCTCTCTCTCTCTCTCTCTCTCTCTCTCTCTCTCTCTCTCTCTCTCTCTCTCTCTCTCTCTCTCTCTCTCTCTCTCTCTCTCACTCACACTCTCTCTGTCTCTCTCTCTCTCTCTCTCTCCTTTGTTTCTGTTTTTTTCTCTCCTCTCTTTGACCTCTTCGCCCTTTTCAGTTGTGAGGACGGCATACGGCCACATTTGCCGTAGTTGATGGAGTTCACAAGTCAATATTTTATTTCGACTAAAATAATCGAATAACGTGAGTCGGCTTTAAAGTCTAAAAAAAAACCCTTGTGAACTGCATCAATGGGTTGTGGTCGTGTTCAGCCCTCACACTATTAAATAATATTTAGGCAAATTGACAGGTTCAGACATTAGTTCTTTTCAAAAGCTTTGTATAATGTTAGAGGCAATACGATACGCCAGTGTCAATGTCAGTATCAATGTCTCCCTGTTTCTCTCTTTCTCACTCTCTCCCCCCCCCCCCCCCCCCCCCCTCCCCTCTGTCTCTCTCCATGTTTCTAGTCTATTCTTGTCTATTTCTCTTTATTCTCACTTTTTTGTGTGCATTTGTCTGCCTGTCTTGTCTCCCTCAGTCTATTTCAGTGTCTATGTATCTGTGTCTGTCAGTGTCTTCTTAAGTTTCTCTCTCTCTCTCTCTCTCTCTCTCTCTCTCTCTCTCTCTCTCTCTCTCTCTCTCTCTCTCTCTCTCTCTCTCTCTCTCTCTCTCTCTCTGCAGCCTCCCTCTCTCATTCTTAAAACAAACGGTCGACTGAATACGAGCAAAACAAAACACCTAAATGTTACAAAGAGTGATAACTTCGCAGCCTACAAACCTTGCAAAGAATGAAGACAACTTTTTTCACTTCCCACCTGGAAGGTGAAAAGGTGGAAGGTGGGAAGTGTTAGTGTTGTTGTAGGCAGTGAGTGGATTTTAATAACATTTCACCGTAGAGTGAGCACTGTCAGTACACAACTACCGCATTACTTTGATGGTTGTTATTACTAGTGAGACAGCCTATGTGTGTTATTGTATGGCTTTACCTATGTTTGACAGTGTACTTTATGCTTTGTTGTTGGTGTAGGCAACGCTCTGTTCGTATTTTTATCCGTTTTTGTTCATTTTGTTTTCCGCATGTTAACTTGATATGTAACAAGCTTCATTGCTTCTTCTCCTTATTTTATGTGTTTCTATGTGTTGTTGTACGTATTGATAAAAAATGTTAAAAAAAAGTCTAATAAAAACAACAACAACATTTCACCGGAAATGTATTTCTTGCAATGCTCTGATGTTATTTTGTCTCCAGAAATAATTTTCATATTTATGTGTTCAGGTTCTAGAGGGTTAAAGGATATTGAAGACAGATAAAAGCTCGAAATAGACATCAACAGCAAGATAAAGAGTTACAAAACAACGAGCACACACGGGTTAAAGGATATTGAAGATAGATAAAAGCTCGAAATAGACACCAACAGCAGGATAAAGAATTACAAAACAACCGCGTTAAGGCACTCAAATACAATCTAACGAGCACACACAAACAAACATGCACTTGAAGCAGCACATAAGCACGGATACAGATAACACAGAAACGCACAAATACAAACACAGAGAGAGAGAGAGAGAGAGAGAGAGAGAGAGAGAGAGAGAGAGAGAGAGAGAGAGAGAGAGAGAGAGAGAGAGAGAGAGAGAGAGAGAGAGAGAGAGAGAGAGAGAGAGAGAGAGAGAGAGAGAGAGAGAGAGAGAGAGAGAGAGAGAGAGAGACTTGTGCAAACTATAATATAATTGCATCGAGGGGTGAATGCCAGAACTGCCCATCTGTGCTCTTTATTCATTTTGAGATAGACCGTTCTGTGTCTATGAGGTTCAATAGTCGATCATAACGACGATGATGATGTTAAGGCCTATTATTTTTGTATAATTACAAATAGGCCTAGTCGTAATGAATTAAATGGTATTGATATTTTCTCCTTGTTTTTCTTCTTTGTTTTGCCAATTTGCCTAAGGTTTACTCTGAGCATGTTTTGCCATTGTGTTCAACGAAACATGGTGCATTCTTTGTAGGCCTACCTTCAGCCTTGTAGCGCATTGTCTGTTTCACTTTTTGACACTTTGAGAGGGGGGGGGGGGGGGGGGGGGTGGGGGGGGGGGGGGGGGGAGACTTAATACGTCATCCATGCCATGACTTAAAAATGTTAAACATTATGTCAGCAGCAATTTGGAGAATCAAGCTGCTGATAGTTGGGTGAAGATGCACTGGCTTCCTCTCGCAGACAGAATTGAGTATAAATTAAACACCCTTTGCTATAAATCTATGCATAAAGCTGCTCCATCTTACCTCTGCGACAATATTTCCATCTATACGCCAGCTCGCACTTTACGTTCAGTTTCTGACCCGCTTTCTCTCCAGATCCCTAGGTATAAGCTTTCAACGGTTGGTCGGCGCTCTTTTGCTGTCTCAGGACCGACATCTTGGAACAAACTTCCTCTTTCCCTCCGTCAGCGACCGACCCTCTCAGCCTTCAAATCTAACCTCAAAACCCACCTGTTCCCCCGTCATTGAGGCTCCACTCTCTTTCTCTTCTTCTCTCCCTTGCCTTTAGGTCTGTTTCTGCTGTATACAATTTATGCCATCCGTGTGTGTTCGCTTTGTATTGCATTTTTGTTTGAATGTGTTATGGATGCTAACGTGTGTGTGCGCTTTGATTTGATTTATATCAAGATTCAGCGCCGTATAAATACTGTATGTTGTTGTTGTTGTTGAAGATCCATTGTGGAATTTTGTGGGAAACGTTATTGCAAAATTAGCGTAGTCGAATTCGGTGACCCATTATTTTATGCGCGTGTGCAGGAAGTCATTGACCTTTAACGTGCATTAATTGAGCAGGTTTTCCCCATAGCCTGCGTCACAAATAAGGACCTGTATAAAAGCATTGTTCGTAAACTGTACAGTCCAGTATACATGTACGTCAGAGATATCAGAATACAAATGATAGCTCTGGGTAGTAGAATTGTAAACACAATGGTATTACATAAAAGAATTTCAATGACAATGGTATTATATAAAAGTCAATTGATTAAAGTTCATTATAGACATGGGTGCTCCTGGGAAATTTCAAAAATCCTGCAAGGCAGGGGTCCAGGGACCACCCAGTTCACAACTTGACTTAAACAATCTTTAAAAAATAAGTTCATGGTAAAGGCATGTACATATTTATCTGTACTTTTTTCTTTTATATTCTACACATGAGAGAAACCAACAAAACGTTTATCAATAGGAAATTCGCTGCTTCTCACAAATTCTCATAATTCGGCAATGCCGGCTCCAGGCAATAAAACAATTCCTGCATTTCAGGACATCCTGAAAGCAGGAGCATCCATGTATATATACGGACGTCAATGGATTTCAGCTTTGATTTTAAAATAATGTATGTTCACTGACACGTTTCTTGGACAAGCAGCTTCTCTCTCTTTTTGTTTGTGGCTCAAGCCACAAACCTATAACTCACTTTGTCGGTCGGTCTGTCTGTCTGTCGGTCGGTCCAAAATTGTCGCACATATTGTAAAAGAGAAAACAATACTTGGGCAAAGAGTAACATTTCAGTTGTCATATCTACAGTCCTTAGGTATGGAAAGAATTGTATACTGAACAGAGCACATTGAATCTTCATTTTAAGCGTACAAAATAATAAACATACGTAATACAGACACTGCAACAGACACGACGAGTATGCGGTGCTTCTTTCGATGAGAATAAGTAGGATAAATAGTTTTAAATGTTTTCCAAAAGATATAAAAAGTTACGAAATGGTGCAGAGATAACATTCTGGTTTACCGATTAAAATTATTGAAAAGCCAGGGGAGGCGACTCAGTGTATGTAATGATTGGAGTGGTAAAAATAGACCGCTGCCACAAACGATTGCGAATCCGCGCTTGTTTTTCTATGCTTCTCATCCACATAGTTCATTAAACCTTCGGCTATACCCTAGTTCACTTGCTTGTTCAGGTGAGAGAGGGAGAGAGAGAGAGAGAGAGAGAGAGAGAGAGAGAGAGAGAGAGAGAGAGAGAGAGAGAGAGAGAGAGAGAGAGAGAGAGAGAGAGAGAGAGAGAGAGAGAGAGAGAGAGAGAGAGAGAGAGAGAGAGAGAGAGAGAGAGAGAGAGAGATCACAGGTACATTTACAGAGCATAAACAGCCCGAGAGCTTTGTGTGCAATACATTTTACTCAAATGGTACAAACACACCACGTCTGCCACTTTTTGTATTATGTAGTCAATCTACCTAAAGATAACAAGGTGGCAAAACCATATCAATAATACGCATCACACAAACTGCACGACCAGCTCAACGCAAAGATCAAAAGAACAGCAACATTCAAACCATTATTTCATAATTGTATCAATTTTAGAGATGCGATTTTCAGATAATTTCCCTTGACTTCCATCAACCAAGTCATAAGTCATAAGTTTCTTTATTGTCCATTGGCATTGTACAACGCACATGGAAACTTGTCTTCCACCGTGTAAAATAAAAATATTAAATAAAAGTATGAAACATAAATTTACATTAACAAATAATATGTAACTCTCACACCACACCCAATCATTCATCCGCTCTCCGCTATCTTGCTCACTCATCATGCAACCCACCACCACTTCCGCCTTCATCTTTAACCCTTTCTTTTTTCCCCTTCCTTTCCTACTTTTTCCTTTGTTCCTTTTCTCCCCCCCCCTTTTTTCCCCTTTTTTTCCTACCCCCCCCCCCCCCCCCCCCCCCACCCCACACTTTTTATTTAAAACAAAAAAATATTTGTAGGTAGGCTTTCGGAGGCAGAGAAACGGAAAAGTCCTTGTTCTGATTGCAACGTACTTCTGTTCAATAAAACTGGGAACCTGCGATCTGCTGTCCCAGTAAGAGGGGAAAAAAAAAATTGTTCCAAATATCCAAGCAAAAGTCAGGGTATCAGTTAACGCTGATCTCATACATACCAAACCACGGTATGAATACACGGATACATCTTTTTATGTAAGCGCCTTACATAATAAAATACAAAATGTACATTACAGACACACACATCCACAATCATACACCGATCAACAGACGTGTCTATATCCCACGCCCCCATCTAAACCCCACTCCCTTTGCATCCTTTTTATTTAATATGTCACAATATACCCTACTGCATCCTTGGGTTATACTGATCAAGACTGTAATGGTTAGGGTAAAACGGGGTAAAAAGCCCATGGGCGGGTAAGAAGCCCATGCCAATTATCTCATGAAACGAAGCAAATTTCAGTCAAAGTTTGCCCATGAGACGAGTGTTAATGTTTAGCGTTCGTTTCATGGGCAAAATATGACTGAAATTTGCTTCATTTCATGAGAAAATTGGCATGGGCTTCTTACCCGCCCGTGGGCTTTTTACCCCGTCTTACCCTATACGGATGTGCAACAAATAGTTATCCGGCATCAGCAGCAAGGTAAAATA
This sequence comes from Phymorhynchus buccinoides, assembly GCA_017654935.2. Classification (NCBI taxonomy): domain Eukaryota; kingdom Metazoa; phylum Mollusca; class Gastropoda; order Neogastropoda; family Raphitomidae; genus Phymorhynchus; species Phymorhynchus buccinoides. The sequence goes on along the minus strand of CM065680.1, from coordinate 77,593,140 downwards.
AATTGGACCAAGCGTTGCTGAATTCAATGTCTTGCTTTTGGAGGGTGACTATGCACATTCCATTTTTTCTCTCTGTGGTGATATCTATGGCTTGAAAAAAAAAGTTATTTTGTTGGATATTATATGTTCTATCTGTTCGTTTATGGCAAGCCAGATAGTTGTTAGCTTCGCTGAGATAGTCAATCACATTAGGGCTCTCAAAGAGCAATTAAAGGGACACCCTGACGGATGCGTTTTTGTAATAAACACGTCGAGATCACCAGGAAAACACCCTTTACAGTGATTGCAACACTGACTTTGCTCTGGTTTCCTAGAAATCAAACCATCAAATCGGCGATTCCTCCTTGGCGGAGGTGCTGGAAGTCAAATTATTGCACCCAAAGAGAAGGCGTGTTCTGTCTCTCTTCTAATGGCCGCCAAATCGTTTGCACGAAATTTTCGCAATACAATCCATTTAAAAACAACAACATTATGCAGTTTATTTATAGGAGTTTCATTCACAACAAAGGAAATAGCTCCTTTTTTTGTTTGTGGCTCAAGCCACAAACCTATAACTCACTTTGTCGGTCGGTCGGTCGGTCGGTCTGTCGGTCCAAAATTGTCGCACATTTTGACAAAATTGTCGCACTTCAAATCGAGGCTACACTTCAAATTGAGGCCGCTCTTTAAAATGATGTATTTTAAAAGCGTACAAAATAATAAACATACGTAATACAGACACTACAACAGACACGACGAGTATGCGGTGCTTCTTTTGATGAGTATAAGTAGGATACATAGTTTTTAATGTTTTCCAAAAGATATAAAAAGTTACGAAATGGTGCAGAGATAACATTCTGGTTTACCGATTAAAATTATTGAAAAGCCTGGGGAGGTGACTCATGATTGGAGTGGTAAAAATAGACCGCGTGCCACAAACTATTGCGATTTCGCGCTTGTTTGTTTTACTGCACTACAAAAAAAGAAAACGCTTCAACCACAATGAGTGACCTCCACCCACCCCATCCAAAATGGCTACTCTCTCCGGCATCTCCGCCAAGGAGGAATCGCCGTTTTGACGGCTTAATTTCTAGGAAACCAGAGCAAAGTCAGTGTTCCGGTCCCTCAAAAGGCTGTCTTTCTTGTGATCTCGACGTGTTTCGTGCAAAACCTCATCCGTCAGGGTCCACCTTTAAGGCCTCAATACGCGTTAACATTTATCACACTTTCACCATGGCAACGCAGTGATGGCCACTCATACGATCACTGTGTTGCCTTGGGGAAAGAGTGGTGAAACATGTTAACGCGTATTGAGACCATTACATTTGTGGAAGACGTCTTGTCCTTGTCTTTCTCTTTCAGCCCATTTCATCGAAATCACTACGCAAAATCTGCCTGTGTCAACAAGACCAGTCCTGGTCTTTCAGGTTGCCCCGCTCTGACAGCTCCGTATAGCTTGGTCAGCGACAGGTGACAGTCAAAGGGAGTTGATAGTGTTGGCATATTTGAGTAGAGTGTTCACACCGCTCTGACATCATGATATAGCTTTGTCAGCGACAGGTGACAGTCAAAGGGAGTTGATAGTGTTGGCATATTTGAGTAGAGTATTCACACCGCTCTGACAGCTCGGTATAGCTTGGTCAGCGACAGGTGACAGTCAAAGGGAGTT
>CM065680.1:77581492-77586492 GCA_017654935.2 Phymorhynchus buccinoides | reverse complement strand
CTTTTGCACTATTATGGACGATGTCAGATGTGCCTTTAGATTGCGTCATTTTGTGCTTTTAGATTGAGCAGTTAAAGCATACCTTCGCCCAACCAGTGATAACATTCGTTTGAGTAAGGAAGTATAGATGGAATTGTAATAGGTAAAAGAGAGAAAGACCAGGGCTCCCAGGGACCCCCGTTTGGGGGTCTATGAAGTACCAGAATTCTAAGGGACCCTCTAAAAGAATGTGCAGGGGATCCCAGGGATGCACTATAAAAATTATTTTTAGCATTCACAATGCCACTGGGACCCTCTATCCCTCCTCTAGGACCCTCTATACTGTAAGTGAATGAGTCCCTGGGACCCCTTGTTTTGCGGGACGATTGGGAGCCCTGGAAAGACAAACAAACCAACACCGTTACGTACGTTTGCTGTCGTGGAAGTTGCTGGCTGAGAGCGTGGAGCAGAGGGTAGGGGCCTTGTCCACACTGGTTGTTGAAGTCGTCGTTGGGCATGGACCATAGCATCACCCCAGCAAGCTGCCGCTCTTTCACATAGTTGGCCTGCAGCGTTGGAGCGGCAAAAAACAACAACAACAACACTTAAATCATAATAATCATAATAATAATGACAATTTATATAGCGCTTATTCTCCTTACGGGGCTCCAAGCGCTTCACAAAGTTAAACATCTGAGCAAAAAAACAACAACGCACTTATCAGGAACAACGAAATCGATAAACGAAATCAGGATAACTACATTTACCCCCCCCCCCCCCCCCCCCCCCCCCCCCTTTCATAGCCAGTGATGTACCGATGATCGAAAAGTGATAGGACAAACTGTTCTGAGGTGAGATAAATCATTTGGACAATGTCCTGGCTCTTGTAGAAATCAATAAGACAAAGGTCTACCAGTGATGCACCGAGGATCGAAAAGTGATAGGACAAACTGTTCTGAGATGAGAGAAATCAACAGAACATTGTCCTGGCTCTTGCAGAAATCAATAAGACAAAGGTCTACGATGCACCGAGGATCGAACAGTGATAGGACAAACTGTTCTGAGATGAGAGAAATCAACAGAACAATGTCCTGGCTCTTGCAGAAATCAATAAGACAAAGGTCTACGATCCACCGAGGATCGTAAAATGATAGGTCAAACTGTTCTGAGATGAGAGAAATCAACAGAACATTGTCCTGGCTCTTGCAGAAATCAATAAGACAAAGCGTGCCAGCGTTAAAACTTTATTCAGACATTTGTCCTGACAGGGGAGAAACACACAATAAGACATTTTCAATTTTAATAGATCGATGGCCTATGAACGGAGCCTCGGGACATCACTGTTAACATTAATGTAAAGCTTGCTGAGCAGTCGAAAAGAGCGCACCGCTAATAAGCGCGCGCCTAAAAGAGCGCATTTTGCATGCTAATAAGAGCGCGTGTTCATGCCAAAAAGAGCGCACGTGAATGTGTGGTTTTCGTGCTAATAATCGCGCATAGGTGAAATCGTTCTCACCATTACCATTTTGCACTCGTCTGTTTGCTAAACTTCAGTCTTCTTGCTGTTTTGGAGAAAGAAACTTTCGATATGTCCACGATTCAACACATCACCACGTTAGGGATAGGGTTAGGGTTTCACATCACATTTTACAACGCGCTCTTTTTGACATCCTCGATCTTTCTTAGGTTCCAAAGATGCGCGCTTATTGGACAAAACATTGCGCTCTTTCTAGCTTCATTTTTTGGACGCGCGCTTTTAGAGAGTAGGTAAAACGCGCGCTTTTGGGATGCACCCAAAGCTTGAGCAGAGACTGAGCGGAGCGGGATTACAATCTTACATTACTCACAGTAGTTGTGTGAGTGAAGCTAAAAGTTGAACCTGCCACTCGCCCCTTGACAGGCATGCTAAAGGGTGAGTGGTACCGTTTGATTGCCCTGCTGAACCTGCCACTCCCCCTGCCTTGGACAGGCATGGTAAAGGGTGAGTGGTAGGAACAGATGTTAGTAAAAATGTGACACACACACACACACACACACACACACACACACACACACACACACACACACACACACACACACACACACACACACACACACACACACACACACACACACACACACACACACACACACACACACACACACACACACACAGTGGATAGAAACATTAGGATAATCTACAGTATGCCATTAGTACGAATGCTAAGCTCAATTTTTAAAAGAAAAAAAAAGTTCACTCCAGATAAGAGGAGATTTTATAATGCATGGAGAGAGACATTTTCTTTCGAATGTTCATAATAATGCACACACAAAGGAAACTGAAAATGACAGGTCTGGAATTATTGGTCATCATTTCTCCAGGACAACCGGACGTGCCTTCATTACTGGGCAGGAAATGTAATAAAATAAAAAGTAGAACACAAAGTTTGACCCACTGCTTGACTGACCCAGTTGAGGCCGGCACAGTGCACCAAAGGCAGTGCAGTGTCCGGTGTCTCTGGGGCTGCGTTCAGTCACCGCTTACTCTGGACTACTTGTGACCAAGAGCAATGTCTTATGCTCGGTGTCCACCTGTGTTCTACCGAGGACCCAGCATGTTTGACAATCGTGTGAAAGGTAGCACACGCCTTGTTGCTTTTTATTTGCTAACAGGTTATGCACACAAGCAGGTCTGCTTCTTCCCCAAGACCCAAACAACATGGGCGACAGCAGACCAAATGCGTACACAACGCACGCCAGTCGGTATGAATGACATGGCAGCAGGTGTGAGAAAAACACAGAATGAAACAAAACAGATACTTTGCATTAGCCAGGACACAAGATGTACACCGAGCCTTAAACGTGAGGAACGTTCAGTTGCGACCTACAGTACTTGCTCTCTCATCCCTTCCCTCTGTCTGTTTGTCTGTCTGTCTCTCTCTGCATGGACACATACACACACACTCTCTCACACACACTAAAACCAATAGATATATCTTAGGTTTGTGTAATATAAGAGGAAAATATGCATATGTACACTGGAAACTTAGTAATACATAAGTTACATCATACATAGCATCATTGTGTCAAGGAATAACATATACTATCTGAACCTTGTTCATAAAGAAAATGTATTTTATATCCACAAAACAGAATAATTTAGGATGTTTCCAAGTTTCCTCAAAAGCATATTGCATCACAGGTGATACACACAACACTGAGTTACTTCCCTTGGAACTGTCCCCCAAAGACCTACTGTATCACTGGTGAAACACTGTTTTGATTCCCCCCCTCCTGGTATCAAACTGCCTGGTGATAAGCACCTTTGTCCCACAGCCCCCTTCACTAGGGTGGGAATGACAAGAAACAAGAAACCACCTGGTCTGGAAGTACTCATGTGCTGAAATAATGAGGGGTGGAAACTGAGTCAGACCAACCACGTGACGACTGTGGTTGACCTAGTGATAACAGAAAGCTGTCTGCAAAGCGCAGACTGTGACATTGTTATTTTCGATCCCCAGCTGGAGGCACACCCAGTGCCATGTGAACATTTCGTATGGCCTTGGGTGGGAAGATTACAGGCATTGAAGCAGTGTTTGTCAGGTGATGATAAAATGTTTGTATCACAGGAGATACATACGGCACTAAAGGGTTAAATCTATCTGCCTGTCTGGTATCCGCTCTCTCTCTCTCTCTCTCTCTCTCTCTCTCTCTCTCTCTCTCTCTCTCTCTCTCTCTCTCTCTCTCTCTCTCTCTCTCTCTCTCTCTCTCTCTCTCTCTCTCTCTCTCTCTCTCTCTTTTCCGTCGTTGTCTCTGTCTCTTTACTGTCTGTATCTCTCACTTGCCTCTGTCTATCTGCCTGTAAGTTTCTCTCTCTTATCTGCCTGTATGTTTCTCTCTCTTATCTGCCTGTAAGTTTCTCTCTCTCTCTCTCTCTCTCTCTCTCTCTCTCTCTCTCTCTCTCTCTCTCTCTTTTCTGTCGTTGTCTCTGTCTCTTTACTGTCTGTATCTCTCACTTGCCTCTGTCTATCTGCCTGTAAGTTTCTCTCTCTCTCTCTCTCTCTCTCTCTCTCTCTCTCTCTCTCTCTCTCTCTCTCTCTCTCTCTCTCTCTCTCACTCTCTCTCTCTCTCTCTCTCTCTGGACTGTTCACAACGCATTGTTCAGAACAAAACCCATGCCGGAAATAGGCCCCACGTAGTAGGCTATGGTTTAAAGTGTCACCAGGAAGAGCACTGGTCTCACCACTCAGTTACTCTGAAATCTTAAATGCGCACCCATCGTTCATAGTCAGGGGCTGAGATTCGCAACCTACTTATTCTTGAACGTGTTAACCTGCGTAATTATAAACATATTTCACTTTTTTCTGAAGTCTTCGGTAAAGGTCAAGATGTGCCACCCCCCCTACATTTCTCGGTTAATTCCATTTTTCCGTTTTTGCCTTTCTTACCAAACATGAAGCTGTATTTTATGAACATTTTCAGCCAATTATCTTTGTTCAATAATTAATTGCAGTCATGATAAAGGCCATTATCTAATAGGAACCCCCCCCCCCCCCCCCCCCTATGTACTGCAGTACACCGCGCATTTGTCACAGTTGTGGTTCATTGCGTTTTTCCGTCTTATAGGGGTGGGACATCGTTAGGGATAGGGTTAGGGTTATTATTCCAAAAAGATAATTAGCTGAAAAGGTTCATAAAATACAGCTTTATGTTTGGTAAGAAAGGCAAAAACGTAAAATAAATGGAATTAACCGAGAAAATTGCGTTCATTTTCAACTTCTGACTTTTTGGCTCAGACATCGTTAGAGTCTAAGATCGCAGTTATGACTTAGGTTGGCTTTTCAAAAAACATTCTGACCATAGATGCGCATTCTTCAGACATAATTATTTTTGTAGATTAGAAGAAAAAAACCCCAGCATAGTTAGGTTAGTAAAATAAATACGTTTTTTTATGAACTGGAGGCTTGGCTGATGTAGAAGTTCACAAGTCTTACACCCTACTTGTGCTAAAATCGAGAATTTGCTTCCTATCCAATATGTTT
>CM065680.1:77566492-77576492 GCA_017654935.2 Phymorhynchus buccinoides | reverse complement strand
TGTGTCACCCTCATTGTGCCCCCGTCTCTTAATGCCCCTGTCTCGGTGTGTTCCCTCTCTATGTGTCACCCTCATTATGCCCCTGTATGTGTATGTCCATGTCTCTCTCTGTGTCCCCGTCTCTATGTGTCACCCTCATTGTGCCCCCGTCTCTCTTAATGCCCCTGTCTCTGTGTGTTCCCGTCTCCATGTGTCACCCTCATTGTGCCCCCTTCTCTTAATGCCCATGTCTCGGTGTGTTCCCCCTCTCTATGTGTCACCCTCATTATGCCCCCTGTATGTGTATGTCCATGTCTCTTTCTCTGTCCCCGTCTGTATGTGTCACCCTCATGTGCCCCCCCCCCCCCCCCCACCGACCCCCCTCCTTAATTGAATGTCCCAGTCTCTATGTGTCACCCTCATGGTGCCCCCCCCCCGAATTTGTATGTCCCTGTCTCTCTGTGTGTCCCCGTCTCTATGTGTCACCCTCATTGTGACCCCCTTATTTGAATGACCCTGTCTCTGTGTGTCCCCGTCTCTATGTGTCACCCCCATTGTGCCACCCTTATTTGAATGACCCTGTCTCTGTGTGTCCCCGTCTCTATGTGTCACCCTCATTGTGTCCCCCTTATTTGAATGACCCTGTCTCTGTGTGTCCCTGTCTCTATGTGTTAACCCCATTGTACCACCCTTATTTATATGTCCCCGTCTCTATGTGTGCTCGTATGATAGGAAACTGTCTGAGCGATCAAAGAAGAAGAAGAAGAAGAAGAAGAAGAAGAAGAAGAAGAAGAAGAAGAAGAAGAAGAAGAAGAAGAAGAAGAAGAAGAAGAAGAAGAAGAAGAAGAAGAAGAACAAGAAAAAGAACAAGAAGGAGAAGAATGAACATTTTTTATTTTATAAAAAAACGCGCACTGACGAACGGACGGACAGACGAACGGACGGACAAAGCAAAAACACCACTTCCCGAAGTTTCGCTCGGGAACTAATCACCTTGCCAGTGATGCTGTCCACGTCGTCATAGCCCGCCCAGCCCCACAAGGGACCCGAACCCCCGCTGATGTTGCCCTGGGCCACTGGCGCCCGCTGGTCCTGCAGCCACACCCTCTGCCAGCCCCCTGAGCCCAGCAGCTGGCACACCTGAGAAAACGAAAACGACATTTTATTTAACCAGGGAACGTGAGATAAGCAAGTTATATGCTTTTGTCCACCCAACCCTGGAGAGAGAGAGAGAGAGAGAGAGAGAGAGAGAGAGAGAGAGAGAGAGAGAGAGAGAGAGAGAGAGAGAGAGAGAGAGAGAGAGAGAGAGAGAGAGAGAGAGAGAGAGAGAGAGAGAGAGAGAGAGAGAGGGAAGAAAAGGAAAAAAAAATAAATAGAAAAGAGATATAGAGAGAAAGTGTGCGTGTGCGTGTGCGCGTCAAAGTCAAGTCAAAAGTCAAATTTGTTATTTTCAGATGGTACATTGAATAAGCAATAATGTTTGCCATCAAGCCATCTATAACACAAAGAAAGAAAGAAATGACGAGAAATGAGCATGCAATAATATAAAACAAAACAAAACAACAACAACAACAACAACAACAACAACAACAACAACAAAGCGCGTGTGTGTGTGAATGAGTGCGCGCGCGTGTGTGAATGTGTGTGTGCGCGCGTTACCCATTCGGATTAAGATTCAGATTAGAATCCTGACAACGGAACGTCACCCCCTCAGAAGAAAAAAAATACTAAAAGAGATTATCAACATTAAAAATTATTACTAGAAAAGCAAGTCTCAACCCCCAAAAAGACTATCAACATTAAAAATTAGAAAACCATATCTCAACAGTGATCTTGGCATTGATCTGCCACCAATCCATTATTGGTAGCCTACACAGACAGGTACCACTGTCGATCCACCCAGCCTGTGACTAAACAAATTCAACTGAAGTCTACTCAGTACAACCAAAAAGCCTGAATATACAAAGAGTTCGCGGTCCGCATCTGACTGAAGCCGGGTTTTTCTCTCCCACCCTTTCACCTACACTACAGCTGTGGATCATTATGAACTCACCCACTACCTACTGTTATCATACTTAACACTTCCCACCTTCCACCTTTTCATCTTCCAAACATTGTTTTTTTAAATTGCATGTTTTTCATAAACAAATTACAAATACACAAATAAATTAATGACTCAATAAAAGTATGAGTAAATAAACAAATAAATAAATAAATAAAAAGTATAATAAAATAGATAAATAAATGAGAAAAGAAAGAGACAAAGGAACAATGATGGTAAATAAACAATGCACAGTTAAGGAGTTCATTCATATAAATTAAAAAAAAGAAAAAAAAAAAGTCAACACCCGTTCGAAACAATGACCCATCGACACGAGTTGAAAATCATGAGCAATACACAATTATGCACGACATATACTCATACACAGAAGCATATATATATATATATATGTGTGTGGTTGTTTTTTCTTCTTCAATTCTTGTACGTATATATATATATATATATATATATATATATATATATAAACACAGAAGTTATCAATATTAATGTTTTTTCCATGGATTTTGGGTTATGCTATTGCAAATCATGTAATATTACATTAGGGCATGATACACAGTTCTTGCATGACCAAATTCTTGGAAGCACAACAAAGGCTGGGTAAGCATTCTAAATGATTGATTTCCACAAATATTGTTAGTGGCGCCATGATTTTCCAATACTGCAGAAAATCACTTAATGTACAGCTCTCATTTACTATTGGCTCCCACTACGAGCTAATGTCAACCAGTGATCAAAGCCTTTTGCACACCTTTTCTTGTTTCTTACTTCCAGTTTGTTTGTTTTTTGCGGAGATAGGTGTCCGCGTATATTATGCGCGCACGCCCCAAAGGGTCACTACTTTACTATATTGCGTTCTTTTGTCTTCCTACCTCTTGATAGGTCAGCAACCCCCCGTCATCCACGAAGCTGCCAATGGTCCTGGAAGGCCTCGCAGAAGGGGCGCCTCCTGAGGCGGCACTAGTGGCGGTGGCGGTGGTGCTGGTGGTGGCAGCCACAAGGTCCCTGACCCTCATCGACGCCTCCCCCACGCCGTTCCCCCGGGGCTGACCCCTCAGGACGAAGAGTCGGGCGAAGGCAGGAATTCCCAGCACCAGCTTGCCCGGGGGTGCTCCTTCCTGCAGCCAGCCAGCCACCGCCTGGTGCTGTAGGGGGTGATAAGTGTAGTGTAGTAGAGATCATGGAAACGACACAGGAGGGAAGCTTACTTTGACGCCCGAGGGGCGTTGATTTTTTTAGATTGATCTGTTTCTCCTATTTCGCTGTCTCTCTGAGAGAGAGAGAGAGAGAGAAGAGAGAGAGAAAGAGAGAGAGAGAGAGAGAGAGAGAGAGAGAGATTGGAGAGAGAGACGAGAGAGAGAGAGAGAGAGAGAGAGAGAGAGAGAGAGAGAGAGAGAGAGAGAGAGAGAGAGAGAGAGAGAGAGAGAGAGAGAGAGAGTGTGTGTGTGTGTGAATGGGAATGATTTAATGAATCAGGCCTTGGCCCATATGATGAGTTGACATTTCCTACGTTCTGCACAAAGTTCAATGATCAAATATGGATCAATAATACAACGAAAGCAAATAAATGTCATTCGGTTAAAATGAGGACCAAATAGATCTTTAATAGGACAGTTTTCGTTTATTTATTATCTCAAGGGCCTGATGATAAACCATGCTAACTGCTGAATCAAATCTTCATTCTCTGTTGATATTAAAAAGCACAGATCTCTCTACTCATTGTAATGGACTATGTTCTTCATGTCTTAAAAGGAGAGAGATAGAGAAGTCGAAATCGAAAATTTACTAAATATGCCTTTCTGGCCCGTATCATGTGGGAGGGTGATAAGGGATAGTGGGTGTGCACAATAAATCAAAATAACATCGATATCAAAATCATCCATCGTTGAAAATTTTAACACAAATAGGCAAACAAGGAAACATGAACAAACAAACAAGAATAAATAAATACAGTACTCACCAGTTAAACAATCAATTCATGCAAACAATGGAGAGAGAGAGAGAGAGAGAGAGAGAGAGAGAGAGAGAGAGAGAGAGAGAGAAAGAGAGAGAGAGAGAGAGAGAGAGCACATACACATAAACACACGCATTCACACAAAACACATAAAGCGGCATGCACACACACGCACGCACGCACGCACGCACACACACACACACACACGCGCGCGCGCGCGCGTGCACACATACACATACTATCCTGCACATTATTATGCCATCACCAACTCAAATTAATGCTTTCTTCATCCCCTTTTCTCTCTCCGATCCTCGACCGCCCACTCTTACAGTATATACATATATAGAAACAAACCACACAACAACAAAAAACAGCCATGGGCAATAGCAGGCCCTATTTGCTAAATCAAGGTGATATTCCCTGAGGTACATCCGCCCCACTTTACTCTCACCCTTCTACCCATTTCCCAATCCTTTCTCCACGACCCCACCCACCCTCTAGCCCCTCTTGCATCCCCCTTTTCCTTTTCCCCTCAACCACATCAAAACTCAAACTCAAATTATTTGTATTTGTCGTAAAACCATCAAAGTATGGAACAAGCCAAAGCCTACTGTGCTCTCGCCACACCAGAATAATGTACACAGATGTGGTAATCAGTAAACACATACCACGAAAATAAACAAAACAACAAGCGCAGAGTAAAGATGGTGACAAAGTAAATGTTATTTTAGCAAACAAGGAGTAATAAAACTGCGTAATCATGTACAGCGGACAGCAAAACATTCATGTTCGTATCAACGCCGATCTACTAGTTTCTGCCCCATAGTCACCGGAAGTTAGTGAACAAGGGGACTGTATCAATGAGCCACAAAAATCAAAGGAAGTAACAACCCCACCTGAAACGACGAATAGAAACCTTGTCCTTGTCTACAACCTTAAACCCACCTACACGACTTGACATTGACCATGCCCTTTGTAATAGGATAGCCTGAGGACCGGAACACGTTCTGAATGTAAGGGCGTATACACACTCAAGGAAAAAACGTATTTATCGAGAATGTCTTATGAGAAGTAGGTAATAATGCCACCAGCAACTGGCTGTTTGTTACAATATATGAGCTGGGGTAGTTTTAGTGATTTATTTATTTCCCGAATCTGTTCTTCTAAGACCCATTTAGATTGTGAGGGACAGCGCTTTCTCGTATGCAGAAAAGAACATTTCAAATAACTCATACTCAAACATTTCTTAACAGAGAATAAAATGAAGAAGAAGAATAAAATGAAGAAGAAGAAGGAGAAGAACGGTACTTCAAACGGTACTTCAAAAGACCGTTTGTTATCCATGTTTTTACCTCTGTCTATCTGCCACTCTCTTTTCTTTCTCTCTCTTTACATCCCTCACACACATACATAATCACACACACGCGCGCGCACACGCACGCACCGGCACACCCATCACAAACAACGTACACTTGTCTTTTTAAAAATAGCTACAAAGCCCAAGTTCAACGAACTATCAAGCAACTTTAATTTAAAAAAACCCACAAATTTGCATAGAAAAACAATAACGAAATTAATTAAACCATTCTGTGTTTCCTTTCAGACGCACCCGTCCCTAGGAACACCCATACGTTTGTTTTTTGCGCCATTAATCGGCTTAGCAGTGGATTATACCGTAGAAAGCCGGTGTCGTATATAATACTGTCTGTGGGATATGTGCGATAGCATTTCCGTGAAATACTGTTGCAGCGATATTATTTTCTGAAAAAAAACTGTCGCGCGACAAATTTTCACGAAAAAATGTCCTATATTGTCTCATGCCTTAAAATACTGTCGCTCCAAATTTTACGACAGTTTTTTGCGACAGGACACTGTGAAATATTGTAGTCAGTAAATACTGTCGCTTGCGACACATTTCCACGTGATGCCTGTTGCTGCTAGAGTTAATATTTTCTGTGAAATATGGTCGTAGCGTTTTGGCAGCAGTATTTCACAGTATGACGTGAAATGCTGTCGCTGCGACACGATTTTATTTTTAGGTAGCGACGCCATTTTATGGACATTTCTTGTATTATGAAATCCTGTCGCGCTTCAATTTTTTATAAAATAATGTTGCTCAGCGACACTTTTTCACGAATAAGCTGCAGTATTTCCCAGGAAATACTGTCGCTGCGACACAATTTTATGAGCGACAGTATTATATACGACACCGGCCTAACGAGATGAATAGCAGTGTACAAATGGCCTTGGTGTCTGCGTAAAAGCAAATCAGGCTTATAAACAAACACATGTGCGCGCACGCGTGACGCACACATACGCACGTACACACGAAGGCACACACACACGCCCGCGCGAAGGCGCGCACGCATGCACGCACACACACATACACATACACCTGTCCATCCCAAACACCGACAGACTTCACCATACCACACACATTTTCAGCACACACACCTTATATAATATATGGTCATTTTTCTTTTTTCGGCACCCGATAATTGTATTTTCATAGATTTCTTAATGAGATATACGCCCACTCGCTCGTTCTTTAACTAGTTCCGCGTGTAGCTTTGTTTGTGGCTACGCCTTGTTAATTTGTGGTCATTTTTTAACTGGCCTTTTTTCCATTATTCTTGTTCTCGGAAAACATTTAGTTAGAAACATACAGGGTAAAAAAGAGAGAGAGAGAGAGAGAGAGAGAGAGAGAGAGAGAGAGAGAGAGAGAGAGAGAGAGAGAGAGAGAGAGAGAGAGAGAGGGAGAGAGAGAGAGAGAGAGAGAGAGAGAGAGAGAGAGAGAGAGAGACGAGAGAGAGAGAGAGAGAGAGAGAGACAGAGACAGAGAGAGAGACAGAGAAAGACAGACAGACAAGACAGAGAGAGACAGGAGAGAGAGACAGAGAAAGAGAGACAGAGAGTGAGAGACAGAGAGACAGAGAAAGAGAAAGAGAGAACATGGAAACAACGCCAGTGAACAGACAGGCAGAGTAGAGATTGATTTGAAAGATATTAAATCATCCCAGATCATAGTATATTTCTTTCCCAACAGAAGCCATAATTATTATCCTCTTCTTATTTTATATTGTCTAGGCTTTTGCATCGAAACGAAAGGTGGGGTCTCTCTCTCTCTCTCTCTCTCTCTCTCTCTCTCTCTCTCATCTCTCTCTCTCTCTCTCTCTCTCTCTCTCTCTCTCTCTCTCTCTCTCTCTCTCTCTCTCTCTCTCTCTCTCTCTCTCTCTCTCTCTCTCTCTCTCTCTCTCTCTCTCTCTCTCTCTCTCTCTCTCTCTCTCTCTTACCCTGTATGTCTGAGGAAAAGAGAAGAACTCTTGCCTCAGATGTAATAAGCAACATTTATGATTGATCCTATTAGTATATTAATTATTATACATTTATTATCATTTCGTTTTTTTGTGTGCACCGCACCTCCTATGTTATAGGCCGGAGGCCTGAAACATTAAAATTGTGTTCAATTGTGTTCAATTGTTCAATTGTGTTCAATTGTTCTCTCTCTCTCTCTCTCTCTCTCTCTCTCTCTCTCTCTCTCTCTCTCTCTCTCTCTCTCTCTCTCTCTCTCTCTCTCAAGACTCTCTCTCTCTCTCTCTCTCTCTCTCATATCCCTTTGTGTCTGAGGAAAAGAGAAGAACTCTTTGCCTCAGATGTAATAAGCAACATTTATGATTGATGGGCTATTAGTATATTAATTATTATACATTTATTATCATTTCGTGTTTTTCTGTGTGCACAAATGCACCTCCTATGTTATAGGCCGGAGGCCTGAAACATTAAAATTGTGTTCAATTGTGTTCAATTGTTCAAGAAGCCCACCCCAATTATCTCTCTCTCTCTCTCTCAAATTTCTCATCTCTCTCTTTCTCTCTCTCATGGGCAAAATCTCTTTCTTCTCTTTCATGATATAATTCTGGGCTTCTCTCTCTCTCTCTCCCTCTCTCCCTCTTCCCCTCTCTCTCTCTCTCTCTCTCTCGCTCTCTCTCTCTCTCTCTCTCTCTCTACTCTCTGTTCTCTCAGTCAACTCTCTCAAATATATTTGCATACAATACTAAACCAAAAACACAAACGTCCATCATATCGTTTGTGGCAAATTTTCAAGTGAATTGCTCACTTTTCATCAGGGACGGTATTCATGTCGAGATAGCATGAGACTTAGCATCATGCTAACTTAGAAGCTCTTCCAAAAGTCCTATTAAATCCTATAGGACATTCGAAAAGAGCTTCTAAGTTAGCATCATGCTAAGTCTCATGCTATCTCGACATGAATACCGTCCCTGGCCATTATTTCATTTTTCATTATATTTGTATGATATGAATCTGGGCGATCTTTGTCATCTAAATCCGAAAAAGGTCAAAGACACGCGATATCTCTTCTAATTCGTTTTTCATTCTTTGATCTATCAAATGAATAATCATCAGAGATACCATTTTTTTCAGTTTGAGTTTCTGTTTACAAAAAGACAGCGTTAGGGGAAGACGGGGTAAAAAGCGCATGGGCGGAAAAGAAGCCCACCCCAATTATCTCATGAAATAAAGAAAAGTCAGTCAAATTTGCCCATGAGACGAATGCTAGACATTAACGCTCGTCTCATGGGCAAAATGAGACTCACAAAATTTGCTTAATTTCATGTTTCACATAATTGGGGTGGGCTTCTTACCCGCCCATGCGCTTTTTACCCCGTCTTCACAAAATATGCTTTGTGACAATCTTGCGCAGAACCATTCTGACGACGTCACAGTTCGTCCAGACAGTACGAAGGTGCTGTTGCGGCTACAGTCAACTTGCGCTATGTTATATTTAATGCACGAAATACGTTCCGTACACAAAATGCGCGAATGTTTGATAGTCACAAAAAGCGCGAACCCATTCCGTTTGATAATGCCCCTGCCCACCAACGGGGAGGAAGAAATACGATTTCGAGCAGGATTTTAAAAAAAAATTAACTTTAATGTTTAACATTCTGTTCGAAATGAAGTAGCATGCAAATAATGAAAGTCGTTTCACAAAATTTCTGGGAACTATAGGGTAAGACGGGGTAAAAAGCCCATGGGAAGGCGGGTTCAGAAGCCAATGCCAATTATCTCATGAAATGAAGCAAAATGATGGGAAGTGCAATGTTTGCCCATGAGACGAGTGCTTAATGTTTTAAAATGTGGGAAGTGTCTCATGGGCAAAAGTTGACTGAAATTTGCTCATTTCATGCTAACACTCCTCTCTCATGGGCAAAAGTTGACTGAATGTTGCTTCATTTGATGGGAAGTGCTCTCTCATTTCACAAAATGATGGAAATGCTTCATTTCACAAAATGATGGGAAGTGCTCTCTCATTCACAAAATGATGGGAAGTGCTCTGTGTTTCACAAAATGATGGGAAGTGCTCTGTGTTTCACAAAGTTGACTGAAAGTGCTCTGTGTTTCACAAAATGATGGGAACTGCTCTCATGTTTCACAAAATGATGGGAATTTGCTCTGTGTTTCACAAAATGATGGGAAGTGCTCTCATGTTTCACAAAATGATGGGAAGTGCTCTTGTTTCACAAAATGATGGGAAGTGCTCTATGTTTCACAAAATGATGGGAAGTGCTCTGTGTTTCACAAAATGATGGGAAGTGCTCTGTGTTTCACAAAATGATGGGAAGTGCTCTGTGTTTCACAAAATGATGGGAAGTGCTCTCATGTTTCACAAAATGATGGGAAGTGCTCTGTGTTTCACAAAATGATGGGAAGTGCTCTATGTTTCACAAAATGATGGGAAGTGCTCTGTGTTTCACAAAATGATGGGAAGTGCTCATGTTTCACAAAATGATGGGAAGTGCTCTATGTTTCACAAAATGATGGGAAGTGCCTTGTAAAACATTCTTTGAAGCTCGCTGCTTTCAAATCATTGCCATGATCCTATGCATGTCTTCATGAAAGTTCCAGACGTCGTGGCCCTGGTAGCCTACTGGCAGAGGCGCAGCTCTTCTCGCAGCATTCAGGTTTGTGTACACTTGAATTTGGAG
>CM065680.1:77558992-77561492 GCA_017654935.2 Phymorhynchus buccinoides | reverse complement strand
CTGAACATAGCATAGAGAACATTGTAGTGATGATGATGATGATGATGATGATGATGATGATGATGATGACATGATGATATCAGGTCCCACTGTCCGTGGAAGTCATAGGCCATCAGGTGAATGAGGTCCACGTTGCTGAACATAGCATAGAGAACATTGTAGTAATGATGATGATGACATGATATCAGGTCCCACTGTCCGTAGAAGTCATAGGCCACCAGGTGAATGAGGTCCACGTTGCTGAACATAGCATAGAGAACATTGTAGTGATGATGATGATGGTGATGATGATATCAGGTCCCACTGTCCGTGGAAGTCATAGGCCATCCGGTGAATGAGGTCCACGTTGCTGAACATAAAAAGAGAACATTGTAGTGATGATGATGATGATGATGATAACAGGCCCCACTGTTCATGGAAGTCATAGGCCATCAGGTGAATGAGGTCCACGTCTGAACATAGCATAGAGAACATTGTAGATGATGATGATGATGATGATGATGATGATGATGATGATGATGATGATGATGATGATGATGATGATGACAGGCCCCACTGTTCATGGAAATCATAGGCCATCAGGTGAATGAGGTCCACGTTGCTGAACATAGCATAGATAACATTGTAGTGATGATGATTATGATGATGACGACGACGGTGACAGCAAGGAGGACGAAGAAGAAAAAGAGAGCAGGAGGAGAAGAAAACATGGAATAACTCAGAGCTAAGCACGGACGTAACAGAAGAAAATGATTGCGTTTTGTGTTAATTTATAAGCTTTTCATTCATTCTCCCCACGAAGAAGAAGAAGAAGAAGAAGAAGAAGAAGAAGAAGAAGAAGAAGAAGAAGAAGAAGAAGAAGAAGAAGAAGAAGAAGAAGAAGAAGAAGAAGAAGAAGAAGAAGAAGAAGAAGAAGAAGAAGAAGAAGAGAGAAGACGACGAAGACGAAGAAGAAGAAAAAGAAGAAGAAGAAGAAGAAGAAGAGAGAGGGAACAAACAAACAGACAGAAGAGAGAGAGAGAGAGAGAGAGAGAGAGAGAGAGAGAGAGAGAGAGAGAGACAGAGAGAGAGAGAGAGAGAGAGAGAGAGAGAGAGAGACAGAGAGAGAGAGAGACAGAGACAGGGATGTGACGATACACGGACAGCTAGAAAAATGAACTAACAAACAAAGGGTAGCTAACCAACAAGGCATTCAGACCAAGACAGAAGCCCAGACACAAACATTTTATTAGTTGGTCATCAAGGTTCGGACAGTTGCGAGCACAACATACAGAGGCTATGAAGCGAGCCACTAATGACAGGTCAATTATCCGCATTATCGGGGGATCAGCGACCTCAAAGATGACCGGACACAGCCCAGGCATGCCTGGTCCACTCAGGGGCCACTCAATGTCCCTCCCTTAATCCCCATTTCCTGATTGTGTCCAGACCCCCATGACGTCAAAGGGGACAATGAGGCTCTACAGGCAAGCAACATCTTTACTGTGTACTACTTCCTGTTCTTTTCGACTGTGTAGGCTAATGCGTATCTTTCTTTGTGTATAATCAATTATACCTGTCAACCCCTCTGTTTCAGTTTAAGGAATTTTTAGGAAAAGGCTTCAAGAAGAGAAAGACTTCAGAGAAGAAATATTGCATTCGAAATCTTAACGGGCCCGTGCGTATTCAGGTCGTGACTCCAGAATGCCCCTTTGCTTGCTCTCTCTCTCTCTCTCTCTCTCTCTCTCTCTCTCTCTCTCTCTCTCTCTCTCTCTCTCTCTCTCTCTCTCTCTCTCT
Source organism: Phymorhynchus buccinoides (assembly GCA_017654935.2). Lineage (NCBI taxonomy): Eukaryota > Metazoa > Mollusca > Gastropoda > Neogastropoda > Raphitomidae > Phymorhynchus > Phymorhynchus buccinoides. Next base: position 77,559,716 of record CM065680.1, on the reverse strand, counting down.
CTCTCTCTCTCTCTCTCTCTCTCTCTCTCTCTCTCTCTCTCTCTCTCTCTCTCTCTCTCTCTCTCTCTCTCTCTCTCTCTCTCTCTCTCTCTCTCTCTCTCTCTCTCTCAATGTACAGAAAAGGGAGACGAAGCGTGATTGAGACTAAGATAATTAAAAAGACTGCATGTATATGTTTGCTTGTGTTTGATTCACTCGTTCATTAAAAAAAAAGTTTGAAAAAAAAAGAAAAAAAGACTGAATTGTATTGATATATTATTTGGAAACGTTTTGATTCCCAACTAGAACATAATTATGTTGACCTATGGGGCGAAAGTTTTGGGACTACTGCAAAATGACTATATCGAAAACGTACGTACATTAGCGATGACAATATTTCTTATTATTCCTTTACATGGGTCCAATAGAATGTTATGTGCATACAGGTAGATATCCGTTACAAATACGAACAAAATTAAAATCTATTAGGTACTGGCTTCGTGTAATGAAACTTCCGTTAACTGGACTCAATAAACAGGCGTATAATATGTTAGTCAATCAAGATGAAGGTGGAAAACAAAACACAGTTTCTCATGTAAAGAAGTTTCTTTTTGAAAGTGGGTTTGGCTTTGTCTGGAACAACCAGAGAGTTGGGAACGATAACTCTTTAATTTGTGAATTCAAAGAACGACTACTTTCTTCCTGTCAACAAAATATGGCATTCTGGGCTGGAAGGGAGTGAGAA
>CM065680.1:77521492-77553992 GCA_017654935.2 Phymorhynchus buccinoides | reverse complement strand
GTAGTGGTAACAACGAGTAGTTCTTTCGATGCGCAGTGAAAGCGCTACGCACCCAAAAAGGTCGTTATCCGAAAATCGATTTATTTCACAAAGATTCATTGCGATTTGGATTCCAGAGCAAGAAAGTAGATTTCGAATGATTACACATTATGCATGAACAGAGAGAGAGAGAGAGAGAGAGAGAGAGAGAGAGAGAGAGAGAGAGAGAGAGAGAGAGAGAGAGAGAGAGAGAGAGAGAGAGAGAGAGAGAGAGAGAGAGAGAGAGAGAGAGAGAGAGAGAGAGAGAGAGAGAGAAGAGAGAGAGAGAGAGAGAGAGAGAGAGAGAGAGAGAGAGAGGAGAGAGAGAGAGAGAGAGAGAGAGAGAGAGAGAGAGAGAGAGAGAATACGAATACGAACTTTTTTAGATGAGGGAATTTGGATAAGCTGAGAGAGAGAGAGAGAGAGAGAGAGAGAGAGAGAGAGAGAGAGAGAGAGAGAGAGAGAGAGAGAGAGAGAGAGAGAGAGAGAGAGAGAGAGAGAGAGAGAGAGAGAGAGAGAGAGAGAGAGAGAGAGAGAGAGAGAGAGAGAGAGAGAGAGAGACATGGCAAGAAGCACGTGAAACTTAATAATTATAATGCCCAGAGAGAAAGGAAAAAACCACGAAAAACGAAAGACAAAAATAAAGACATTGTGAACAAATTTGTCACAAAATGTATATAGAGACAAACATAAATAAGGACATGGAATAAAGAAGGAAAGACAGAAAAGGAATTTGCTTGTTTTTAAAAACGTTAGAAAGAAAGAAAGGGTGGTATTCGACCTGACATAATATTATAACCTCTATGTAAAAAACAAGCGCGAAATCGCAATAGTTTGTGGCAACGGGAAACAAACCACTCCAATCATGAGTCACCTCCCCTGGCTTTTCAATAATTTTAATCTGTAAACCAGAATGTTATCTCTGCACCATTTCGTAACTTTTTATATCTTTTGGAAAACAAAAACTATGTATCCTACTTAGACTCAAAAAGAAGCACCGCATACTCGTCGTGTCTGTTGTAGTGTCTGTATTACGTATGTTTATTATTTTGTACGCTTTTAAAATACATAATTTTAAAGAAGCGGCCTCAATTTGAAGTGTAGCCTCGATTTGAAGTGCGACAATTTTGTCAAAATGTGCGACAATTTTGGACCGACAGACAGACCGACCGACCGACAAAGTGAGTTATAGGTTTGTGGCTTGAGCCACAAACAAAAAATACTTCAATAACGTCTACATCATATGCGAGTCCAATACACAGAGAGTAAAAGATCAATCAATCAATCATTCAAATACCAGAGAGAGAAAAAATGTACAGGTTTAACCCTTCCACCGCCAATGTCGCATTTTAGCACCACAATGATTTAGCACCCATGTCACGAAAAGGCCTCAAACCAGGGTCTGTTATCCAAAGAGCCTTTTTTCATAATTTTGGGAGGTAAGGACAGAGGAATCCCCACTGTTGCAGACAATTTTAGTTCTCTACCCAGAAGTTTAATGGACATTTTTTGCTGAAAAATGGCTGGCGGAGAAAGGGTTAAGCTTACCCTCAACAGCTGGGTGAAGCGGACCCTGTCCTCGGGCCGACTACCCCGCTCCACGCTGGCCGGGAACTCAAGAATCTACAGGCTTAAGCTTACCCTCAACAGCTGGGTGAAGCGGACCCTGTCCTCAGGCCGACTGCCCCGCTCCACGCTGGCCGGGAACTCCCAGTCAACGTCCAGCCCGTCCAGCCTGTGCCGCCTGAGGTACTGGATGGCGTCGCCCGCGAACCGCCGCATGGACTCGGCTGAGGACACGAGCTGGGAGAACTGGGCTCCCCCAGCAAGCCACCCTCCCACGGACAGCAAGACGCGCAGATCAGGGTTGGTGGCTTTCAGTGACACCAGTCGAGTGTACCTGGTTGAGAGCATGTGATGTATTGGTCGTGTTATATTTTTAATTTAAAAAATTGTTCTGTCTCATATTACATAATGATGTGAAAAGACGTCAAATGAAATATTGATTATTTCGTTCTGGTTGCCAGCGTGCATACAGGAACGTAACTCCCACGGACAGCAAGACGCGAAGATCAGGGTTGGTGGCTTTCAGCGACACCAGTCGAGAGTACCTGGTTGAGAGCATGTGATGCATTTGTCGTGTTATATATTTAATTTAAAAAAATATTCTGTCTCCTATCACATAATGATGTGAAAAGACGTTCAACTTAAATCTTGAATAATTCGTTCTGGTTGCCAGCGTGCATACAGGAGCGTAACTCCTCGGGTTATAGCCAGAAGGTGCAGTCAGTTTGTCTCATATCACATATGATGTGAAAAGACGTCAAATAAAATATTCATTAATTCGTTCTGGTTGCCAGCGTGCATACAGAAGCGTAACTCCTCGGGTTATAGCCAGAAGGTGCAGTCAGTTTTCCGTGTTTCTTTTGTGATATCAAAGATACAAACAGTGAGGCAAGGAGAGAGGATAATAGTAATGTAATTAACTCCCTTCACCAAAGTTATTTACGTCACCAAGTCGCCTAGCAAAATATCAACAACAACAACATTGAGACAGATGAAGGGTAATATTATTATCCTCTCTGCTTGCCTCACTATTTCTATCTTTGTTTACTCAGCTTATATCGAGGCATAACAGTTTGTTCTGTGTTGTGTGTTGTTCAAGTGTAACATAATTCAAGACTAGAAGGCTATGCCATTCTTGAATTAACATTGATTTGTTTGTGCACTAATTCTCTCCACCACTATTGTTGTGTACTGTGTGAGTGATGGTCATATAGGCAGTCCTGGGTCATCCTTGTTTGTGCACCAATTCTCTCCACCACTGTTGTGGTGTACTGTGTGAGTGATGGTCATATAGGCAGTCCTGGGTCATCCTTGTTTGTGCACCAATTCTCTCCACCACTGTTGTTGTGTACTGTGTGAGTGATGGTCATATAGGCAGTCCTGGGTCATCCTTGTTTGTGCACTAATTCTCTCCACCACTGTTGTTGTGTACTGTGTGGGTGATGGTCATATAGGCAGTCCTGGGTCATCCTTGTTTGTGCACTACTTCTCTCCACCACTGGTGTTGTGTACTGTGTGAGTGATGGTCATATAGGCAGTCCTGGGTCATCCTTGTGCACTAATTCTCTCCACCACTGTTGTTGTGTACTGTGTGGGTGATGGTCATATAGGCAGTCCTGGGTCATCCTTGTTTGTGCACTAATTCTCTCCACCACTGTTGTTGTGTACTGTGTGGGTGATGGTCATATAGGCAGTCCTGGGTCATCCTTGTTTGTGCACCATTCTCTCCACCACTGTTGTTGTGTACTGTGTGGGTGATGGTCATATAGGCAGTCCTGGGTCATCCTTTTTTGTGCACTAATTCTCTCCACCACTGTTGTTGTGTACTGTGTGAGTGATGGTCATATAGGCAGTCCTGGGTCATCCTTTCTGTACACCATTCTCTCCACCACTGTTGTTGTGTACTGTGTGGGTGATGGTCATATAGGCAGTCCTGGGTCATCCTTGTTTGTGCACTAATTCTCTCCACCACTGTTGTGGTGTACTGTGTGGGTGATGGTTATAGGCAGTCCTGGGTCATCCTTGTTTGTGCACTAATTCTCTCCACCACTGTGTTGTGTACTGTGTGAGTGATGGTCATATAGGCAGTCCTGGGTCATCCTTGTTTGTGCACTAATTCTCTCCACCACTGTTGTTGTGTACTGTGTGGGTGATGGTCATATAGGCAGTCCTGGGTCATCCTTGTTTGTGCACTAATTCTCTCCACCACTGTTGTTGTGTACTGTGTGAGTGATGGTCATATAGGCAGTCCTGGGTCATCCTTGTTTGTGCACTAATTCTCTCCACCACTGTTGTTGTGTACTGTATGAGTGATTCATATAGGCAGTCCTGGGTCATCCTGTTTGTTGATTCTCTCCACCACTGTTGCTGTGTACTGTGTGAGTGATGGTCATATAGGCAGTCCTGGGTCATCCTTGTTTGTGTAATTCTCTCCACCACTGTTATGTGTACTGTGTGAGTGATGGTCATATAGGCAGTCCTGGGTCATCCTTGTTTGTGCACTAATTCTCTCCACCACTGTTGTTGTGTACTGTGTGAGTGATGGTCATATAGGCAGTCCTGGGTCATCCTTGTTTGCACTAATTCTCTCCACCACTGTTGTTGTGTACTGTGTGAGTGATGGTCATATAGGCAGTCCTGGGTCATCCTTGTTTGTGCACTAATTCTCTCCACCACTGTTGTTGTGTACTGTGTGGGTGATGGTCATATAGGCAGTCCTGGGTCATCCTTGTTTGTGCACTAATTCATCCACCACTGTTGTTGTGTACTGTGTGGGTGATGGTCATATAAGCTGTCCTGGGTCATCCTTTTTTGTGCACTAATTCTCTCCACCACTGTTGTTGTGTACTGTGTGAGTGATGGTCATATAGGCAGTCCTGGGTCATCCTTTCTGTACACCATTCTCTCCACCACTGTTGTTGTGTACTGTGTGAGTGATGGTCATATAGGCAGTCCTGGGTCATCCTTGTTTGTGCACTAATTCTCTCCACCACTGTTGTTGTGTACTGTGTGGGTGATGGTCATATAGGCAGTCCTGGGTCATCCTTGTTTGTGCACTAATTCTCTCCACCACTGGTGTTGTGTACTGTGTGAGTGATGGTCATATAGGCAGTCCTGGGTCATCCTTTTGTGCAATAATTCTCTCCACCACTGGTAGTGTGTGTACTGTGTGGGTGATGGTCATATAGGCTGTCCTGTTCATCCTTTGGCTAGGCACTAATTCTCTCCTTGTAAATGTTGTTGTGTACTGTGAAGGTGATGGTCATTATAGGCAGTCCTGGGTCATCCTTTTTTGTGCACTGATTCTCTCCACCACTGTTGTTGTGTACTGTTTGATGGTCATATAGGCAGTCCTGGGTCATCCTTGTTTGTGCACTAATTCTCTCCACCACTGTTGCTGTGTACTGTGTGAGTGATGGTCACACAGGCAGTCCTGGGTCATCCTTTTTGAGGATGAAGCTTGGTCTGTCTCAATGTGGCCTGTTGTTTATACTTTGCTAGGCGACTTGGTGCCGTAAATAACTTTGGTGAAGGGAGTTACTTACAGAGAGAGTTACCTTTCTTTACTTTACTTTTGTGATATCACCTTTTCAGTTTTGCACACGCTCATACGGAAGGTACAATCAACCTTACTTATTCATTTTTGGCCAGTACCTTCTAGCCTTCAACCGACGGATTTTTCTGTCATGTTTTGCTCGTTTCTCCCAAACATTATTTTAGGCGCTCATCTTCTTTCTTCTTCTTCTTCTGCGTTCCAAAAATGCTGATGGCCGGTTGATCAAACCCGAATTTTGATGGTTTTGATGAAATGGGCGGTTTGTTGAAGGTCGTTTTCTGTTCCCCACAGCTTCGTCTGCATGTCTGTCGAAACTGGCCATACAGTCGATCTGGGGCCAGCATAGTTCGGACAGTACTGTAGAATGTGTTCGGGGTCTTGGATACCCGTCCCACATGGGCATTCGTTTGTGTGGGATATCTTGAGGCGGTACAGATGAGAGTGCAGCTGGCAGTGGCCTGTTCGTAGGCGAAAGATGATGGTTTGCTGCCATCTCTCCAGTTTTGGGAGGCAGTCATTCTCAGGAGGGTTCCTCTGTTGTTTCCATTCCTGGCGGAACCTGCTCTTAATGAGAGTTTTGGCCCCAGGATAGGCGATGCGGTGGTCTGAATGTCCCAGTCTGCTGCCTGCTTTGGAAAGTTTGTCTGCCCTTTCATCTTCTTTCATTCTTCCTTATTTATTCATTTTTGTGCCAGTACCTTCTAGTCTTCAACCGACGGATGTTTTCTGTCCTGTTTTGTTCGTTTCTCTGAAACATTATTTTGGCGCTCATCTTCTTTCATTCTTCCTCTTCTTCTCTGTACCTAGGCCATATTATCATGACCAAGACGGGCGAAGTTCGTATGTGTATACTAACTCGGTCTGAAGTCAGTTCCCTAGTCATCCTGGCTGCCTTCAGCCAACACACATTATTCTGATTTTAGAGGAGCTAAAAGGAAAGAAACGTTTGAAAGACATTCTTAAAAAACGGATGGGGGTATGAAGCGCTTTGGTAAGAAAATGCAGTAGAAGATGATAGTACTGTGAAAAAAGGCAAAGTCAAGAGTCATAAATAGAGCAAGCTGCTAGCATAGAATTTCCAATGCAAACAGTAGAAGACAGAAGGCAGAAAAACTAGTTGTATTTAAAGACATCCCCGCCTTTCCCTGGCATCGACAGTGAACACGAAAGAGCCAGCATTACTCAGTTGAAAATATCGTTCAACAATTATGTTGCTGTAATGCAGCACCTATGAAACTTAGAGCAGAGGTATGGGATAAGTCTGAACATCTCAATAAGTTTGGTCCCATGTGTGTGTGTGTGTGTGTGTGTGTGTGTTATTATTAGGTACTTTATAGTCACAGAGGCGTCTCTGTGAAATTCGGGTTGCTCCCACATGGAGAGCGCGTCGCAGCCAGAGGCGCGCCACCCACTTTTTTTTTTTTTTTTTTGGGCATGCGATTTTTGTCACTGATGAGGGGGGGGGGGGGGGGGGGTAATTTTTACCAAATGACAACTTTTTCGTTGCCACTGGGATTAGCGTATGCTAAGTGCATGGGCACACGGGACCTCCGTTTATCGTCTCATCCGAAAGACTCCACGTTCAGACCGTTAAGGCCTAGTGCAGAATGAGAGGAAAAAATCCCCTGTACCCAGGTTCGAACTCGGGTTTACTTGACACGAAGCGAACGCGCTACCACTGTGTGACTGTGTGTGTGTGTGTGTGTGTGTGTGTGTGTGTGTGTGTGTGTGTGTGTGTGTGTGTGTGTGTGTGTGTGTGTGTGTGTGTGTGTGTGTGTGTGTGTGTGTGTGTGTGTGTGTGTGTGTGTGTGTGTGTGTGTGTGTGTGTGTGTGTGTGTGTGCCCACGCACGAAGGAAGCAGGATGGAGTTTCACCCACGTTTCGTCTTTACCCTTTAAGATTTGAAACTGGGGGTGAAAATACCCCTTAGAACTCTACACAAAGGGTAAGCGTACCCCTTAGGCAAGGAGAAAACCAGAAACCCTGCTTAGAGCTTTGATTGCCTTTGTTAATGTTTTTCAACTGCTGCATGGAGTGTGAAAATATTATCTATTGTTGTTCGTCCTTTCCTAAAGCCTGTTATTTTGTCGCCTAGTTCTGCCCACAAGGATAACCTTTTATTGAGGATATGTGTGTAAACTTTTACTTAACACGCCAATGAGAGATATTCCCCTATAATGAACTGGGCAGTTCATATGCATACACACATACAGAGGGGGGGGAGGGGAGGGGAGGGGGGGAAACACCTAGCAATTTCCTTCTAATGTCTAGACTTCAAATAATCAACATACCATTATTAGGCCTGATTATGACTAATGCTACTACTCTGATTACAATGCATTCATTTTGATAAAAGACGCACAAATTATTAGTTATTAATTCGTTGCCTCCATATCTGAAACTCTTATTGCTGCCGAAAACAGTCTATCATGCTAAAAATAACAACCGAGCTATTTATAGGGTAATTCTTTCTACACGGTATTCGTGTTCTTTCATTAAATGTCTGGTCAGGAGAGAGCTTCAGATGTACACAATTATTAGCTCTGCTAAGTGTCTTGCTCAGCAGAACAAACACAGCAACCGTAATAATAATACTCAAGCCAAGCAGAAAACAGAACAAGAAACGGAAAATAAAAAAAGAAGAAGAAAAACAATGTTCCGAGCATACCATACTATATAATTAAAGTAAAAAATAGATCGTTGTTTGAGAAGTCCAAAACAAAAACAAAGATAATAACAATAAACATCTCAAGATATGATTAACAGAAATAGAAGCCATCAAGCAAATACATAGAGAGAGAGAGGGTAGGGGGAGAAAAAGCTGACGGGGGACTCAACACAATAACAGAATAATTATGCAAGGCGATATAAATTATATTTATTTAAAACCCTTTCACCGCCAAAGTCGCATTTTAGCACCACAGTGATTTAACACCAATGCCACTAAAAGGCATCAAATTGGGGTCTATTATCCAAAGACCCTATTGTCTTAGTTTGGGGAAGTAAGGATAGACCTTTATTTTATATATGTCACAGAAGAATCCCCACTACTGCAGATGGATTTTGTTCTCTACCCAGGTAAATTTAATGGACATGTTTGGCTGAAATATGGCTGGCGGTGAAAGGGTTAAAAACTATGTTTCTAATTGGACGAAAAGAAAGATTGGCTTTAAAGAACTACTTTCTGCCTTTCCATCAATAATTTCAAACGAACCGAGACAAAACGAAAACATAAACATGTTAAAAAGAAAAACAACAACAACAATTCACAAACAAAGGGGAAAACAATCAACGAACCAACATGAAAATCTATACCTATACAAGAAATGCTAAAATGTGTGTGTGTGTGTGTGTGTGTGTGTGTGTGTGTGTGTGTGTGTGTGTGTGTGTGTGTGTGTGTGTGTGTGTGTGTGTGTGTGTGTGTGTGTGTGTGTGTGTGTGTGTGCGTGTGCGTGCGTGTGTGTGTGTGTGCGTGTGTGCGTGTGCGTGTGTGCGTGCGTGCGTGTGGGGGGTGTGTGCGGGGTGTGCGCGCGTGTGCGCGTGTGCGTGCGTGTGTGTGGGGGTGGTGGGGGGGGGGAGTGTGTGTGTGTGTGTATGTGGGGGGGGGGGGGAAAGGGTGTGTGTGTGTGTGTGTGTGTGTGTGTGTGTGTGTGTGTACGTGTGTGTGTTGTGTGGGGGGGGGGGGAGTGGTGTGTGTGTGTGTGTGTGTATGTGTGTGTGCGTGTGTGTGCGTGTGCGTGCGTGTGCGTGTGTGTGTGTGTGTCAGTGTGTGTGCGTGTGTGTGTGTGTGTTCGCCATGTAACTCCTGAACCAGAGGACAGAATCGCTTCAAATTGTGTGTGGTGGTGTATCATGGTACGTTGATGTCCCCATAAAAACGTTGTGAGCGTGTTGACCTAGACCTTGAAATGTTACCTTGACGGACGTAAGCCTTAGATGTGTAAAAAGGTAGTTTGGCCACATCTTTCACACCTTTTGCAGCTACAGACTTCAAAAGTGGCAGACTGGCTCAAGGTCAAGCGTGGTGCAAAGTATGGGTTATCTTAACGACGTTGACGTTTGAACTTATCAATGTTAGCAGTGGCTATAGTTCAGAAACCATTAGGTGTACACCCGCATAACCTTATGATCTTCTTGAACCACATGACTGAAGGAATGCAGTGGTAGACATTTCAAGCTACTTGGCCTGCAATTTTCAGGCAGCTACATGGAAACGATATCCAAGAAGCAAACTCACATCCTCTCATCGTTGTACTCTGTTGGTTGAATGCGGGTGCCCTGTATACCCGCGAAAGCGAAGACGATGTGGGTGCACATGAAAGGGTCCACATCTTCGGGCACAAATCGGGCAGTCCCTGCTCTGAACTGAGCCCAGTTGGGGTAGTAACACACTCTGACGTAACTGTCACAACCTGAACACGAATCACACACATTAGAAACGTGTCACACACACACACACACACACACACACACACACACACACACACACACACACACACACACACACACACACACACACACACACACACACGCACACACACACGCACACGCACACACACACACACACACACACACACACACACACACACACACACACACACACACACACACACACACACACACACACACACACACACACACACACACACACACACACACACACACACACACACACACACACACACACACACACGCATGGGGATACCGGGGGGGAGGGGCTTTCATATAAATAGTTACCCCACCTTCTGAACGCTATGTGCTTGTAACTTCCTCTAATCTGTCAGTGTCTTTGACTCTGCCTTTTCCCTTTGCTTACTTTCATCCACTATCTTTCTGCCTTACCGGTCCATTCTTCTGCCTATTCTTTCACGAAACACTTTCAATAAGATTTGCTCCAGCCGAAGTCGCATTTTGTAGTCCTAACTATTTCTTAGTTAGGCGTATAACGACAGTATGACGCATCTGCGGGTGTGTGTGTGTTGATCTGCATCCTTACCGCATTTGCATACAGTTGAAGGAGAAAACTAAAAAAAATATATATTATCACCATTTCATAATAATGTTTGGACTAATTGTGTTACATATACAAGGCACAACTGTCTGAAAAGACCAACAAGGCAAAGATTGAGAGCTTAGTCAACCCTCCCATGATTACGAAAATAACCATCGGCTGACCCTAGCCCTATCTCTTTCCCCGAAACGACAAGCCACAGATTTGTTATTCTGGGTGAAATTCATTTTCTATGTGAAAATTTGATCTCTGTGTGTGTGTGTGTGTGTGTGTGTGTGTGTGTGTGTGTGTGTGTGTGTGTGTGTGTGTGTGTGTGTGTGTGTGTGTGTGTGTGTGTGTGTGTGTGTGTGTGTGTGTGTGTGTGTGTGTGTGTGTGTGTGTGTGTGTGTGTGTGTGTGTGTGTGTGTGTGTGTGTGTGTGTGTGTGTGTGTGTGCGTGCGTGTGCGTGTGCGTGCGTGCGTGCGTGTGCGTGTGTGACTAAATTACGTGTTTTCTGACAGGCAAACCGCACACACAAAAAATATAGGGCTAAGAGAAAATTGACCCCTTTAAAGGTCAAAGCTCAATGACAGAAAGGTTTTAGTTACTGCACGAGACACATTAACACTGGGTTCTATGCCGCATTACACAACTTGAAATGATTCGGTATGTTGTAAAGGTCTGTATGTTGTAAAGGTCTGTATGTTGTAAAGGTCTGTATGTTGTAAAGGTCTGTATGTTGTAAAGGTCTGTATGTTGTAAAGAATGTGCTGCAGCCTATTTCTTGTACTATATTCAATATTATTTATTGAATATTTTCTAAGCCTTGGTTTATCTTCTTCTTCTTCTTCTTCTTCTTCTTCTTCTTCTTCTTCTTCTTCTTCTTCGTGGGGAGAATGAAAAGCTTATAAATGAGCACAAAACGCAATCATTTTCCTCTTCTTCTTCTTCTTCTTCTTCTTCTTCTTCTTCTTCTTCTTCTTCTTCTTCTTCTTCTTCTTCTTCTTCTTTTTCTTCTTTCTTCTTCGATCACTCAGACAGTTTCCTATCTTAATCTATGATACTGCAAGTATGTGTCAGTAAAAGTGTTTGAAACCAAATGATTTTGTAGGGGTAGATCACAAGAAATTGCACTGCGCATAGAAAAAAAAGGAATGTTAAAGACGAAGGTTTACAAAGGTTTACAATACCATCAGAACAAAGCACCCTGCACCACCTAACCACGATGGCGTGAACATTAAATCATGGCCAAGACAACAAATGGATATATTTAGGGTCAACAGCCAAGGTAAAGAAGTCAACTGTAAAATCCGCATCTCTAGTAATAGACTGAATTTACGGGATTCCTATGCTCCACATGACTATGATACCTTCTTGCAAAAGTTGAAGTTATTCTCTACAACGGTTCATGCAATACTGCGCGGACAAACACGTACACACGCGCAGACACACAAACACATATAACACAGAGAGAGAGAGAGAGAGAGAGAGAGAGAGAGAGAGAGAGAGAGAGAGAGAGAGAGAGAAGAGAGAGAGAGAGAGAGAGAGAGAGAGAGAGAGAGAGAGAGAGAGAGAGAGAGAGAGAGAGAGAGAGAGAGAGAGAGAGAGAGAGAGAGAGAGAGAGAGAGACGATTGCATAAAATCTTATATGTAATTAAGTTTCGGTCCCTCACGTGTTGTTTTTCAAGAAAGCACAATGCTTGCGTTGACAGGGTCGTGCGTTTTGTTGTTTGTACGTCAATAGGTTCTCACATGACAAAAGTGTGATAAACAAAAGTTTAAGATAGGCATACTGCGAAAGGTGAGTGACCTGGCACATCTTTTCTTATATTTTCTGTTAATCTCATTTGGCAGGATTATCATAAACTATCACTGAGAGCCTGTTTATCCATCTGTCTGTCTGTCTGTCTGTCTCTCTCTCTCTCTCTCTCTCTCTCTCTCTCTCTCTCTCTCTCTCTCTCTCTCTCTCTCTCTCTCTCTCCAGTTTTTATTTGTTTGCTTGTTTGTTTTACTTATTTGTCTGTTTACAATTATATGATACATTAATGGATTTTCTTTCTTTAAACTGTGATGTTTACCCCCCCCCCCCCTCACCTCCCTATTTTGTGTATGGGCCGGTGGCCTTCACAATAAAATCATGTTTCAAGCACCTCTCTCTCTCTCTCTCTCTCTCTCTCTCTCTCTCTCTCTCTCTCTCTCTCTCTCTCTCTCTCTCTCTCTCTCTGAACAAATATTCAGCAAATGCACTGCATGGTTTCTAGATACGTTTTTCACTTTATCAGCATACTAATTTGAAACCATACTTTTTATTATCAATACATTTTAATGTTGATGACCTCTATTGAACTGTGTTGAATCTTAGAGAGGGGCAGGGCACAATGGGAACCGGGCGACAAGACAGTGCCGCGATCGCCAGGGCGAAAAGTGAGCAGGGCAAAACGAGAACATGGCGAAATGGGTCAGGGCGAAAAGTGAGCAGGGCAAAACGGGAACATGGCGAAATGGGTCAGGGCGAAAAGTGAGCAGGGCAAAACGAGAACATGGCGAAATGGGTCAGGGCGAAAAGTGAACAGGGCAAAACGAGAACATGGCGAAATGGGTCAGGGCGAAAAGTGAGCAGGGCAAAACGAGAACATGGCGAAATGGGTCAGGGCGAAAAGTGAGCAGGGCAAAACGAGAACATGGCGAAATGGGTCAGGGCGAAAAGTGAGCAGGGCAAAACGAGAACATGGCGAAATGGGTCAGGGCGAAAAGTGAGCAGGGCAAAACGAGAACATGGCGAAATGGGTCAGGGCGAAAATTTAACAAGGTAAAAAAGGAACATGGCGAAATGGGCCAGGGCGAAAGGGGAACATGGCGAAATGGGCCTGGGCGAAATATGAACAGGGCAAAAGGGGAACATGGCGAAATGGGTCAGGGCGAAAAGTGAGCAGGGCAAAACGAGAACATGGCGAAAAGTGAGCAGGGCAAAACGAGAACATGGCGAAATGGGTCAGGGCGAAAATTTAACAAGGTCAAAAGGGAACATGGCGAAATGGGCCAGGGCTAAAGGGGAACATGGCGAAATGGGCCAGAGCGAAATATAACAGGGCAAAAGGGGAACATGGCGAAATGGGTCAGGGCGAAAAGTGAGCAGGGCAAAACGAGAACATGGCGAAAAGTGAGCAGGGCAAAAGGGGAACATGGCGAAATGGGTCAGGGTGAAAGGTGAGCAGGACAAAACGAGAACATGGCGAAATGGGTCAGGGGAAAATTGAACAGGGCAAAACGTGAACATGGCGAAATGGGCCAGGGCGAAAATTGAACAAGGCAAAAGGGGAACATGGCGAAATGGGCCAGGGTGAAAAGTGAGCAGGGCAAAACGAGAACATGGCGAAATGGGTCAGGGCGAAAAGTGAACAGGGCAAAACGGGAATATGGCGAAATGGGCCTGGGCGAAAATTGAACAAGGCAAAACGTGAACATGGCGAAATGGGCCAGGGCGAAAAGTGAGCAGGGCAAAACGAGAACATGGCGAAATGGGCCAGGGCGAAACGTGAACAGGGCAAAAGGAGAACATGGCGAAATGGGCCAGGGCGAAATAGAATAGGGCAAAAGGGGATGTCCCCCAAATTATTTCCAAAGCAACAGGCCTTTGTCTCTTTGTTGAGTTCTTTCATTTCACCGTACAACGCACTAACAACACTGTAGCCTAATGAGGCTTTATACTGATCATTCTCTGCCCCTGTCTCGTGCACTGAGATGCGAACGCCACCTACTTAAGATTATCGCCTTTGCCTGTCAGGAACTAGTAGTATATAGCCACATAAATGTATCTGCCCCTGACTAGTCACTAGGTGGCATGGTCAAGTCAGTCCGAAAAATTATTGCCCTTTCGTGTCGCCAAGACGTAGTATAAAGCCCCATTGCAGTGTGCGTTGTTTTCACATAAGCAATCTTATGTACAGCGTGGTTACCGCTGCACATATCTATATTGTTAAAAAATCGGGACTTTACTGGTGTTGCACTGCCTCCGGGCATTGCCTCCAGTATTGTTCCCACCATCTTTGTATTTACAAATGTCACATATGTGTCTATGACCGAGAGGACGTAAAACACCATTGTTCATTCATTCGTTGTTTTCACATATCCCCACATGGCCGAAAGGCCGAAGAGGGCGTAAAGCCTTATTTCGTCGTTGTTTTCACGGTCTTACATCTAATCCTCTTTCATTTTGCCTCTTCTTCCGTGTGGATGCCGGGGAATCTTTCAGAGCAAATAGCTCCCCACCTTCTGGAAGTTCCGTGCTAGCAACTTCCCTTAGCCTATCACCCTGTTTGATCCTGCATTCTCCTCTTATCATCTACAATTTGTCTTCCTTGTTGGCCCATTCTCCTACTTTAAAACAATCCAAATAACTTTCTCCTTTCAGCTCCTCAGAAACCGGAATGTGTCGGCTGAATGCAGCTGGGAGATCAGTGAAAACTAAAAACCGGATAGATACGTACCTCACCCATTATGGCCATATAGCCTGGGAAGACAGAAGAGGAAGAAGATGTTGCCTCCATGCCACAGGCCAACTGTATGTGGTTTCTCATCTCTTTATTTCTAGCTTCTTTGTTTTGCTCCGTTGTTTTCTTTTGATTTACTTTGTTGTCATCTACTACAGCATCAATAGACGATTTTCGGAGGAAAAAAAACTAGGGGAGAGCACTTCGTGAAAATTAGAGTTGTTTACCTCCATTACTCGGTCAAATACCATAGCGACAATGCAACAATGGCGTCGAAGCTTGAAACCGCAGGATGCGAGTCAGCGACTTGCAACCATTTTTTAAAAAGAAAAATAAGGGGTGGCCAATTGCCGCAAACTAATAAAACTTGCAAAATGTGACGTAAAAATATAAATAACATCAATTTTAGAATGACGCACGGTGTTCTAAGTGCTGTATGTCTGCTCAAACACACGAGGAGAGGGCTGGGGATCAATCATGAAATTACTCCCCTTATCTATTTCCGAACAATTCCTATTGTTGTGTCTTAAAAAAAGAAACGTCAATGTGTGGTCTCGAGTTGAGAAGCAATAAGACAGACAAAGATAATTGACGTATCCAAGAAAAAAGGCTGATAACGAATAGACTCTAAGATTAGGGAGTACTTACCAGCGAGAAAAATCAGTGACAACACGAAACGGTTGATACCAACGTAATACACGTCCATTTCGAGTCGTCTGTCTGCACATAACAGAGAGAGAGAGCGAGAGAGAGCGAGAGAGAGAGAGAGAGAGAGAGAGAGAGAGAGAGAGAGAGAGAGAGAGAGAGAGAGAGAGAGAGAGAGAGAGAGAGAGAGAGAGAGAGAGAGAGAGAGAGAGAGAGAGAGAGAGAGAGAGAGAGAGAGAGAGAGTTTATGTACTGATTATTGGTTTCACCCATCACTGGGTTAGCAAAATATTGAGAAAGGTTCATTTGCAATACTATTACAATTATTAATAGTCACCCCTCTAACCATCCGTTGTGTTGCATTAGGCCGTGTACACACATAAGCGGATATTCCATGCGGAAACCCGTGCGCAATCCATTTTTAAGTGAACCAAAGAAGGGTACAGATTTGCGCACTTGTCCGAATTTTCCCTATAATTATGCGTAAACTTGTATCCTTCTTTCTTCCACTTATTTAGGTTTTTCTGTACAGAACTCACGCGTCTAATATGAAACCCGGCCTTAACGTTTAATATTGTCTTATGTTGCGTATGTCACGGGAAATATCGGAATCCAGGTAAATTCGTCAAACAGTCATTTCTTTTTGTTTGTATTTACAATATAGACTAATTCTTCTATATAAACGTCTGAAACGTGCACAATCTGAAAATTAAGATGGCGGACGGATCCGCTTTAAAGCTTATAGTGTGCTCGTAAAGATATCCCGTTACAAATACAGTTAGGGGAAGACGGGGTAAAAAGCGCATGGGCGGGTAAGAAGCCCACCCCAATTATCTCATGAAATGAAGCAAATTTCAGTCTCATTTTGCCCATGAGACGAGCGTTAATGTCTAGCATTCGTCTCATGGGCAAATTTGACTGAAATTTTCTTTATTTCATGAGATAATTGGGGTGGGCTTCTTACCCGCCCATGCGCTTTTTACCCCGTCTTCCCCTAGATGCGTAACGGATATATTTAGGAGAACACTCTTGCATAAACTTGAAACTTGTTGCTGCTCTAACATTTTTATGTTGTATTATAACTTGTCATTAAACAAAAATAAAAGTTGTTTAAACCAAACTGATCAGTGAAGGCTATGCCTTCATAAAACGATTAAAATCATAACAGTTACAAGACAAGTGTAAGCTTAACGGTTGCAATGACGGGAAAGCCGTGTTTGCTTTTGCCTCAAATTTTTGTTTGTCTCAGCGACTCTGAACAATTTTATATTAAGACTTGAATAGATAAAAACAGGTTGGTCTGTTATGTTAGTCTTCTTGATCGGAAAGGAAATTATATAGGTAAAGACGGGGTAAAAAGCCCACGGGCGGGTAAGAAGCCCATGTCAATTATCTCATGAAATAAAGAAAATTTCAGTCAAATTTGCCCATGAGACGAATGCTAAACATCAACACTCGTCTCATGGGCAAAATGTGACTGAAATTTGCTTCATTTCATGAGATAATTGGCATGGGCTTCTTACCCGCCAACGGGCTTTTTACCCCGTCTTCCAAAGTATTTAAAACATCATGTAAAGGCGCATTCGCTGAATTATCCAGTTTGGTTGTATCTCTTGTGGATAAAATAAAGTCGCTTTACACTTGTTGTGTGCTTGTTTGTTGTATATTTAAAACATCTGAAATGTTCGTGTTTGTTACAGAAGTGACTATATTTAAAACTGCATAGCATTTCATTACATAATTTATTGATATCAATAAAATTCCAAGGTTGATAAAGCAGTTAAAGTATCATACTTTCTTTGGACAAAAATAGACAAGACACGCCGGAGAAACAAATGTATTGTAAAAACTCCAATTAAAAAATAAATATGTTGAAATGAAATGATAAAAGCGTTAAAAACATACAAAACCTTACATAACTTACTTTCCAGTTAACTGTTTGTTTCCTTTTCTCAACAATCAGTGCTAGAGATGTCAAAACGTTACAAACTTTACTTATTTAGTACTTGTTTTCCAGCTGAGTTTAAGATGTCAACACGTTACAAAATGTACGTATTTAGTACTTGTTTTCCATCTGAGTTGTTTTTGTTTCTCAACAACCGGTGTTAGCGATGTCACCAGGCTTGAGAACAATGAGACCAGACCACTTTTTGACCCTCCTTACATAATGAGATGCAGTGGCTCCCTTGCTGCGATCACTCCGCGGTGTCTACCAAAGGCCAGGAAGTGAGTCAGACACAATCCGTTCCCCTACAACGCCTGAGACGTGCCTTTTGTAGCTTTTACCGAAAACAATGTCTTTTAAGTGTATTTCCGGGCTGGTAGTATGATCACCACCTACCGTGAGAAACGTTTATAAGACCCCTGCAGCTGCGGTTCAGTTTGTCACACCGGTGTAGCAGGTCAGAATAGACCTCGTTCGAAATATACCCGGGTATAAAATGGCCTAGGTCAGAATATACCCGGGTATAAAATAGCCTAGGCCAGAATAAACCCGGGTATAAAAGTAGCCTAGGCCATATGGCGTCATCATCTCTATCTCACCGGGAAGACGCAGTCTTCAGGAATATTGTCTATAGGAGACAACGTCTAATTAGACGTAAAACCAGTCTTGAACGAACGAATGAATACACCACGGGGTTTATTCTGGCATGGGTGTGCGTATGTGCGCACTTTTATGTGCGCACTTTTATTTCATTTCATCTAGCTGGGTCCATACCGCTACGCCACAGACCCGCTAAGTCACAAGCCCACTAAGCTACAGGCCCTTTAAGGCACAAGTACGACAATCACTGCCACTGCATGTACTGACCAATGGTCATCTTCATTATACAAGGAGCATGCAATGTGCAAAATTCTCTGGTTACTAAAAATAAGTTAATAAGAGTCAAAATTTGATTTTTTTTTTAAAGACAAAAATGACCACTGGTCATCTACATTTTACAAGGTGCGGAAGTACTCATGACAGAGAAGGTGAGATTAGCGTCCAGTCGGTCCAAGACCCATATGGACGGTTTACTCATGACACATTAATAAGCAGTTAAATAGTGAAAATCTAGAATTTACGTCAAAGTGACCACTGGTCAGTGGCAGTAACCCCTGGCCATCTGCATTGTACATGTGCATACATTATATAGCTGTTCATAATAAAATTTGGATTTTTAAGCCAAAGTGACCACGGCTCATTGCCACTGACCACTGTTATATGGCATAATATAGTGCAAACTGAATTTTCTGAACACAAATAC
This sequence comes from Phymorhynchus buccinoides, assembly GCA_017654935.2. Classification (NCBI taxonomy): domain Eukaryota; kingdom Metazoa; phylum Mollusca; class Gastropoda; order Neogastropoda; family Raphitomidae; genus Phymorhynchus; species Phymorhynchus buccinoides. The sequence continues at coordinate 77,535,479 of CM065680.1, read as the reverse complement.
ACGTGAATTAAATTGAAATCTTTGTACAGAATGACAGAGAGGTATGATTTATCTCCCTTTTGATAGCAACTCTTTTCTCTCTCCCGAAAATGAAGAAGAGTAAAGCTTAGAGTTATTTGGACTTAGATAACGTCAGTTGTATTTCTTAGACCCCTTTCGGCACAAACGTAATTCGCGCGGCGAGCGACCTCTACTAAAACTTATCCCTGGTGTTCACAAGCCTTTTTTGGCGCAAGCGGAAGTGTGTGTGTGTGTGTGTGTGTGTGTGTGTGTGTGTGTGTGTGTGTGTGTGTGTGTGTGTGTGTGTGTGCGTGTGTGCGTGTGCGTGTGTGTGCGTGCGTGTGTGCGCGTGTGCGTGCGTGCGTGTGTGTGTGTGTATGTGCGCGCGCGCGTGTGTGTGCGCTTATTGTTAGGGGTGGGCGGGGGTTGGGTAGGGCGGTTTTTGTGAGCCTGTGTGTGTGCTACATACTTGTGTGCGTAGGTGCAAACCTCTGCGAACAAAATGTTATATATGTATTTGTGTGTGTGTGTGTGCGTGTGCGTGTGCGTGTGCGTGTGCGTGCGTGTGCCCCGCGTGCGTGCGTGCGTGCGCGCGTGTGTGTGTGTGTGTGTGTGTGTGCGTGTGCATGCGCGCGCACGTGCGTGTACGTGTACGTGCGTCAGAGCACGTTTACAGATCAGATGGTAGTCAGTGTCTGTCGTCCTTGCCGATCGCGTTATAATTGCTACTGTCACGTTCTTGCGCACGATGTCTCTTTCATCTCCCCCCCCCACCCCCCCCCCCCCTCCCCCCCCCCCCCCCTCCCCCTCTCTCTCTCTCTCTCTCTCATACCCACAGCGATGCTCTTATGTAAAGACGGGCGCAAATTGCTTGTAGATTTTATCTATTTGTTTCATCTCCTGGAGAACTCAAGCACCAAAGAACACGACGTTTTGGTTTTGATAGTTTCACGCTAAGATGAGCAATGTTTTCCAAGCGTGATGAAAACCCACAGTATCTTTGAAATCCCTTGTCTCTCTTTCGCAGTCTCTCACCCGCTGTTTTGAAACTATCCGTCGTGTTTATGCTTGTCTGAAATGTTTAAAAAACCAATCACCACGAGGGCGTCACCAAAATTAGAAAGCACCAATACAGTACGAACTCTTCTTTCAGGGCAGACAACAAAACCTGGGAGACGATGTTCCTGTTTTTTATGTCTATGTTTTTGTTTTTTTTTATTATTATTATTATTATTATTATTATTATTATTATTATTATTATTATCATTATTATTATTATTATTATTATTATTATTGTTGTTGTTATTAATGGGAAAAAAAAACCCTTCTTGTTGATTGTAACGTTCACTTAAGGAAAAGAGAACCTTCATTGCAAGGGGGGGAAAAACCACACACAAACCAACAACCTGGGAGACAGTAGTAGTTCATGAAAAGAAAGGGCAAAGGTGACTAGTCACCTCCCCTCAACAATGAAAGTACTTAATCTTGACGTAGGGGAAGACGGGGTAAAAAGCGCATGGGCGGGTAAGAAGCCCACCCCAATTATCTCATGAAATAAAGAAAATTTCAGTCAAATTTGCCCATGAGACGAATGCTAGACATTAACGCTCGTCTCATGGGCAAAATGAGACTGAAATTTGCTTCATTTCATGAGATAATTGGGGTGGGCTTCTTACCCGCCCATGGGCTTTTTACCCCGTCTTCCCCTACATGAATAAGGACATTTGTATTCATTTCATACATGTATATATAGCTCGGCATTGCTTTTGCTCTTTTTCATGTTTACATCATTGAGAGGGATCACCTTTCAGCTCTAGTAGGCTTAGCAGCCATCCGATTGAGGAAGAATAAACTGCAAATGCGTGACAACAAAAGTAGAAATAACAGGTCACAAAACCGAACTACAATTGGAAAAAAGATTGCCCCCGTGGGGATACCGCGGGGTCTTTCGCATAGATTGTTCCCTTCTGGGAGTTCAGTGCTTGTAACTTCCTCGAATCTCTCTCTCTCTTTGACTTTGACTTTTCACTTTGCTTACTGTCATCTACTATCTTTCTGCCTAACCGGTCCATTCTCCTGCCTTTGTTCCAGAAATCCTTACAATGATTGTTTCGCAGCCGAAGACGCGACATGCTAGGCCTATTTGTTTATCAGGCGCATAACGGGCAGCATGACGCATCTGCGCTCAGATGACCCGGAGATTGTCTGAGTGGTCGAGGAAGAAGATGCAAAACAAAAAAAGTTTAAAAAATGTTTTGCGTATCATTTCAGGGAAAATGGGGGGGGTTTTCATATAAAAAATATAAAAAAATCTGAAGGGTTAAGATAATCGAAGAGTACATTTCATCGTGTTGAATTTTTTTGAAATTGTTTTTGTTGTTTGTTAGCAAACATAACCATTGCTCCCCTTGGATGTTAGAAACCGCTTATTGATATAATTTTTAACGATTAAAAAAAAGTTTTGACTATTACTGTATGAGCATCAAAAATACACTCTATACATAATTACGTTTCCTGGTTTTTGAATACATGAAATTTGTTTCCTTTTTTGGCTCACGTCGTTTTTTTAAAACAAAGTGAGTCTATAGTATCGTACATGTTCGGTTGTGTGTCTGTGTGTATGTGTGTGTGTGTGTGTGTGTGTGTGTGTGTGTGTGTGTGTGTGTGTGTGTGTGTGTGTGTGTGTGTGTGTTGCGTCCGTGGCCCCGACCTTTAACCTTAACTCAAACCTTAACGTTGTCATTTTCTCTAAACATATAAGGCGTTAGAGGGTTAAAGTTAGCAGGATACTTGATTTTGACGTGAGCCTTCAAGTCACGACGATCAAAGCAGTCAGATACATTGATAAAGAACAAAATAAAGATAAGGTTGTGCAACCTTGAACCTTGACTCAGTCACACTCTTCAAACTAAAGAAGACTCTCACTCTCCACTGAAACTTTAACGTTGTCATTTTCTCAAAAAAACATAAGATGATAGAGGGTTAAAGTTAGCAGGATACTTGATTTTGACGTGAGCCTTCAAGTCATGGCGATCAAAGCAGTCAGATACATCGGTAAGGAACAAAAGAAAGAAAATCATTTGTTGTAACTGTTGTGTTGTACCGAGTAGGAGATACATACTGGAAAGAAGACTCTCCATTAGATATACAAAAACGCTCTTTAAAAAGAAACACAAGACTTCAGGTGTGTACAAATAGGTACATTTTAACGTCGTCAACTTATATTTTCTGTAACAAATGGATGTACCGAGTGTGTGCGTTGACGGCCCGGTTGTTTAGCTTTTATTTGCGCCTTTGAGTAACGGTTGTTCGTGTTCATTTGCCCATCATCTCTGCGCACAACTTAGCCTACTGCACTTCCGGCAACAAGGCCTAGGCCTAGAGTCCATGCCTTACCTCATAATCAAGACGACGTACTTAACATTTAGCCCACATTCATTTCAGTCTTAAAAAAAAATATACGGAAAATCCAGTGTTCGTCGATTTCACTGCCTTCGACGTACGAATCCTTTGTTAGTCCTAGACGATTGATCACCACGAGCAAAGACTGTACAGGGGAAGATAAACATGGATGAGCTTGCTGGCTGTGACCTTGACCTTTGCTTTGTGGCAGAGGGGGGGGGGGGAGAATTAACGAAACGAAAATAAAATATTAGGACTAATATAAAATATCTTACAGAAATGTAGATGATGTGGAACACGTTTTCATCGCATGAACGATCAGTTTAAAACAGTAACAGATCACGCAACTTCAATTATTAATTTTCTAAGAGTAAGAGGCTTAGACCCACAGGCAAAGACTAGGCCTACTACAGGTGTCCGTAGGCCGGCGGGGGGGGGGGGGGGGGGGGGGGGGGGATTGGTCACTATGTTTTTTCTGAAAGCTTGGTCAATATGCTTTTCAATTTTACTTGTTTGCCAAAAATAAAAATAGGGCTCCACTATGTTACATGCGCATACATATAATTAAATTTTAAAGAAAGGGGTAGGGGTGCATAGAAGTAATTTTAATTTACACAGTAAAATAAAAAGTAATTCTGTTTTCAGATGCACAAGTGTCTACATAACAGTATTCTCTCTATACAGCATGGGAATTGTCATGGGAATTCCCATGCCTGCTATAGTAATAAAAATCAGACGTGAGCCTTGCAGGCTTTGCCTCTTGTTCTTTTATGTTTCCTTGCACAGTAGCAGGAACCATTAGCAAAGCACATGAGTAACAATATCTTATGAATCCCCCATCACTTTTCCTGTTTCAACTTAGCGGTAACATGTGTCTGACAACGTGATCTTTTACCTAACATTCAAAGGATTGAAATTGTCCCTTCGTCACGCACACGCACACGCACGCACACGCACGCACGCACACACACACACACACACACACACACACACACACACACACACACATCAACACACACACACACACACACACACACACACACACACACACACACACACACACACACACACACACACACACAAATATCTGTTCATGTTCAGACCTAAAACACGTACAGTTTACATAAGAATCAACACGTAATGAACACAATAATCAAGACTATTAGACAAATGGGAGAATTCTCAAGAATTCTAAGGGGCATACCAACGCATCCAAGCAATGAAAGTGTCTTTGCTTTTAAATGATGTTGTTCCAGGCCTTTGCCTACTACGTTTATCCAAATTCAAAAACAAGAAGCTGGCAAAGTACTTGAGTATGTCAGTTCGAGGCGTGTGTGGGTCAGACGTCAGCATCTTATGAACAGACAAGAGCCCTGAATCTTTCAAGTAAAAGACAGAAGAGAAAAACATGGCACTGAGAGAGAGAGAGCGAGAGATTGTAAGAGAGTTCACTTAAGATTGAGAAAAGAGAACCTTCATTGCAAGGGGGGAAACAATAATAATACCACAGTGTTTGAATATTTCTGGACTACGGCTGTGTATTATTGTAAATTACACTCACGCACACAAGCACGCACGCACCTCACCACTTGTCAAACAAAAGAAAAAAGCATGAGACATGAGGTTTGCAAGAGTATGAAAAGAGAAGAGAGAGCAAAGAGTGACTAGTCACCTGGGTGGATCAACAATGAAAGTACATTTTGTTAGAAATCTTGACATATTTGTAGATTTTACAAATGTTGCAATAAGTAATTGATGTATTTATTATGTCATTTCATGTACATGTATGTATGTATATGGCTCAGCATTGCTATCACGATGCTCTTTTTACGAGGATGCTTGGGGGAGGACGTTCAAAGATGAAGGCCAAGTTCGAAGATGGGGGTCATTTGTCAAACGGTAAGGCCACTGGGGCTGAAAATGCTGCCGCGCGGCTGGCTGATTTAGCGGGAAGTTAAAACCTAATCCTACTTTACATACTCATCTTTAACATGCACAAATTGAGAAGTGCACAAACGCATTGAGAAAATGTCAAAACCTAATCAGCCAGAAACAACAGAAATCGTCAAACATTGCGCGTCCTTGCCCTCTCAGTTCACCAGAAATCCCGATGGTCATGGTGTTTCTTTGTTTATTTGTGCGACCAAATACGTATACATTTAATGCTTTGTTTGTCTCAAGAAATAAGAAACTTTTGATTAAACCTGAGCACTTCGTTACAGCTATAAACAGTTCTTTTCGATTATTTATATGGATAAAATGTCACATGGTGGGGTTTTTTATTAGTATATGTGTACAAGTATATTTGTTCATGATGTTACATATTTATTTGTTGATATTGTTTGTCGTTTCTGATAGTAATTAGTATAGACATCACTCTGTATTGATGTTTGAGTGTTTAAATATGTGTGTGCTTTGTTTTATATTTCTGTGCCCCAAGTGGGTATGAAATAAACAATTTGCCTTGCCTTGCCTTGCCTTGCCTACTAATGAAACCCTATACGATCAAGTTTCACTTTCACTCCTCTTTTGACACCTCAACTGTCATTTGTAAGTGTTCTCGACACGTGATGTTGTCTAAAAAAAAATAGCTAGCTGCACGTGCGGATTGCATATATTTTATCCATTTCTTTTTTTCTGTCAGCAGATGTTTCTGATGTGCATAAACATGTTCTGGAACGAACACGCCAGCGTTTAACAGTCCCAATAAAAATGGCAAAGAATAATAGACTCTTTAAAGACACACTGACGCACCACGATTAAGTCCCTTGGTTTTTTTCTGGGTAGCTGTGACACACATACAAATGTCCTCAACTTGAAATTAAGGCTGCTCTTTAAAATGATGTTTCGGTTTGAATTTGGGGGCATTTGTATGGGCGTCAAACCTGGTCAAAACAAGATTTCTTACCAGCCATAAGAGGGAAAACACGCGAAACCCGTTAATTTGACACGTGATCTGGTGGGTCTTTAAGAAGAACGCACTAAGAAAACTTGTGTAATGAATGAATAAATGAATGCGTGGATCTTTTAGGACATCAAAAACCTTCTGCTTGAAGAAGAAGTAGAAGAAGACTGATTGATCGATTTGATTTATTAGGGTTAAGAAGAAGAAGAAGAAGAAGAAGAAGAAGAAGAAGAAGAAGAAGAAGAAGAAGAAGAAGAAGAACAACAACAACAACAACAACAACAACAGCAACAACAACAACAACAGCAGCAACAACAACAACATCAGCAACAACAACAACAACAACAACAGCAGCAGCAACAACAACAGTAACAAGGAAGAATATTATGGATTAAGAAGAAGAAGAAGAAGAAGAAGAAGAAGAAGAAGAAGAAGAAGAAGAAGAAGAAGAAGAAGAAGAAGAAGAACAACAACAACAACAACAACAACAACAACAACAACAACAACAACAACAACAACAGCAGCAGCAGCAGCAACAAGCAGAAGAAGAAGAAGAACAACAACAACAACAACAACAAGCAGAAGAAGAAGAAGAAGAAGAAGAAGATAGCAAAGAAAAAGATGATGAAAAGTAACAGCTAGGGAATGATAATAGTACCATCAAACCAACAAGAAGGAGAATAACAACAAGGAAATAGAGAGAAGGAAAGCATAAAAGGAAAGTGGACGAATAAAGATTAATGTCTGAGCGACGTAAATAGCAATGATAATAAATAAGAGATATTCATAAGACCTACTGTAGAGGTAAATATACCATCACAAAGATTATGTTCCATGAAAGCCATTAAAATAGCTTTTCCTTGTTGATATCCGCAACACGCCAGACGACATGTCGAATGGTCATTTGATTACATTCAGTGTTTACGCATCATTGACCAAGAGTTATTTTGGAAGCAATTAGGCCTATTTGCCATTTTAGAAAGCATTCTCGTATACGTCTTCTTTTCATGTTGAATGGTCATTTGATTAACATTCAGTATTTACGTATCATTGACCAGGAACTATTTTAGAAGCAAATTATTAGGCCTATTTGCCTTTTAAAAAAGCATGCTTGTATACGTCGTCGTCGTCGTCGTCGTCTTCTTCTTCATCATCTTCTTCTTCTTCTTCTTCTTCTTCTTCTTCTTCTTCTTCTTCTTCTTCTTCTTCTTCTTCTTCTTCTTTTTCTTCTACTTCTTCTTCTTCTACTTCTTCTTCTTCTTCCTCCTCCTCCTCCTCCTCTTCTTCCTCTTCCTCCTCCCCCTCATCCTCTTCTTCTTCTTCTTCTTCTTCTTCTTCTTCTTCTTCTTCTTCTTCTTCTTCTTCTTCTTCTTCTTCTTCTTCTTCTTTTTTTTTCTTCTTTTTCTTTTTCTTCTTCTTCTTCTCTGCAAGTCAGTTTGTAACTTGTTACAACTATGCACTTATACACATGCGCTAGTCCGTCGTGTGGATCTTTGATCTCCAGATAGCAAAAACAAAAAGGCGACTGCTACTCCAGTAACGTGAGCTAGAACAGATCAATAATTCCAGTATCTCAATGACTATACAGATTCACATTAGAATTCACAATAATGTTGCTTTGGGAGTTCACTAATATATATCAGTTCCAACATTATATTTTAAACAATGGCATCGCCGAGCGACAGATATGTCCTTTGCCGGTTACGCCCTGTACATGCCCCGCCCTGTACCACCCTTCCCCCTTCACATCTTCGGTCCCCGTCCTCATTGTGACCTTTGGGTGATGCACCTACACACCCTTGACTAGGTGCAAATCGTTTTCCGGGATGCACACCCTTAATTGATGGGGTGCACATCCTTAACACTGAGACATGTCTGCCACTCGGCGACATTTAAGCCCCACGTGGCACATTTTGTGCTAGGATGTCTTTTATGTTTAGTATTAGACCCCCTCCTTCACCGGGATAAACACCCTTAATTAGTGGGGTGTACACCCTTAATTGAGTGTACACCCTTAACTCGGAGACATGTCTGCCACTCGGCGACATTAAAATCCCACGTGGCATAATTTGTACTGCAATGTCTTCTACTCTTCTTTTTACACCCCCACACAAAAGTTTTAGTGATTCTATACAGTATTTCACGAGATATAGGAGGGTGAAGAAAAACGGAAACATGTCTGCCGCTCGGCGACATTGTATTTCCGAGTGATAATTTATGTACCAATGTGTTATACTCTTAGTGTCACATCCTGACACAAAATTGGAAGGGATTCTGTCTTCTCGTTCACGAGATACAGCTTGGAAAATAAATATATAGCGCAAAGAAGGAAATTTCGGTTTTCAAGGTCACACTTCAAGGTCAAGGTCAGCATGGCGGTAATTTATGCTCGGATGTTTTCTACTCTAGGCTATACAGTACCACACACAATCTGAAGCGCTTTTGTCAAGCACAGATGAGAAAATTATGTCTGAAACCCCAATTTTTAGACCCCTACCACTTTCAAGGCTTACCGATCTCCCTTACCTTGACCTTGACCTTGATCAGTATGCCATCGTCAGAACGGCCATAAGCCAAAGTACCTCCATGCCAAGTTTCATGACTCTTGGACATACGGTGGCCCCTTAAAGATTTTCAGTTTTCAAGGTCATACGCCAAGGTCAAGGTCACGACGGCGAACATGTTTGCGCGGATGCCTGCCGCTCATGGTGACACACCATCCCACAAAATTTGAAGCGATTTGGTCAGCAAAAAATCTCTCTCTCTCTCTCTCTCTCTCTCTCTCTCTCTCTCTCTAAGTTCGTTGCTTGTGCCACAAACAAAAATACAGACAGAATAAACTTTTGGGCATAAAATAATAGGTTACTTATAAACATACGTAATACAGACACTACAACAGACACGACGAGTATGCGGTACTTTTTTTTTATAATTATAAATATGATAAACAGTTTAAAATGTTTTCCAAAAGATATAAGAAGTTATGAATTGGTGCAGTGATAAAATTCTGGTTCACAGATTAAAATTATTGAAAAGCCACTCTTTGTATATAATGATTGGAATGCTAAAAATAGACCGCCGGGCTGCATTTGAAAGACTTGTTTTAAAGTCTTCAGTAAGCAAAGAATCTTCTGAATTTTTGTAAATTACACATTATTTCATCTACTAAACACTAAAGACAGATTATTTCATCTATTAAACATTAAAGACTGACGTAATCGCGACCTACGCCTACACTCTCACCCTAAACCGCAAAGACGCCCCGCACCCAGAATCCGCAAGGAGACCACGCCTGAACCGTGCCATCCCGTGACGCCGCAACCGGAACGACTGGGAGCTAATCTACACCAGAGCCAGCCAAGTCAACCCAGCACTCGCCGATCCCTACGGAGGAACTTCAACACAGCTATGAGCTAAGTCCCTAAGACAGTGCAAAAAAAACAATAACTGGAACCCCAGACACTGGACACTTAGTGACCCTTCCCGCTTGGGGCTAACCTTCTAGAAAGACAAAAGTCGTAAATCCTTTCAGATTCATCGTTTGTTTTGGCGCCATTGAGCTGCTTTATTATTATTGTTGCATAATCTCATGCAGATTTTGGGAGTAAATAAAATACAAGTGTCAAATAATTCTGAACCCTTTGGTCAGACTGATGAGAGTGGAAGTCTTGTAATTTTCATGTAAAACCCTACTTCTCTCTGTCTGCCATTTAGAACAAACTACCACTTGTATTTCATTCACTCATACGAGCCAGAACCCGGGCACAAATATAAATTTATTAGATGAAAAGGGGCCGGGAAAGCTGCTCATCTCCCATACCCTAGAGAAGTGGGCTAAAGGCAAATTTTCTATTTGAAAATTTAACATACTAAAAGTCTTCCCTAGAGACTTAGCCTTTTAACTCATTACCTCGTCACACCCCATTAAAATAAACAAGGACATTTTTGTTTGCTGTCACATTAAAACATACAGTAAAACACAATGCACACGAGGAGTAACCCCAAATTTCACCCCATTTAACCCTTTCTATCCCCACCACTATCCATCTTCGCCACTTTATCTCTCTGTGGCTCTGTCTTTGCCTGTCTATCTGTCTGTCTGTCTGTCTGTCTAACTATCTATCTCTCTCTCTCTCTCTCTCTCTCTCTCTCTCTCTCTCTCTCTCTCTCTCTCTCTCTCTCTCTCTCTCTCTCTCTCTCTCTCTCTCCCTCCCTGTTTTTCCCGTTTTCTCTTTCTCTCTCATGATCATACACGAGATATTAAATTAATCTGTAGCTGTTGACTTTTCAATGCAGATCACAATTGAGCTTTTACAAACAAAGCAAGCCTTGTTTTTCTCTCTCCAACCCTCCCCCCCTCCCCCCCCTCCCCCCCTCCCCCCCTCCCCCCACTTCTACCGTTGAATGACGTCATGGCTTTCTTCTCAATCTTGATTGTTTCGCTCTTCCGTTGTTCAGATAAATGGAACAATGACAGACAAAATAACCCATTTTATGGCTTGAATGGCATGTATATGTAGCTTAATCACAAGGAAATTGTTGACTACTGTTTACGTGGTACGATTTAACGTGGTGACAGCCCTGTCATGGTCTTAGTTGTCAACGGGGCTATAATCTTAATCTTAATCTTAATCCTACTGCTAATTAATAAGCAAACAGGATGTACATGTACATCACAGGCTGTTCTTGCTGGTTTCGTGTTTCCTTTTGTGCAAACTTCTCAGCTTCCTCATTTCCACAGACAGTACGCTTACTCATGGAATGAAATCTACCGCACAGTTTGTCACATCGTTTGGTTCAGTGACCTTTTCTTGACTTGACTTGACTTGACTCAGAGTTAGATCTTGTTTTCTCGAAGTTCCTAGATTTGTATGGTCCTTGGCTTCTAACTTTTCCTAGAGTAATGCTACCATAGCTCACTTCGAATTTCAGTTCACCCATAGTTAATCAGACAGATTCAACGATCCTCTCCCCCTTCCCTTCCGGTTCCGGTTTCCCTTTCCAGAAAAGCCGCGTTAGCCATGGCCTTGAGTTTTGCAATGATGTTTACCAAGAATCTACGTTTAATAACGTGCGTGCGTGCGTGCGCGCGCGCGCGCGCGTGTGTGTGTGTGTGTGTGTGTGTGTGTGTGTGTGTGTGTGTGTGTGTGTGTGTGTGTGTGTGTGTTTGTTTTGGTATTCTGTGAAATTCGGGTCGCTTCTACCTGGAGAGCGCGTCATAGCCAGAGGCACGCCACCCATTTATTTATTTTTTTAAATATTTATTTGCTTGCAATTTTTGTGTGACTGATGAGGAAGGAAAGGGGAGGTGTGGGTGTACATTTTGACCAAAATGATAACCTTTTCCTTGTCACTGGGTTTAACGTGTGCTAAGTGCATGGGCACACGGGACCTTGGTTTATCGTCTCATTCTAAAGACTCCACGTTCAGACCGTAAGGCCTAGTGCAGAGTAAGAGGAAAACTCCCATGTACCCAGGTTCTAACTCGGATTTATTGCATACGAGGCGAACACGTTACCTCTGTGAAACTCTACATTAACGATAATCACTTTGGTAGGCATTATGTACGCTTAATCTGACAGAACATGTCGTGAAAATATGAAATAACCACCCAGTTATGGCTATAAACGAGTATATCCAATGGTCATGGATTCGGTGTTGCATCCGGATAATTCTACTCTTATTTTCCGGGTGAAATTCTAAGGGTATTGAGGTAAAATACGGATGGGAGTTTGAACGAAGCGCTATGGCTCTTTCTTGTCGATGTGTTATCGCCTCCATTAGCTCCCTCCGTGTTGCAATGTCGGACTAACGCCACGTCAGAACTTTAAATGTCGGTCTATCGTGATGTAGGCCTACCCAGAAAATCTGTGTATTTATTTCTCTTTTGATGCGTAGCCTGTTAAACGCAGAAGAAGAAGAAGAAGATTGATTGAACTTTTTAATGGGTAAAGAAGAAGAAGAAGAAGAAGAAGAAGAAGAAGAAGAAGAAGAAGAAGAAGAAGAAGAAGAAGAAGAAGAAGAAGAAGAAGATTCTCTTTTGGAACTAAACCAACATGAAGAATTAAATCAGTGGAGATGTGGAGATATGTGTGTGTGTGTGTGCGTGTGCGCGCGCGCGCGCGCGCGCGCGCGCGTGCGTGTGTGTGTGTGTGTGTGTGTGTGTGTGTGTGTGTGTGTGTGTGTGTGTGTGTGTGTGTGTGTGTGTGTGTGTGTGACAGAGATTTGTACCATATCGGCGCTTTCTATCGGCGAATGAATAATGATTGCTGTTAATTAAAATCATTGCAGCTAAAAACTTTTAAAAAAATAGGAAAATATGAATGAGGGCGCGGTGGTTAAATCAAGCAGCAAAGGAAACAAACAAAAAACCTTGATTGATTAAAAATTCTGGCAGAATTTCCTCATAATCAACATAATTGTACAGCTCTATGAATTTAATAAGCAATGCCACCTACCTATCTACAGCCCTTCCACCAGTATGCCGTATATGGTCAATGGCATGGCTTGATTACGAAACTAAACAATGTCTAGCGTTGAACGAAAGATTGTTAACATCAATGAGATAAAATTCAACGTGCGTAGGAGTTGCAGAAGGCTGGATGGAAGCAATTATTTAGGATAAGCTAGTATAGATAGTCCTGATCTAGCTATAATGATGCCGCACATCAGATTTTATTTTGTTGCTTTCCTAGTTTATCTGCATCCATTGAACCTCAAAACATCAATTTACAGAAGTTTCGACTGATCACGGCCACATCGATTTAAAATGTGATAAATTTTCAAAACATTAATCTTTAAACATTCTGTATTTTACCAACTAGAAAGCACATCTGTTCCTAAAGCGAGGTCCCCAAATGTTACACGAAAATCTGATTTTCTTACTGTAGTGTGAAACGGGGGTATACTGTTTCGCAGCTGTCTGTCTGTCTGTCTGTCTGAAAGTCGATTTTATCACAAACTACTTACTGCATCTCAACGATACTTTGTGGGAAGATGGAGTCCGCCATGCGGGAGCGTGAGTTCGAATACGGAGTTTTTCGGCGTTGTCATATGCGTTTTGTAAGCAGTTTTGTTTTTACTTTTTACAATAGTATCACTAGCCACGTTATTCAGTCGGGTGGGGGGGGGGGGGGGGGGGGGGGGGGGGGGGGGGGGGGGGGGGGGGGGGGGGGGGGGGATATCACCTTATAATCCGTAAAATACGGGTGTATTTAATTGACATGTATAATGTCGATAAACCCTTACTATTAGGCCTGCGATTGGGCAAACAATTAGTTAATTTAGAATAATAATTATGGTGATTTTGTTGATTCCCATTTTTTTTCTGTCAAACTTCTGTCTCGAATGCACGAGTCATCGAGAGAGAGAGAGAGAGAGAGAGAGAGAGAGAGAGAGAGAGAGAGAGAGAGAGAGAGAGAGAGAGAGAGAGAGAGAGAGAGAGAGAGAGAGAGAGAGAGAGAGAGAGAGAGAGAGAGAGAGAGAGAGAGAGAGAGAGAGAGAGAGAGAGACAGACAGACAGACAGACAGGACAGACAGACAGACAGTCAGGCAAAGAGAGAGCCAGCCAGACAAATAGGCGGACGGACGGACAGGCCGACAGACAGACATATGGACGGACATACACACAAACAGAGAGACAGAGACAGAAAGACAGCAAAAAACCAGATACATAATCTG
>CM065680.1:77483992-77486492 GCA_017654935.2 Phymorhynchus buccinoides | reverse complement strand
CTGAGTTCTTTCTCCAAAATACTACAGCCATTTATAGTCTGGCTTCTGAAGAACCAGAATCAACCCCCAAAGAAATATGTTTCTTATTGGTGTAGAAGAAGTTGCATTGAATTTGATTGGTCATTGAAAAGAATAAGCTGACAAATAGCTCACCCACGTCAACGCCTCTTACCCCTAACTCCCTCCATCCCACACCCATCCCTTCCCTTCACGTGTAGACCGCGTCTACTTCCACCTTTCACAATCCTCTTTTAAGCGTTTCCAGGCAACACGAACGGGTCAAAAGGAATGCGAGGGTAGCGAGGATGACGAACTGAGTGATGGTAATTATGCCCGAAAACAATACTGTTTGTTAATTATTATTTAAGCATCGAAAGTTGTTGTTTTTTAATTTATTTTATTTTCTCCCTCTCTCTCCCTCTCTCTCACTCTCCTTCCATTGCTGTTGTCCTTCCTGGTCATCTTATTCCTGGTGGTGGTGGTGGTATTTTATTCTTGCCTTCTTGCTTTTTCTGTTCTTTTCTTTTCTTCTCATTTGTCTCTTTTCTATTCTTCTGTCTTCTTTGTCGTTCTCCTCCTCCTGCTCTTCGTCGTGTGTGTCTTCCTTCTTCTGCCTCATCTGGTCTTCTTTCTTCATCCTCATCTTCACCTGTTCCTTCTTCTGCCTCATCTTGTTTTCTGTTCTTCTTTCCTTTTCTTCTTCGTTCCTTGCTTCTTTTCCTCCTTCCTCTTCATTCTTTCTCTCCCTTCCCTTCTGTTCTTCTTCCTTTTCCCTTCCCTTACAGAGTTCTATATAAGTTTATATGGCAAAGAAAAACATCAAACAGAAAGGCCTTTGTAAAAGTGAAAAGGAAAATAATGGAAGCAGATGAGACACAAGGAGGGGTGAATATGATAGACATTAGTACTATGCAAGACAGCTTTTATTTACAATGGATAGGAAAGCTATTTACAAAATCTAATGAAAAGTGGTGCTGTATACCAAAATGGAACCGTAATAAATTAGCCAATAACATGAAAGCTTTTGATATTAACTGTCGATCAAAGTCATTAACGGCAACCAGTCGAATCAGTCATCCTTTCTGGAGAGGAATACTTCACACATATATTGATAATAAAACACTCACCGGGAATAATTCATTCGTTAGATATAAAGGCAAAGGTCTTTTTTGTTCCTGCATGGAAGCGGGCAGGCATTGAATATATTAAAGATATAATCAATGAAAATGAAAAGAGGCTGATGAGACTCAGCAGGAGGTACTTGATATTTGTATCTAGGGCAGGGGTGGGCAAGTTTAGTGTTTGAATATAATGCGTTCTAATACCAGAGGATTGCAAAAACTTCGAAATGGATAAAGGTACGTTGCTGATGGCAAAACAATCTACTAAAGAAGCACGATTAGAAGAGCTTCAATGTTGTTACATAATATCTACCCAAGAAATATACTGCTCCATGAAATGAAATTTATAGAAGACAATAAATGTTCTATCTGCAGAAATGATATTGATTATTTAGAGCATTTTTTCTTCAACTGTCCTCAAATAAGAGTCTTTTGGAAGAACATTGAAAACTATATTCACACCCAGATTGGCTTAAAAATAAACCTTACATTATTTGATGTGTTATTTGGAGTTAAAAGAATTAATCTGAGCGCTAATATTTTAAATGTAGTTAACCATGTAATCTTAGTCGGGAAAATGCGTATAGGTATTCAAACGAAAACAAAAGTAAATGTTCAAATATATTTGATATTTGAACAACAGATGCAAAGTAGATCATTCGTGTGAAAATTAATTAACCTAGAATAAATATTCCTTTTTTACTTAGTTTTTGTAAAGGGATCTTTGCTTTTTGTTATATCTGTTATATTGTTTCTCTGCACTCACACATATGCAACACATGCTTACATAAACACTCATATACATACACACACACTGAACAGGATGAAAGTGTCAGTACACCATACACTAGATCAGACAGAAACCCAGACATGTTTATATCAAACATTAACACTAAAGGTTCATTGGAAATGTCCATCTTAACAGTTCACCTAAACTAAAAAAAAAAAAAAAAAACATTGACCGACTTCGTTTTATTGATTTTAGAGTCAGGAGGGGGGTTTTTTCTTGTTATTTTTTGTTTGTTTCAGGACAGATTATCGCATCAGTTTTCCATCTTCTTGCAAATCACATTTTACAATTAGTAACCTAATTATTCACCAAATACGTTCGGAACCATGTGATAAGTACATTTTTTTTCTTGCTTTCGAAGTCTGCTGTTCTTCACATAGCGTGTGATGACTTGTTCCACGAAGTACTCCAACAGTTGTTCTTATGGCTTCGAAGTGTAATTCTTCGAGTGAATCTGATTGTGTTTCAGTACAGTTATCCCAGACGACATCAGCATAATCAAAGTAAGGTAGTACGAACGATGTATGCATTGTTTCTAAAGCTTTTCGGCTGATTCAAAACTGATGAGTTTTAATGCAAGAGAGAAGCA
>CM065680.1:77476492-77478992 GCA_017654935.2 Phymorhynchus buccinoides | reverse complement strand
GTAAAACTGTGTAGCCTACTAAAGGGTTTTGTGCGCATCGGCCAACCCCATTATACATGTATTTAGATATAATTTTAGCTCCGTTGAAGCTGTTGTTCCTTTTAGCAGGAAAACAAATCCTAGTAACGACATGGCAGAAGAGGGAAAAGTCAATTCACTACCCGTCACATGTTACGCAGATTTTAGACTGCTCTTGTGAATGAAGTACCTAGAGGGAAACAAGATGGCTCCCTGGTGGGCAGAAGCCAATTCATGTTCGGTGAAAAGTTATGACTCAACTTTCAGGCTGTGCCTGTGAATGGGGTCTGAGCAAGGGAGATGATTATCTATTGGTGTGCATATTAGAGGTTATCTTGCACTTTAGGCGCACGCACACGCACACGCACGCACACACACACACACACACACACACACACACACACACACACACACACACTCTCTCTCTCTCTCTCTATCTCTCTATCTCTCTCTATCTCTCTCTCTCTCTCTCTCTCTCTCTCTCTCTCTCTCTCTCTCTCTCCTCCTCCTCCTTCTTCTTCATCTTCTTCTTCTCCTCATTCTCCTTTTTCTTTTTGTTCTTCTTCTCTAGTTGCATATGCATGTATAAATTTATTAATCGTATTATTTGGGATTTTATGTAAATGGCTTCATATGTGTATATTTTTGTCTAATTACGAATTGTATGTTTTCTTGGCTTTGTACAGCGAATGTTTTTGTCATGCGCACTCTCATTTGTCCCACATTCTTTGTTGTTATTTTGTTCTCTTGAGGACAGGATGTAAAAAAGGCTGCAATGCTTATTCCTTTTAACCTCAATAAAGCTCATTTTGACTTGACTTGACTTGACTTGACTTGACACACACACACACACACACACACACACACACACACACACACACACACACACACACACACACACTTTCGCCTCGAAAATGTTCACTAAGAAGCGAAACATTCTGCCAATCTCGGGGAAAGGGTTAGGATCAGCCTAGAAGTATTTTCATAAAACTGAAAGAAGTAGACTTTGAGATTGAGGGTCGTAAACACGAGATGGGGGTGGTTAAAGTACAAGATTGTCCACAATATTATACAGCCAGTGAGTTCCCTTGGTCGTTATTGTTGTTCCCAAGCCGTGTGGCAATCAGTCGGGCGAGGTAACAACTCTGATGGCAGAGACTAATGTGGTTGTTTTCGTTTACACGGCCATGTGATTGACCTGCTGATCGCATAGTAGAGTGATAGGCCTCACAGTTTGTAAGTCCCCTTCTATTATTTACGGGTTTCCCCGTGGGGATACCGGGGGTCTTTTGTAAAAATATACTGACAGGCAGACGTTCTGCACACACGCATTGCAAAAATCATAAAAAATGTAAATCAGATTCAAAATTAATTTTACTTTGGGTAATCCTAAATCATGCAATTGTACACACAGCATGATTTAGGATTACCCAAAGTAAAATTAATTTTGAATCTGATTTACATTTTTCATGATTTTTGCAATGCGTGTGTGCAGAACTTCTGCCTGTCAGCATAGTTCCCACACCTTCTGGAAGTTCTGTGCTTGTAACTTCCTCTAATCTGTCACTCTCTTTGACTCTTTGCCTTTGTTTTCTATCATCTATCTTTCTGACTTATTGGCCCATTCTCCTGCCTTTTTTCAAAAACATCTTACAAATATTTTTTCTTCATTGAGCTCCTCCGAAATCGGAATGTGTCGGCTGTACGCAGCGGGGAGACCAGTGAAAACTGAAAACCGGACACATACGTACCTTACCCATTATGGCCATATGGCCTGGGAACGCAGAAGAAGAAGAAGAATTTGCGAGTCGTAGGCGGTTACGGTGTGTTATTTCTGTTGCAAGGGATTAAAACAACGGCAGTAGGGGAAGACGGGGTAAAAAGCGCATGGGCGGGTAAGAAGCCCACCCCAATTATCTCATGAAATAAAGAAAATTTCAGTCAAATAAAACCATGAGACGAATGCTAGACATTAACGCTCGTCTCATGGCAAAATGAGACTGAAATTTGCTTCATTTCATGAGATAATTGGGGTGGGCTTCTTACCCGCCCATGCGCTTTTTACCCCGTCTTCCCCTAAACAGGTTTTCTTATATATTTTCAACAAAACATGATGTTATTTCTAGCACAAGCCTCCCCCTCCCCCTTATCCAGGGCCTGTATTCACGTTGAGATAGCACGGACTTAGCATGATGCTAACTTAGAAGCTCTTCCAATGTCCTATAGGATTTATTAGGACTTTTGGAAGAGCTTCTAAGTTAGCATGATGCTAAGTCTCATGCTATTCAACGTGAATACAGGCCCTGACCACCATCACCGCCTATTATTCTCCTTTAAAATTTTCCGTGGGATGCAACAGTTTTGCCTTTCTTGGGTTAGGAATTGGGTTAGGGTTAGGTTAAGACTAATTGTTTGAATAACACGAAACATGTCAACAGCACCGTCTAACTAAAAGTCAAAACAGTAGGCCTGATATTGAATG
>CM065680.1:77453992-77458992 GCA_017654935.2 Phymorhynchus buccinoides | reverse complement strand
GCGGGGAAGAGAGAGGGTTATTTCAAGATGGCCTCGCTTTTGGGGACTCGACTCAACAAAATAATTGCCATGGTTGAAGACATGGTCATGGCAGACAGGAGAGCAACTGCCTGTCATGTAGCCAGAACACACTGTTTCGAAGAAAACCCTGGAAATGAGAACGTTAGTGTGAATTAAGTGAGTGCCAGAACTTTCTAGGCCAATTTCCAATTGCGGATGAAGCATGGGTTCATCACTTTGCACCCAAGTTGAAACCACAGTTTAAAGGTGGACCCTGGCGGGTGAGTTTTTGCAAGAAACACGTCGAGATCACCAGAAAGACAGCCTTTTCAAGGATCGGAACACTCACTTTACTCTGGTTTCCTAGAAATTAAACCGTCAAAACGGCGATTCCTCCTGGGTGGAGATACCGGAGAGAGTAGCCATTTCGGATAGGGTTGGTGGAGGACATTCATTGTGGTTCAAGCTGTTTTCGTTGTTTGTAGTGCAGTAAAAATAATAATTGGAGCTGTTTCCTTTGTTGTGAGCGAAACTCCTTTGGATAATCTATATAAACATTTTAAAAAAAGGAAAAGAAAAAAAGGGCTAGTATTGCGAAAATTTCGTGCAAACGATTTGGTCTAAACGCAGGCGGCCATTAGAAGAGAGACGGCACACGCATTCTCTTTGGGTGAAAGAATTAGTACTTCCAGAACCTCCGCCAAGGAGGAATCGCCGATTTGACGGTTTGATTTCTAGGAAACCAGAGCAAAGTTTTGTTGCAATCTCTGTAAAGGTTGTGTTCCTGGTTATCTGGACGTGTTTCTTACAAACACTCATCCGTCAGGGTGGCCCTTTAGGCATTGGAAACATTTTGATTAACCACGGAGACCCTGTCCGTTGGTTGGTAGGCTAAAGTGGTGACTAGAATCTTTTGGTTTGCTGATGGTAGGGTAGGCCTGTTGATTGTGGAGTTTCTTGAATAGGGCGACGCGTTGCAAGAGTATATAAAAAATACTAGTCTTGTCTGCGCAAATCTGCAACAGCAGTTCATTTAGAAATACTCCACAATGTGAAGGGACCCAACAAAATGTATTATTTGACCCCTTCATAATAAGACAACGAATGAGATACTTGATCTAAAAAACAATATCACATCTCTGTCTAATCGATTCAGAATTTACAGCACTTATTACTGATTTTGAGTCAAGACAAGCGTCATAACTAATGCTATCATTGAAAATAAAAATGATTTTTTAAAAATTTAAATTAAAATAACATACAGCCCTACCATTTTAAAACGTACATGTACATTCCATCGGGTAACAGACATGGAATTAGCAACATTCACAGGCTGAGACTCAACGCATACAAAACAAAATACTCCAAGGATGTTAGCTGTATTTGTCAAAACAGAATATAATTTAAAAATATGAAATTGTCCCAAACTAAATTTTCTACCAACAGATTTCACCAATCCTGAAGTGAAACGTTTGCTATGCGAAAAAGATATTTCATTTTTGATCAACCTAGGACAAAACATTTTACTTGGTCCAGTGGATGCTAGCATTGAAATTGTTTTTTCGTTGTTGTTGCTGTTGTTATTGTTGTTGATTTATTTTTAATTTTGGTGTAATATCACTGTAAAGTGAACTCACGTTAAATAAAAGATTCATTCATTCTGCAACAGCAGCATCAGGACACTATCATTTCTGATCACCACAGGTCATCAAAGGCGCAATGTTCCATCAACACTATGTCCCCGTACATAATTCTGCTATTGCTATGTTTACTGTTCGTATAACTGTGAATTTGAACTGCTGATCCCCCAGTGGGGGTATCGGGGGGTGATGGGGGGTCTTTTGTATCAATAGTTCCCCCACCTTCTGGAAGATCTGTGCTTGTAACTTCCCCTAATCTGTCACTCCCTTTGACTCTGTCTTTTCCCTTTGCTTACTGTCATCTACTATCTTTCTGCCTTACCTGTCCGTTCTCTTGCCTTTTTCAAGAAACACTTTCAAAAACATTTCCTCCAGCCGAAGTCGGACTTTGCTGGGCCTAACTATTTCCTCGTTAGGCGCATAACGGCAGCATAACGCACTCTGTGCTCATAGTTGACAGGAAACTGTGCGATCAAAGAAGAAGACGAAGAAGAAGAAGAGCTCTTTTCTAGGAAACCAGAGCAAAGTTTTGTTGTAATCTCTGTAAAAGCTGTGTTCCTGGTGATCTGGACGTGTTTCTTACGAAAACTCTCTCTGTTTTTGCAGGTTTGACTCCCGCTGATAATATTATACAACCCCTGTGCAGTCCCGCCTTCAGTATAAGCTGGCTGTCCTATCCGCTTCCGTCACTTTGAACAGACCCTACCGCCTTACCTCTCCAGTGCTCTTCACACCTACACTCCTTCCCGCTCACTCAGGTCCTCAAACACAAAACTTCTGAAAGTTCAACAACAACAAAAAATAATCAGTTGGTGACCGCAGTTTCTGTTTCAGTGCCCCTGCTGTTTGGAATTCCCTCCTAGCCGATCTCCGCAATGAACCAACTATCTCTACTTTCAAAGCTAAACTCAAGACTCACTACTTTCAAAGCTCATTCGGTTTGTAAATGTTTCCTTCTTGATCTTGTACCTGCGTGAATGATTGGGTAATAATGTCTTGTGTGACTGCGGGTGTATCAGTGAATGGAAGCGCCTTGAGTGTCAAATAATTGTAGAAAGGCGCTATAGAAATGCTATCAATTATTATTATTATTAAATATTTCAGCTGATCGACATTTAGCAACAATCAATGGCGTTGTGGGTGGTTTGGAGCCGGGCGTTGCCGAGGGCAAAACACTTTAGAGTGCAACAACGTCAAAATCATGATCACATGATCCAAAATTGGTACGTGGCAACCACGGAGTTGGTTATAACTGTATTAGTATTATTATTATTATTATTATTATTATTATTATTTTAAGAAATCCATTTTATTTTATAACTCCGTGGTCGCAACACGGCGCAATTGTGTCAAATTTTGACTATGCTTAATGTATGCTGAATTTCTTTTTCATAAATCCTGATATTTAACTGTACATTTTTTTTCAGGATTTGCACACACACACACACACACACACACACACACACACACACACACACACACAATCAGTTGTTGCTATTACAGTAGTTTCATCTTGTCATCGTAAAAATACCCATTCATGTAAAAACTCCTGTTGCTCTCTCTCTCTCACTCTCTCCCTATCTCTCTCTCTCTCTCTCTCTCTCTCTCTCTCTCTCTCTCTCTCTCTCTCTCTCTCTCTCTCTCTCTCTCTCTCTCTCTCTCTCTCTCTCTCTCTCTCTCTCTCTCTCTCTCTCTCTCTCTCTCTCTCTCAATAATAATCAACAGGTGGTGAAGAATTTTTTTAATCCAGACTAAGGTAAACAACAACAAAAGATTTCTGGCATATTCTTTTTTAATCGTTAAAAATTAAATGCCAAAATACAAAGAGAGTACTGATGCACCCTCTTTGTATTTTGAATAATGTGATACTATTTGTAGAAAGTGTGAAAAGGTAGGTGTTTTTTAAAAATTCCTTTGTTTGTTTGCGGCGTTTTTGTCATATTCTTCTTCGAGCGCTCTGACAGTTTCCTGTCAAGTATGAGCGCAGATGCGTCATGCTGCCGTTATGCGCCTAACTAAGAAATAGTTAGGCCCAGTAGGTCCGACTTCGGCTGGAGGAAATGTTTTTGAAAGTGTTTCTTGAAAAAAGGCAAGAGAATGGACAGGTAAGGCACACGACGTGTGTGGTATGAGTGTAGTATATTTAGACCCTGTGTGTGCGTATGATTCTATTTTTGAGGTTGAAAGACGCAGGAGGCCTGTGACAGGGAATGGGTTAAAAGGCTAAGTCTCTAGGGAAGACTTTTAGTGTGTTCAATTTTCAAGTAGAAAATTTGCCTTTAGCCCACTTCTCTAGGGTATGGGAGGTGAGCAACTTTCCCGGCCCCTTTTCATCTAATAAATTTATATTTGTGCCCGGGTTCTGGATTATTTGACACTTGTATTTTATTTACTCACAAAATCTGCATAAGATTATGCAACAATAATAATAAAGCAGCTCAATGGCGCCAAAACAAAATATGAATGAAAAACAATGAAATCCGAAAAGATTTACAAGACTTTTGTCTTTCTAGAAGGTTAGCCCCAAACGGGAAGGGTCACTAAGTGTCCAGTTAGAGTTATTTGGCACTGTCTTAAGGACTTAGCTCATAGTTGTGCTGAAGTTCCTCCGTAGGGATCTGCGAGTGCTGGGTTGACTTGGCTTGCTCGTCAGGTGAGAGTAGCTCCCAGTCGTTCCGGTTACCACGTCGCGGGATGGCACGGGTCTCCTCGCGGATTCGGGGTGCGGGGTGTCTTTGCAGCGTTCCCGTCTGGTTTCCTTGTGAGTCAGGGATTGAGCGTCCTGACCACGATGCCCTGCTGATAATCACAGGAGAAGGTGGATGTAGATCTCTATGGCTTAGAGACAAGGGGCTTCAGTCGGCAGGGAATTAGTGGATCCCAACCGGCTAGAAGGCTGCCCTTGTACAATAGCACTAGTAATAAATAAACTGAATTTCAGTTAACAAACTGAGATCAGTAAAACATAAAAGGTGTACAGGAATCAACTGATATTATTCAGTACCCGGCTAGATCAAAGTCTATGATCAAGCCAACATCACTCTCCATCCAACACCTGGAAAGGAATGTTATCATAAAGTGCAAGGTTGCAACCCACAGACTTCCTACTAAAAATATACAAAAGGGTTAGTAGGCATAAAATCCGGTTCTGGTACCAAAAGAGTTAAAGTCAAAAACACACACACAAATAATCAGTGCACATAATTAGAACAGAATGTTTACCACTTCTTTTCAATAACATGTCTACTCCTTATTCATCATTGAACATAGGATCTAGATCAAAAATAGGATCTAACCAAAAACTAATCTCAATCACCAGCCATCAATAATACTTACTAGTTGGGCTATTAGGACTGGCTG
>CM065680.1:77446492-77448992 GCA_017654935.2 Phymorhynchus buccinoides | reverse complement strand
CAACCTTTATTTTCGGACCATATGGTGATTATTCTTATTATAAGTTGGCCTCACCCTGTGGTGGCCTTGCTGTCAAATGAATTTGACTACTGAATTCCACAGATTTAGGGAGACGTGCATCATGATATGAGTGCAGCAGAATCTGATGAAGTTGGCTGCCTGAGGCGATCGAAGAAGAAGAAGAAGAACAGACTCCCTACTTTTAAAAAAACAACCAAATTTGAGAAGATTTAAAACATTATAAAACAATATTCTCATGAATAATGAAAACCTAACGCCTGATATGTACTAGAACAATGTGTATACAATGCCCATACTCCATTTTATCGCATTATTAGTTAGATTCAACTTATGTGGCAGTACCATAGCCGATGAGGTTTAACTGAGGCGTGGTTACTGCTACACCTATCTGTATTGTTAAAAAATCGGGACTTTACTGGTGTTGCACTGCCTTCGGGCATTGCCTTCAGTATTGTTCCCACCATATGTGTATCTACAAATGTCCCATATGTGTTTGTTCCAGACCGAGAGGACGTAAAACACCATTTTTCATTCATTCACTCTTCATCGCATTATTAGTTCCCGAGTGGGAACTATTGTGATCGTGTCCGTGTGTCTGTCTGTCTCTCTGTCTGTAATGCAAATATCTCAATAACTACTGGGCAGAGAGAGAGAGAATGAGAGAGAGAGAGAGAGAGAGAGAGAGAGAGAGAGAGAGAGAGAGAGAGAGAGAGAGAGAGAGAGAGAGAGAGAGAGAGAGAGAGAGAGAGAGAGAGAAGGAGAGAGAGAGACAGAGACAGAGAGAAAGAGATAGAATGAGGGAGAGACAGAGAGAGAGAGAAGCAGGGAGAGAGAGAGAGAGAGAGAAGGAGAGATATTTGAGACACACAGAGAGAGAGACAGAGAGAGAGAGAGAGAAGAGAGGAGAGAGAGAGAGAGAGACAGAGACAGAGAGAGAGAGAAGGAGGGAGGGAGACACAGAGAGATACAGAGAGAGAGAGACTGAGAGAGAGAGAGAGAGAGAGAGAGAGAGAGAGAGAGAGAGAGAAGGAGGGAGAGATACACAGAGAGACACAGAGAGAGAAGGACAGAGACAGAGAGAGAGTGACAGAGAGAGAGAAGGAGGGAGAGAGACACTAGAGAGATATAGACAAAGAGAGAGAGACAGAGAGAGAGAGAGAGAGAAAGGAGAGCGAGAGAGAGACACACAGAGAGAGATAGAGACAGAGAGAGAGAGAGAAGGAGGAGAGAGAGAGGAGGAGAGGAGGAGAGAGAGAGAGAGAGAGAGAGAGAGAGAGAGAGAGAGAGAGAGAGAGAGAGATGAGCTAGAGAGAGAGAGTAGACCTAGCAACAATGGATGCCTAGGCCATGCGGGCTTTAGGGTCCAAGCGCAAGCGCCACCTAATGATGAATCAGGGGAAGATAATTTTCAACATAAAGCCTCTACCAGCCGCCGTGGTGTAGAACTTTGTTAGCGTCGCGGACTACTGGCTGGGAGGTCACGGGTTCGAATCCCATCAGAGGCGAGGTTTTTTTCGGTCCTGCGGGACCGACTCCTACCCAGAGTGAGTGGTCATGGGCTCAATGGGAAGACTGAAGTCACACAGTCGAGCTTCATCCGCTTAACGGATGCGATTCTGAGAGTGTTGCTCTCATTTCAAGACCAACACTGCAGGTGTCTGTAGTTCTCGGGCCTGGTTAACGCCAGGATATCATTATGAAAGGAAGCGTAGAATACAGCCCTGTCATGTAGTGTCAGACCGATACGGAACTTCATAGCACATCATCATCATCATAGTCAAACGCCTCATTTCCGTCAATCATTAAAAATACAAAATGTCTCAAATTATGTGGCTTTGCATGCCCTGCTCTCATGGTGACCTCAGTTTCGGTTTCCAATCCAGTCTATGCCTTGGTGCGTTCGGGTCAAAGTCATGGGGATCAGTGTGTTCTGGGGAGCTATCGGTGGACGGTCGTGGTGGCGCCCTCGGAGGAGGACATCACTCACGCTGGCTCCGCGACTAAGAGAATAGTGTCGTCAGTAGGGGGTTTAGTAGGTGCATGGTGTCCTGAACAGGCTCCACTGAACCCCACCGAAGTGACTCAGCAGTAGTGCAGTGTCTCCTCGGTTGGTTGCCTCCTGATACGGCCGAACATAGATTCGCTCCCCTTGGACTGCTGGTCTCGGATTCTGCAACCTGAAAAAGCTGAGGTTTGGCTGCGAATTCGCCCGGGGATTCGGAATGAGCGGTGTGGGAGCAACGCCATATAGGCTATGAGGTGCACAATTTACCGGCTACCAAAAGCCGAGAGAGAGAGACAGAGACAGCTGGAGAAAGACAAAGAGAGACAGACAAACAGACACAGTCAGACTGTGAAATAGAGCATATATATATATATAGGACACCTGCATATCTCTGAACAGAGCGAGCAAAAACGAGAGAGAGAGAGAGAGAGAGAGAGAGAGAGAGAGAGAGAGAGAGAGAGAGAGGAGAGAGAG
>CM065680.1:77416492-77441492 GCA_017654935.2 Phymorhynchus buccinoides | reverse complement strand
TTTGAGATAGCCAGTATTTTATTTAGATAAATAGACTTTTTAACATTTATACGGATTATCAAAGGGATACCCTGTCGGATGAGTTCTTGCAAGAAACATGTCGAGATCACCAGAAAGAGCAAAGACAGCCTTTTCAAGGATCGGAACACTCACTTTGCTCTGGTTTCCCAGAAATCAAACCGTCAAAATGACGATTCCTCCTTGGCGAAGTTGCCGGAGAGAGAAGCCATTTTGGATGGGTGGGTGGAGGCCACTGAAGAGTAGTTGATGCTTTTTATTCTTTGTACTATTGTAGTGCAGTAAATAAAAATTGGAGCTATTTGTTTTGTTGTGAGCTAAGCTCCTTTTCCTAAACTGTATGAAATAGCTAAAAAAAAAATCATGCTTGTAAAAGTTGTAGTGTGGAAAATTCATGCAAACGATTTGGTCTGACTCAGGCGGCCATTGGAAAAGACAAGGCAATTGTCTTGTCATTCACTGAAATAATCTGACTTCCAGCACCTCCGCCAATGCCGATTTGATGGTTTGATTTCCAGGAAACCAGAGCACAGTGAGTGTTGTGATCTCTGTAAAGGGTGTTTTCCTGGTGATCTCAACGTGTTTCTTGCAAAAACTCATCCGTCAGGGTGTCCCTTTAAAGCGGGACCACAAAATTATTGTGAGTTATCCAGTCTTTTTGAGTTATCAGGAATCCACTGAATAGCTAAATCTGAATTTTATGCCAAATTTAGGGTGTGCGCCTTATGATCAGGTACGCCTTAGTTATTGTCTGAAAAATATGGTAAGTTACTGTTGTAGAGTGTTGTTTTTAATATGCTCTTGTTGTTTACTTAGTCTCTAATTTGCAACATTAAATTTGACTAATTTTAGTGAAACATTTAAGTAATGATTCCTATTTTACTTTTGAGTAAATTGAGTCTAGATAGTCTGAGGTAAGGTAAAATCGGTTGGCCAGACTGTAGACAGTTTAGACAGCTTTTACTTAATAACTTAATTAAACAAATTATAAGGTCAAAGAAAGGTGACATTGATTTTCTTTCATAATCAATTGAGGTGGTCAGAAATACCATTGGCTCACTCTACTTCTAACTAGTAACTAAATTTCATAGTCCCACAACAACTGAAAATAAAATGCCATGGTATGATTTTCTTCCAGACGGACACCGGGACAGTGTCTGTGCTTTGTTTGGCTTATTATGTCAGGGTTCAGAAAGAAAAAGTGTGTGTGTGTCAAGGGTGCTTTTATTTGGCATTGTCCAGAAATCCAAGGTTTGGAGTGCCGAAAAGTGTAGCTTCCAGGTTGGGTCTTAAAGGGGCACCCTGACGGATGAGTTTTTGCAAGAAACACATCCAGATCAGCAGGAAAACACCCTTTACAGAGATCGCAACACTCACTTTGCGATTCCTCCTTGGCGGAGGTGCTGGAAGTCAAATTCTTTCACCCAAAGAGAAGGCATGTGCTGTCTCTTTTCTAATGGCCGCCTGCGTTTAGACCAAATCGTTTGCACGAACTTTTCGCAATACAAGCCTTTTTATTTATTTATTTAAAATTTTTATAGTTTATCTAAAGGAGTTTTGCTCGCAACAAACGAAATAGCTCTTTTTTTTTTTTTTTTTACTGCACTACAAAAAAAGAAAACGCTTGAACCACAATGAGTGACCTCCACCCACCCCATCCAGAATGTTTACTCTCTCCGGCATCTCCGCCAAGGAAAAATCGCCATTTTGACGGTTTAATGTCTAAGAAACCAGAGCAAAGTGAGTGTTCCGATCCTTGAAAAGGCTGTCTTTCTGGTGATCTCGACGTGTTTCTTGCAAAAACTCATCCGTCCGAGTACACCTTTAATAGTGGCAAAACAAAAACAAAACCCTCCAAACAATTTGTTTTTAAAAGGTCTTGAAGTTTTGTAAGCACTGATGTTAGTTTGTGCCAAAGCCACCACTATCACCCCCTACACATCCCCTCCCCCACCCCACCCCCCTTCCCCCACCCATCTTAAAAAATAGTTTTGTTGTTCGTTGTTAATGAATATTCCGTGCCTTGATGAGTTGATGTAATAATATTAGTAGTAAAAACTAATTCTTTTATAATCTTACCACACATTTAAATAGAAAACTAAACATACACACACACACTTATACTAGTTATAGTAACTATTACAGTGACACTGACACACACACACACACACACACACACACACACACACACACACGTACACACAATCACACACAGGTGTGTGTATGTAATTACTGGTGGCTAATTTTGGCTCCATCATTGAAGGTAAACAGGATGCTGCCTCACCTGACACTATGCTTGCCCAGTCATTGTCCCCTGTCTTTCTTCTTCTTCTCTTGCTGCTCTCCTTATGAACACATTAGCTTAACCCTTTCACTGCCAGCCATATTTCAGCAAAAAATGTCCATTAAATTTACCTGGGTAGAGAACGAAAACCATCTGCAGTATTGGGGATTCTTCTGTGACACATATAACATAAGGTCTACCTTACTTCCCCAAACTAAGACAATAGGGTCTTTGGATAATAGACCCCAATGTGATGCCTTTTAGTGACATAGGTGTGAAATCACCGTGGTGCTAAAATGCGACTTTGGCGGTGAACGAGTTAAGAGTAATAAAACTACTAAAGTACAGTAATAAAGTTCTGCTTGTTAATGTAATGTACAAATTGATATTGGTCTTTGGTAAATCACACTAAATGTGTAGTGAAATTGCTTGAACCTGAAGAGATGAACGGGCGCGAGCTGGCAGTGTCACTAAAACTCAAACACCCTATGTCCATGTAGCAGCTTAGGCCCTTTATCAGATGGAACCGACCCCCCTTTTTTCAGTCTTTTTTTTCCCCTGAGGGTGCCAGAATGATCAATTTATTGATCTTGGGCCCCAAAGAGAAGAAAAAGAAGATGTTTATCTTTGTTGTAAAATATGTGATTCTGTGCAGCATTCACTGCTAATGTGAATGTCACAGTGTGTTTATGGGTGTTTGAAAGTGCAAGCGTTGGATTATTATTGTTGTGATGTTATTGTGTCAGTGTTCTCGTACTCATGCACTCGTACACATTTTAAAGACTGCAGAATGATCACTGAAAAGAAGCCATAACACAGACAAGGGAGATCACATTGACAGCGTGAAAAAGGGTGGAGTCATATGATGTTCAATCGAATGGCTCAGCAGTGTAAAAAAAAAAAAGAGAGAGAGCTAGAGACAGAGAGAGCTAACATGATGTCTATGTAACAGTTTTTCGTAACAAACACTGAAAGTAAATAGGGACCAATATCTTGTGTGTACGGCAAACTGAAGACGGTGTTAAATGGGAATGCTGAATTTAATCGATCTCCTTTGAACACCACCCAAGTAACTCATTTGATCTGTGTGTTTTCTCATGGGAACTCTTCTGCGGTGTCTTGATTTGAATAGATCTCTGAATGTTTGGAAAAACTGGCATTCCCACTACATTTGGAACAAACAGAACTAGATTAAGATGAAAACATGACATTATTATGTCAGATATGCAGAAGAACTTGATTATTTTATATATTAATAGTTGTGATCTTCTTTCTTTCCAAAGGACATTTGACTCATTTAGGGGTGGCTTGAAATTATGCTGGCAATATGGGTTAGTAATGTGCAAGGCAGGCACCATAAATTATTACGGATTTCTTTCTGATGTTTTTTTCTAGATTTATTTCATATTTTGTTGTTGTTTTAGTGTGTGTGTGTGTGTACATTTTTTTAAAAATGAAAGTAAAGCTGACTCTTCTGTGAAGCAGAGGTGTTGGATGTACGTTGAATGAATTGAATGCAAGTCATGCTAATTGCTATCCAGAAAAGAACATTGAAAGATTAAAGGACAGGGAGAAGTATGTTTTCTGTTCCATTGTCTGTGTGACTGATGGCATAGTAAAAGGTTAAGTATATGAAAGTTTATTCAACTCTTTGATGAAATAAATGAAAATGTGGTCCACCAAATGAAAGTTTGGTCCACCATATTATATGCAAACATGCAAAATCAGAAACGATGTTAAGGAAGCTATTTTGTTTAATTTTGTGTTCCTTTTTTTTTTTTAATAGAACTAAAACGCATTGCAATTATGAAGAAAGCTTAGTTTTGTGTTACTCTTTTCTTTTTTTATTAGAAGTAAATGGCATTACAAATTATGAATGCATGTGTGTCTTGAAGTACTTTAATTGTAAATGAAGCATTCTGGTGCATAATGAATATTAATTTTGTATCACAAAGCAGTGCAAAGTACAAAAACATTACAAGAACAAAGACGTTTAAGCTCCAGTGTCTAAAAAAGGAGGGGAAATTGCAGTCATGCAGACAATGCTTAAAATGCATAATTATAGGGAAGGTGACCAAGGTCACCTTGTGTCTTTGCATCAGAGGGTGGTCTTACTTAACTTGGGTGTCACACTCTGTGTGTGTGTGTGTGTGTGTGTGTGTGTGTTTGCTTGGCTTCAAGCAGTATGATGTAAATTGTTTATATTATTTGAATGTGATGGGAGTGGTAGGAGAGGGGGGGGTTGTACTGAAGAGAATGTTGCAGCTCCAGTTTGTGTGGTTTTTTTAAATATGAAAGGTTAACAAATGTTTTGTTGCCTAGTAGTTATATTTGGTGGTGTTTTACGCTAAACAGCATCTGGACATTGTGTGTACACCAATGTGTGTAAGTGTGTGTGTGTGTGTGTGTGTGTGTGTGTGTGTGTGTGTGTGTGTGTGTGTGTGAACTGTTATGCTAACTTTATCAGTTTTTTGCTTATTGATATTCTCAAGTCATCAGTGTACGGTAAGTTTGCTTGAAAAAATCCATTTGAAGCTGATTGATTTGTGTGTGTGTGTGTGTGTGTGTGTACAGATGAAGTCAGGATCTGCAACAGTGTCATTTGCCATGTGATTCGTTCAAGATGCCCATGCACAAAGTTGCTGTCCACCCGTTGAATATCATGAAAAACAAAACTCAGTCTGCAGGCACGGAGAAAGGGAAAAATGGAGAAAAGGTATGTCGGTGGTTTCTCCTTGTTTTATTTATACATGTATCTGCACTGTATTCATTTATTTTATTTTACTTTTATTGTCTCCTTAGAAAGAATTTGAACCCTCTGTCCTCTTTTGACTCAGTATCTGTGGTGATTACATTTTTGTGTGAATTTAGTCAATTGCGATGAGTAGTAAAGACAGTCTTCCATTTTGTAGCATCTTGTGGCCTTTTTGTCAAGTTTGTTTTATTCTCCATTCTAAACACTTGAGGCTAATTAGTAAAGAAGGTCAAAGCTGATAAAAAATGTTTATAAATACACAAAGAATTGTTGACTTAAAACTTGAATGTCACAGAATAAGAAAGGGTCTGTTTCCTAAATCTATTCCCTTTGTTATTCCAGAAGAGCAGTGCTAACTATTATATTTTCTTGAGGGAGATTGTTGAATTTTTGTTTCTTTGGACTGGATGTTATTTTTCGAAGGTTCTTTTCAAGGAAATTAAGAAGAAAGGCAAAATGTGACTTGACATGTATCTTTCTATCTTTCTTTTTTTTCCCCTTGATGCTGTGATTAAATATGAAACCAAATCAGCAAATTATGCCAGTTCAGATTGATAGTGTGATATGCATGCAGTGAGGGTTGTGGTGTTTCTTTGTTGTTGTTTGTTCTTTTTTGTTTTTTGTTTTGTTTAAAATCTTGTGGGTTGGTTTGTTTCTTTTTTCCTGTTGGCAGTGAAGACTGTAGCGCGGATGTTGAGATGAGAGTGAGTATAGTATAGCGTGTACCTTGTCTCTGTCTCTTGGCTTGGACACTTCAGCAGTCTCTCTCAGGGCTCTCTCTGAGTCTCAGTCTCTCACCTGGTGTGGTCACTTTGCTCATCTTTCTAAACAACCCACTAACATGCAGGCATGTCAGTAATTGAATAACAGATTTTATCCCATAGATGATGTTTAAAAAGGTAAAATTTAATGATGCGTAGTTGCAGTAGAAAAAAATAGAAGTGCGATAATCAATTAGCATGGATTTTACCAATTTAGAAATAACGTTCAAAAATTAACCCAGTGCCTATTTAATGAGGTAGAAGTACTCATAGCAGTGGTAATCGGTCAATCTAGAGTGGTGTGATGGCATAAATATTATTTTGTTGTTGTTGATAGAATTCCATCTGTATTGCCTGACATTGATCCTAACCTCAGCCTGTGTAACCCTTTTCCTTTTTATTTACTTACTCCACAATCTCCCCTTTTCCCCTAGTAAAATCTATCCTCACGCTAAGTTTTATCCTGCAACGGCACATTTGAATTCCCCATGATATCTTCTTTATTCCATTGTTTCCTTGTCCTTTTGGGGTTCGACCATTTGGCTTGCCTGCTACTATAGTATTAAACTAATAAGGCCTGCAAAGGTTTGAAAGAGTTAATATAATGTGCAAGCAGCCTAGCAGGGCATCTTTATCGTTCACTCTTCATTTTTTTCTTTATCGTGCTTTTACTCTTGCCTTCACCTCTCAGGAATTTGCTGGCTTCAGTGATTGAAATAGTAGCAGTGTGTTGGATTTGGAATTGGAGTGGATAGAATTATTGTCACTCAGCAATTAGTTTTTATGAAGCAAGATGAAATGTTTTTTGTTTCAAGCTTGTTAGAGCGCAGAGACTATTATGCAGTATAAGCCTGATGTTGTTTCTCTGCATTGTGAATGCTTCTCAAATTTGTCTGAAAGAGAAGTCAAATCTCAAATCAGTTATTATCACTTTGTGTTCTT
This sequence comes from Phymorhynchus buccinoides, assembly GCA_017654935.2. Lineage (NCBI taxonomy): Eukaryota > Metazoa > Mollusca > Gastropoda > Neogastropoda > Raphitomidae > Phymorhynchus > Phymorhynchus buccinoides. The sequence continues at coordinate 77,434,732 of CM065680.1, read as the reverse complement.
TGTTTTCTATTTACATGTGTCACAGGTGTGTGTGCGTGCGCGCGCACATGTGTGTATGAATCTAGAATATTAAAAATCTTTTTTAATGCCATTATTTTGTGTTGTGATACTGTTCCAAAATACCAGTTTTTCTTTGTTGCCATTTCCTCTTTTAAGAGTAATTTGAACACAGTCTCACAAAACAGTTTAGTCAATCAGCAGGATTTATGCAACAAAGAGGAAACTATGCATTTGATACAACCTGAAAACAAAGAAAACAAGTGCAACGCCGAGCGGCTGCAAAGTCCCCTCGCAGCATCGCCGAGCTACTCCGAAATCAGAATGTGTCGGCTGTACACATACATAAAAACGCATCAAAACAGCACATAGCTACATAAAAACGCATCAAAACAGCACGTAGCTGAATAGTTTTTAAAATATAGCCTTGGGGTTCGGAACCGTGATTTCAGCGCGCGATCATGCGCACACACGCGCACAGAAAAATTCATGACAACTGTGTTATAGACCATTCATCAAGAAATGTGAAAAAAACTGCATTAAATTAAAATACATGCAAAACTTCGCGAGATATTAGCGATTATGTGTTTCGGGGTTTGAACCCTGTAACTGGCGCGACCTTGACCTTAATGTAAAACTAAATACATCAGTGGATAGCTTGCCTCTTGGCAAACTAGTATACCAAATTTGATGATGATAGACTGAATAGTTTTTGAGAAAAACGGATGAATAGCCGGACAGACGGAGGCACGCCGGACGGACGGACGGACCAGACAAAAACAATAGCTCCCCGAACCTTTGGCTCAGGGACTAAAAAAGCTGTGCATTTGATTTAACACGAAAAGAGCAATGTGAGAATGAGAGAGAGAGAGAGAGAGAGAGAGAGAGAGAGAGAGAGAGATTGATTGAATTATGCACTGTGTACGAAAATGTTGTAAAGCAAGCATACAAGGTCCATTGATCCTGACCTTTAAATAATGTATCTGTCCATACTGACACATGTATGCTGGGGTCATGGCAATTTAGTTTTTTACATGTGCGTAGAGCAGGTGGTGGCGGTAGACTTGGGTTCATGATTTAAAGCAGCTGTGGAGCAAAGGCTGCTTAATGTTTCCATCAGTGTCTGTTCAGACTTCCTGGCGGACTATCTGACAAACTGACTATGTTACACGGTAGCGTTTGAAAGGAGGGACCTAGGGACCTCAAATTTTGCATGCGATATCTAGGCAAGTTCAAAGATGAAGGTCATTGCTCAAAGGTCAAGGTCACTGGAGCTCAAAATGCTACCGTGTATCTGCTTGATCTAGTGTTTTCACGCTCAAATTTTATTGATTGACCAGTTTGTTGTCTGGACCAAATGCTGTTGTTAATATAGAATTGTATGATTAAGTGTGTATGTGCGTCAGTGTGTGTGTGTGTGTGTCTGCATGTGTGTGTGTGTGTGTGTGTCACTGTGTGTGTAATGTGGTACTGGTAGGTGTATGTTACATGTACGTGTTCATGTACACGTTGTGTACCGGGTATGTGTGTGTGTGTGTATGTTTTACGTGTCCAAGGATGTCTCTGTGTGTACACATGTGCTTAAGTGTGTTTCCACTTGTTCTTATCTATGTAAACTATTTTTGTTTTATATTATGTATTATTTATTCAGTTTATTGCATTATTAACTGACTCTGTAAGTTACACTGACTAAGTTGTATTCTTGTTTCTTTGTGACTATTGCCTTGGTAGTTTCACTGTATCTCTGTGTCTTGCTCTCTTTGTCCTATGCATTTCCCCCTCTCCCCCTGTCTATATCTCCCCTTTCTCCTCCTTCTCTTTCTCTCCCTTACCATTCCTCATTCTTTCTCATTTGTATGTGTTTTTCCATGTGTTACCTAGTTAATTTTAGATAGCTACTTTCCCTTACTTCACTATTATTCTCTCTTTTTGCCTCACTATTTCTATCTTTGTTATACTCTACTCTCTCTCTCTCTCTATCTCTCTCTCTTCCTAGTTATTATCACTTGGTTTTGTCTATTTTTAGAACAACCTAATCTCCAGCTTGATTTTAATCTCTGTTGACTTGATTATTATGTTAGTGAACTTTGCCAATTTGGGAGTTCTCTGAACAAATATTTATACTTTTTTTTTAACCGCGAGTGCTGATAATACTCTCTTTGGTTACAGATTGTTTTGCCTTTGAAAATAGATTGTTTGTGAGTGTGAAATAAGGCTGATAACGGTATTTGATACTGACTCTCTATATAGAATGGTTAAGAGTATATTTGAAAGGAGCCTTACAAGTGTAAATTGGTCATCTGCTTGTATTTCGGGGTTTTTAAAGGGTGTGTTAACTGTGCAGTTTAAACAAGTGCCGCAAATTTCCCTCGTTAGATCCCGACTAGACTATGCCGCGACAGTGTGGGACCCCTACACCAAGCAGGATGTCGACAGGCTGGAGCGCACCCAAAGACAAGCAGCCCGCTTCATCACCAAAGACTACAACAGTTCAAGTCAAGGAATCAGGGCTGCTTGACAAAGATGCTTCGGGACCTTAATCTTCCAACCTTAGAGGAGCGGCGCAAAGACCAACGCCTCAGCCTCCTACACAAGATCTCGAAAGGACAGATCCCAGCCCTACCACCTGAGGCTTTTCTAACCACAGTTGATGCAAATCGTCTAAGGATCAGGCCCACGGAGTATGCTGGCTGCAAAATTGAGAATATAGTTAAGAGACAAGCAGTGCTAAATTCCAAAGGCTTCATAGTTCCACCAAGCCAAACTGCTCAATACAGTAACTCCTTTTGTAAAAACAGTGATGGAATGGAATCAACTGACCGACGCCGCCATCACAGCAGGCCCTGCCAGCGCAGCACCACCAGCGCCAGGCGGTTCACCACCAGGGCCTGCACCGATCAAAGATTAAATTAGGGGTTATGGGCCATAGGTCAAGGTAGTGGTAAATGAAGGGCAGGAGCTGTGGAAGTGGAAGGTTTGTTTAAGAGATTGAAAGTTACAAAAGCTGCTGGCCCTGACAACATAACTGGACGTATTTTAAAATTGTGTGCTGCTCAGTTGTGCAATGTTTTTAGTTTCTTGTTTTCATGGTCTTTAAATGATTGTTGTGTGCCTGATTTATGGAAAATGTCTGTGATATGTCCTGTGCCCAAGAAAAACAAGCCTGCCTCTTTGAACGACTATCGTCCCATTGCTCTGACCTCAATTCCTATGAAATGTTTTGAAAGAATCGTCCTCAAACGCGTTACAACACAGACAACACGATACCTTGACCCAAACCAGTTCGCATACAAGCCTAACAGATGTACAGACGACGCAACACTCACTCTCCTCCACAACACTTACACACATCTGGAAAAACCTGGATCTTTTGTACGCATTCTTTTTATTGATTTGTCATCTGCATTTAGCACTATCCAACCCCACCTATTGGCCACAAAACTTCTTTCCTATGATGTTGAACCTAAACTTGTTAAATGGATCGTCAGTTTCTTTGTCCATAGATCCCAGTCTGTCCGTTTTGAAAAGGCCCTCTCTTCTGTTAGACACATTTCTACTGGCTCTCCCCAAGGCACTGTTCTCTCACCTGTTCTCTTTACTCTCTACACAAACAACTGCACTGGCACTGAAATCACTCCTCTGATCAAATATTCCGATGACTCTGCTCTCCAAGATCTTTCCAATTCTGACCAAATCTATTTTGACCGTGTGAATGTTTTCGTTACCTGGTGTGAGAATAATTATCTAGATCTGAATATGCAAAAGACAAAAGAAATGGTGATTGATTTTAGACGAAAGCCCTCAGTTGTGCCTGATCTTTTTATTAACGGAACGAAAGTTGAGCGAGTGAGTGAGTACAAGTACTTAGGAACAACTATTGATCATAAATTGAATTTTAATGCCAATGTCGATGCAATACACAAGAAGTGCAATTCTAGAATCTACTGTTTGCAGAAACTAAGAAGTCTTGATGTCAACAAAACAGTATACAGGGTTTTTACAGGTGCTTCATTGAGTCCATTTTAACGTTTTCCTGTGTGTGTTGGTTCGGTAGTTTGAGTGTCAAGAATAAGAATGTATTGAATAAAATAGTGAACGTTTGCGGTATGATTGTGGGAGTGAAACAGAGCAGTATGAATGCCTCAACAAATTTTATGAGCTCTTGCCTTCTGGCAAGCGCTTCTGAACTCCGAAATTCAAGACTCTTAGAAGTAGAAACAGTTTTTTACCCGTGTCCATTTCTTTGTTAAATAAATAAGTGCAATATCTGTCTTAATTAGGCTTCTATACGTTTTAAGATTGGTACACATTTTAACAAGCAACAATCTCTTAGCTCCCGCGTGTGTACCGGTATGTGTGTGTGAGGGGGGTGTATGTATGCGCAGTCAATGCGCGCGCAGGTGTGTGTGTCTTTCAGTAGGCATGGGTGTATGTGTTTGTTCTTTGTGGATTTACTATAATTTATGCTGGTTTGTGTGTGGATATGTTTGAGTAGGTGCACACATATCCATTTTTTATATTAATTATGTGGATATGTTAACTTGTAAATATGATAATATATGACTTTGTTTAAACATAAAATATACGTGTTTTGTTATAAATAAGTCCATTGTGTGTGTTGTGCATTTAAAATTATATAATTAAAGTGATTTATCTTAAACGGTAATATTTTCTGTACTGTTTTATTATTTTTTTATAATATTGGCAACATTTTGTTTTAAGCACTGCTGTTTTGCTTTCAAGTGATAATTATCATCATGTGTGTTTTGATTTAATGGTATTGTATTTATGTTTTAGAAGCACATCTTGTTTTTAATGTATATTAAAATGTGTCTGGTTTTAACTGTGTCAATCGCAGACATCACCACACTAAATTTCTCTCTAAGAGATAATAAAGTTTGAGTTGAGTTGAGTTGAGCTGTGCCGGCCGGGGTTCGTCCCCAGTGAGCGCTTCGCTAGCTGGAGTGGTCCAGCCTGGATACTGCGAAAAGGCCTATGGTCCAACTTTTAAAAGACTGTCAACAACACCAGACAGTAAAGATTTTTTTTTAAAAGTATTTTATTTCCAACTCTCAAAGCGCTCTCCCGTTTCCGTCATGTACATAGCCTTCATAGGCTCCTGTGACGTACCGAAACCATCACCAGAACCAGAAATTAATTGTATATGAAATTTATACTAAATATCATTTAAATTAGCTGAACGGTTCACCGGCAAGTTGTGGGTTTTCTGGTGTACTTATTTGGTGATATATAAGTTGCATTATTTTGAATAAACAAAGGTTACTATTTAGGCATCAGGGTCTCTAATGCTAAAACAAGACACTCTTCTCAACTTGATCAGTACATTCGTTACACTATTCCGTGTGTTTGGGAAGGCGTAACTAATGTATCAATACTGTTTAAATATGTAGTGTTATAGATATACTGCTGTGCTAAAGTAGATAGAGGTTAAAAAGCTGAAGGGCTAGTCTTTCTTTAATTTATAGTAGATAGCCATTAAATATAATTGCTTCACCACTGCTTTGCCTTGTTCCCTCAACTCAAATACAGGCAAGGGAGTCCTTAGATAGCAGGCTATGCATCTAGTCAGTTACTCACTGTAATTGTATTGGTGTTCTGTGAATAATTTATATGTCCATTACTCTGTGAACATGTCTTTGCTATGTTTTCCTCAGTTTGTTTTTCTTTTCTTTATCTTTTTCCCCTTGTGCAGTAATCCTTTAAATGGGCAGTTGTCGCTGAGCCACCATAAATTATTCTGTTGTAGTATTGTGGCAGTCTGAATCATGGAATATAATTATCTTCTCTGTTCATACCAATATGGACCTTAGCATGTAAAGATTGTGTCAGAAGCTCTGATGATCACTGGTTTTGCGTGGAAATTAGGTGGGGGTCAGGGGTGGTATGGGGAAAATCAAGAACAGGAAAGCGCACAGGAGCCAGGTATTATTCTGAAGCTTTCTGGTAATGGCATTGCACTCTCCTCTTTCATGTCCTTGTGCTTGCTGTCACACTGTGGGTTGACAGCGAGGATTTCTGGTGTGGGATCTGCGGTACTTATAGCGATGGCCTGGGGGTACTTGAACCGCATAGTTCTATCGATCTGCAGGCAGGGTGGGCAAGGCAGGTAGAATACTACTAGGGGGGAAAAGCAAATGGTGCATGGAGAGAACGCGTACACAGTTGATAGAATGTGGGACTCTGTGTGTGTGTGTGTGTGTGTGTGTGTGTGTCACTGTGTGTGTTTTGTGTTGTTGGTGGTGGTGGTTTTTTTGGTTTTGTTTTTTTGTTGTTGCAACACTACCTTCTGTATTGCGAAACAATGATTATTGAAATTGTCTTCTGTTTGCTAGATTTTGTAGCTTTGTCACATGATTGTAAAAGTGATGCGTTTTGGGCCGTTCTGTATTATTACTTTAACTTGGCTTTTGTACATGTACTTGTCTCCTGAGATATGACATTATAGTTCTGTGCTTTTTTTCATTTTCCTATAGGATCCACCAACACTGTTAGTAATTTGAGAACACAAAATGGATTAAGGTAGAGGCATTGATGATATACAGTGGAATCCTGATAACTCAAAAACAGATAACTCAAAAACACTGGATAACTCAAAATAAGTTTTTAGTCCCAGTTTAATAATCTTTATGCTAAAAATGTCTTCTTAACTCAAAATATTGGCTATCTCAAATTAAAATTTCAGTCCCTTCAATTTTGAGTTAAGTGATTTTCACTGTGCATAATTCATGTCCTCATTCAATCTGCACTTTCAAAAATGAAGCTTGTTATTAGCAAATATAACTTGTAGCATGTGTGTAAGAGGATTAGTACAGTCTTTCATAAGTCTTGAGTTTATATAGTTATATAGTCTTGATATAGTTAGTATGCGTCATCCATTCACTGCCGTCATTGTTAAGTTTAGTGTGTTGTCACCTCGTCAAAGTCTTTTTAAAGACGAAAATTTGGTTTTATTCGTCGTGTGTAGTGTTTATTTCACCTTCATGTGCTTGTGTGAGTGTAGCGTTTTGATGTTTTTTAGTTAAATTATTAAGTCTTGAGTTTTGAAAAACAAACGAAAACCGAAACAAACAAACTAAAAAGCACCACACTGTACTAAGCCTTCAAAACCCATACAGAGAGCTATATTGCCTACGGTTGGTAAAACCGAAACAAACAAACTAAAAAGCACCACCCTGTACTAAGCCTTCAGAACCCATACAGAGAGCTATATTGCCTATGGTTGGTAAAACCGAAACAAACAAACTAAAAAGCACCACACTGTACTAAGCCTTCAAAACCCATACAGAGAGCTATATTGCCTACGGTTGGTAAAACCGAAACAAACAAACTAAAAAGCACCACACTGTACTAAGCCTTCAAAACCCATACAGAGAGCTATATTGCCTACGGTTGGTAAAACCGAAACAAACAAACTAAAAAGCACCACACTGTACTAAGCCTTCAAAACCCATACAGAGAGCTATATTGCCTACGGTTGGTAAAATCTCTAACATTGTCAGAAATACTTCATGTAGGCTGTCATACCAGTCTATAATTTTGAAGTTGAATCAGGAATGTGTAAATGCCCCCCTCCCCCTATCCCCCCGTCCATCACAAGGTCAGTTATCTCATTCAAGTCGTTCCACCCATATATGGCCGGAATTAATATAAAGCTGTCAATTTGATTCATTTGTTTCAAGTGAAGTAAATCTATGTGCACACCACACTTTGGTCACTTCTAAACTCGCTTCGCTCCCTTAGACCACACTTTTGCCTCTTACTTTGCGTTTGTAGTGGTTTGAAGTGGGGAAACTAATTGCTGTAGAGAGTTTTTCAAAACCTGTAAGTAAACCCTGTAATCTTCTTTCACTTCTCTTTCTGTTTATGTCTGTTTTGTTTGTGTGTATGGATGGAGTGATTTGTGAGGTTTTTTAATAATTAAAAATCATTGCGTTGCAAATGAGTTAATGTAATCATTGCTGCAATTTTCACAGTACATGTTATAAATCCAGTGCTTTGCCTAATATTTTCGTATTATGATTCTTCAGTTCTTATCACGTCCTGTATGACTTATTGGTGTATTTAGCTGCATACGATTAAGCTCACATGCACACTTGCGCACTTAAGTACAGTGTACTGCTATTGGTTACATTATAGGAGAAAAAAAAAAAAATTTGGGGGGGGGGGGGGGACAAAGAAGAAAAAAAAAGCAGACAAACTAAAATACTATTAACTGTGCAGCATGGATGTTTTTGTTTGTTTCTTTTTTTTTCTCCCTAACTTTGTTTCTTTTAAGTAAATGAAGAGCTACATTGCACAGAAAATGGGACTGTCATCTTTCATTTGTTTTAACGGTCTTGCATTTATTCCACCCAAAGCTGCCCATCCGGAAGTTGCATCTGTATTCAAGCCGCCCTTAACCGCCCTTAGCTTGCCCCCACTCTGAGACCCCCATTTGATGGCGTTTTCATCACGCATTCTGGCCTGTTATACACACTCACTATGAAGAAGCTTCTCACTTGCAGTGATGTGATAGTAACTGTATGGTGCTTCAAAAGACAGATTTTCTAGAAAATATCAATATGTGACCCAGCACCACGAAAAGGACATTAAGTCGCTGGGCTAGTTTCTCACAAAAGTCTTGCAAAGTTCAAATATATAATTTTTTTAAGCAATTTTGAGTTATGGGTATTTTTGTGTTCGCTAACATCTTATCTTTCATATTTATACAGGATAATCTTTAATATGGTCTCTAAATTGTCTTATAAGTGTTTTCAAATGGGCAGGTCATTGCATTTTCTTCAGCTAGGCTAGACTTTAGACTATTATATGTTTTCTCAAAATGGCCGATGTTCACCCTATTAACTTTAAATGCTCATAACTCTGGAATGGGAGAAGATACAAGAATGGTTCTTGTATCATTAGAAAGAGACTGGTCTGGAGTTTTCAAATGTATATTTTTCTCAGAATGGTGAGTTTGACACTTAATGTCCCTTTCGTGGAGCTGGGTTACATATGTGAAAAAAAATGTGACCACCAGAAGTTTTTTTATTTTAACAAATGCGAATGCAAGAGGGTTAAGGGTTATGTGATGTGATTGAAGTGTGTGTGTGTGAGAGAGAGAGAGAGGAGAGAGAGAGAGAGAGAGTCAGTCAACTGGAGTAACGCATGAAAGTTTAATCCTCCCAGCCGTAGTGATCGATAGTGCACCTGAAATGTTGCAGGTGATCAAGCAGAGCATTCAGGTCTGTGTTGTGTGTGCCTGTCATAAAGGATATTTTCTTCTTTTTTATTTGAATGGAAAATGATTTTCACATTTTTTGTCTGTTCTCATTTCAAGTTTGGATGATTTTTTGTTCCTCCTAATTTTGTTATTCTTTTATTTTGTATTGCTTTTATGTATGTGTTTGTTTAATCACTTGTTTGATTATTCAATTATTTGTTTGTTTATATGGTTATTTATTTTTTGACATTGATGATTTGTAATACTTGTACAGTGTATGGTAAAGGCTTTCCAAACAAACAAAAAAAGTAGTCATTAGGTTAGCCTATGTATTCCCAGATTTACGCAAGGTCTTTGTATAGAGCCGAGGGTAGTTATACCAGCTAGTGCCAAGCTAGAGTCCAACCTGGCTGTTTGAGATGACAAACATTTTGATTTTGACAACAACACAACACCAACAATAGCAACAACAGAAGCCCTGATGGTACAGTAATTGAATGACTAATGGGCTACGATCGACATGAGAAAGTCAAAGTGAGAAAAATGTGTTGCAGACAAGTACCGGTATGTGTGGACATTGAAGTGAAGCTAAAAGAGTTGTATGGGTGGCATTTTCTTTAGTTTTGTGCCTCTGTTTCTTTCAGTTACTTTAGTCAAATTTGATTTCTTGACTCTTGAATCTCTCAAATGCTAAAATCGTAGTGAAGATATATTGAGTTCCAGAAGTTGAATAAAATGTGTACTGTATTTTACGGACTATAAGGCGATACTTTTTCCCTAGACTGAGACTCCTACGCCTTATAATGCGACTGATAATATAGTAAGTAAGAAACTATAATAACAAAATCTGAATGTTGTGTAAAATGTGGGGGGTGCGTCTTATAATCAGGTGCACCTTGTAGTCCGTAAAATACAGTATGCACATGTATAGGGCACACATGTTTTGTTTATTTGTGTGTACTTTGGAATATGAGAGAGAGAGAGAGAGAGAGTTTGTACCATTCCATAATTGTAAGCTTTGTATCTTGCTGCTCCCCTCCCCCTCCCCTCTGTATCCTATACTATCCAACCAATCGCTTTTACCACACACGACCTGCGTTTATCCCTTTCTTTGTTTAACCTGAACTACTGGGCATGACCTACTTTGCAAGGTGAGACCAAAATACCACAATCACATGTGCAGTTTCAACCCAATCAATCAATACCACTCAGCTCCAGAAGATTCATGGCTGAAGAGCAGATGTTCACACACCAGACTGTAAACCACACACGAGGGTGTGCTCGCACGCACACGCACACGCACACACACACACACACACACACACACTCTCTCTCTCTCTCTCTCTCTCTCTCTCTCTCTCTCTCTCTCTCTCTCTCTCTCTCTCTCTACCTCTTTCTCTCTCTCTCTCTCTGTCTCTCTCTCTCCCACTCTCTCTCTCTCTCTCTCTCTCTCTCTCTCTCTCTCTCTCTCTGTGAAAATGTCACATGCCCTGTCAATGCCAGTAAATTAAAAAAGTGTGGGGTGTGGTATTGAGTTTGTCAGAGCGCGTGATCATGATGATGCCTGCCTCTGTCTTTCTACAGGATTTGTATTTTCAACAAAGAAAACGTACAGACAAAAAGTGTTCATCTTAAAATGGCCTTGCATGTGACTTGGCTGATGATGGCCAATGCATGTGCTCATGATACAGCACTTTATGGTGCTACCAGTTCTTATGAAAGCTGCTGGTTAATGTTACTTAAAGTATATAGTACAATATACATGCATAACATTAACATATCTTAGCTCATGTGCTGATCAGAAAAATTAGCAAAATCATGAGCATGGCTATGTTTATTTAAACACTTCTCTCTTCTTTTTTTTTCTTCTTTTTTTTTTTGGGGGGGCAGCTTTATACGTTTGTCTTATTCAACATGAAATGTAAATACTTTTGAAGGTGTCCTCTTCCAAAACGTGCCAACCAACACCACCCCTCTTTCCAAACATTTAGTTAGTATTGAATAATAAACTTGGCCCTTGGAACAGAACCAATCTTGAGCACAGGCATAAAACATTTAAACCCTTCTGTGTGGCTTCCTCTTCCCTCTTTTTGTTCTCCTTTTGCTAAATAAGATTTGAGAAGACCAGTAATTCCATTAAGAAACTGTGCATTGTATGTTCCAGTGGTCATGGTAAGTCATATTTATTATTGACTTTTCTAAGCCTATTGTCTTTATGGAAAAGATCAAACAAAGGTTTTTTTCTGTATAGATGTCATGACAGAAGATTTGCTTCAAAAAATCAATTGGAATTTTGTCTTGAATACTTATTTGGTGTGAATATAAATTTCAGGGGAACGTTTGTTTTTCCAGTGACTGAAATATTACAATATGCATGTTGGTGTCATCACCTTAGGGTCTTTTTTACTTTGGAACATATTCATGAGATACCTTATGTTTGGAGTAGTCCAATAGGAATTGTTCGGAAATAATTAAGAGGAATAATTTCATGGTGTGTAGGAGTTATCTTGCCTAATTCAATCGGTCAAACAGGGGAAGTTACTCTGCCATCAGGTAAATCCCCAGCCCTCACTTCTTGTGTTTGAGCAGACACACAGCATGTAGAATGCAGTGCGTCATTCTAAAATTGATGTAATTTTATATTTTTACATCACAGTTTGCAAGTTCTATCACTTTGTAGCAACTGTCCACCCATTATTTTTCTACAAAATGTTTGCAAGTCGCTGACTCGCATCCTGCGGTTTCAAGCTTTGACGCCATTGTTGCATTGTCGCTATGGTATTTGACCAAGTAATGGAGGTAAACAACTCTAATTTTCGTGAAGTGCTCTCCCCTTCCTTGAGGCTGTTCTATTCTCTAACATTCTCTTCTTTTTTTAAAATCTTTTTTTTAAATCTTTTTTTCTGGTGTTTTGCATAAGACCTGGGTGCAGACGTCACTGCATCATCATATAGTAAAAAGCCAAGTGTCCGTGTGTGTGTGTCTGTCTCTCTGTCTGAAACACAAAATGGGCCTTATAACTCCGCCGTTTTTCGACCGAATCGCTTCAAATTTGCTGTGAGCCCTAACGGGGCGATGGCAACGGCAACCGAGGCGGCCGTGTCATTTGCGCGGTTCGGCAAATGCACGAAACGCGCATCCGCCGGCCTCTCGGCAACCGTATCTCCGGTGTTTCTGACCGGGGACGGTGACTATCTGTGTACCAAACCGGAAGCGAATCGCTTCAGAAACGCGCGAGCTATACGCCGCTTCATCTTTTCACAAATAACTCCCGCCGTTTCTTAACCGAATCGCTTCAAATTTGCTGTCAGGCTTGCTATGGCCCGGGCAAAGCCTGGCAGCAAATTTGAAGAGAATCGGGAGAGAGCGTCACTCTCAGAGCAGCGCCAACGGGAAACAGGGCCTTATAACTGCTGTTTCTTAACCGAATCGCTTCAAATTTGCTGTACTCAGCGTTACCAGTACTTGGTGTTACCGTTACTAGGCGTTACCGTTACTAGGGAGAGCGCATCACTCTCAGAGCAGCGCCAACGGCAAACGGGGCCTTATAACTCCGCCTTTTCTTAACCGAATCGCTTCAAATTTGCTGTGCTCAGTAAGGTGCGGGGGGTAGTAGAACGGGATGAGTGAAGAAGATGGAAGGAGGGAGAGAGACAAAAGTAATAATAATATTTCGCGGACCCGGCGAAACCAGTACTCAGCGTTACCAGTACGTGGCGATACCAGTACGGTGCATTGCCAGTACTAGGCGTTGCGCTAGTTATTCTAATTGGTACATGATTCCTCAAGGTGATAATCTGCCACTATTTTGATCCAGGCAATTTACGTCTTTACTGACTGTTAGCTCAACTGTAAAGAAACAGGTGTGCCTTGAGAAAAAGGACATCTGGTGGGTTGCCTTGCGTTGTAGCGTGTACGTGCTAACCAACAGACAACCATGCTTACACCATGTTGCCATAGTAACATGTTTTTACACCTAATAATGCTGTAAAGTTTATTGACATCTCTGGCTGATTTCCCCTCTGTCATGCGAGACCTCTAGCACTACAAAAACAACAACAACCCAACTAATGTCCATCTGTTGTTGTTTTGTTTCTGTTTTTTAACTCACTCTTTACTGGCCGATTGTTTCCCTTTACAACCGTTCAATACTAATGTACGCTATAGCTAATAGTTTTCAACCAATGAAATCACTTCGTCTATTTTTAGTACCGCAATGAATGCAAATGAGTCACTACCCCTCTCTTCGTCTTCTTTGTCATGCTTTTTTTAAAATCTGCTAATAATAAAAAATTTACTTTAGAATTATAACATATGCTAGCTCTTATAAACAATACCGCAAATTTTCAAAACTGCAGTTAAGCATTATTTTTTAGATCATTTTTATGTAATGATGCAAACCTGCGCGTTTGTGTGCGGCATGTACGCTATAGCGTACATTAGTATAGAGAGAGTTAAGAAGTTTTTAAATCTTAAATTTACACATTCTTTTATGATTCAAGTAACATTACTAACAATACAAAAATAAATTTTTTAAACAAGCTTTCGGTTAAACTTTTGTGAATTTTCGGCTTTTAGTAATAGAAGCCTTCGTCAACCATTGACCAAAAGTGGAGACATAGACAGGAATGAAGAGATGCAATCGATGACGTTGATACATACTTATAAAAATAGTAATGACCTAGGCGGTGTTAGGAAGGCATCATACATGGGAATGGATTTGGACTAAATGAAAGTAAAAACAAAGACCCAACAATAATGTGAATGGTCAGTTAATAGAACATGTTTCAGGAGATAACACAATAAGAAGTTTGTATGTTGTCCTCCCCACCATTGTTGATGTGTACTGTGTGGGTGAAGGGTCATAAACTTGGCACATTCTTTATTTGAGAATGATGGTTTTGTTTGTCTCACTTTGGTTCTGACCCACGCATTGCTAGATGATTGGTATCGTAATCAACTTTGGTGGAGTGGAGTTAATTAGAAAGAGAGTATTCCCCCTTTGTTCAATTTCGTTGTCTCTCATTATTTCATTCTTACAATAAGAAAATGTTCTAACTATTCATGCACTTGTGTTTATTCTCCTACCCTACTTCCCATTTAAACATGCTCTGAATTAATTGGTGGAAAGCCTGTAGATTCGTCACACACCAACAACAACAACAACAACAACAACAACAACAACACACACACACAACAACACACACACACACACACACACACACACACACACACACACACACACACACACCAAGTAACAATATAATTATTTCTTTATTGTCCAGTGATTAGAGATTTAACATTTTTGATATTATGAATGAATTTTGGTGTTTTACGTCCTCTCGACCCGGGTAGGCACATATGGGACATAATTTTTGATATTATAAATTTTGCCTGGTATTTGATGTTTACAAATTAAGAAGTTATGTTAATGGCATAGAATTTTTAGTTGACAGTTTATCAGATTAAACCAGTTGCTTCACAGACTATAAGGTGCACCCATTTATTAGGTGCACCACACCAATTTTGCACAAAATTTTGATTTTGTATTTTCTTACTACAATGGAACCTCCCTTATAAGACCTTCAAAAGTAATCAAAAATGAGGTCTTATAAGGGAGGGGTCTTATAAGGGAGGTAATGTTAATACTTACAATGAAGGGCAATGTCTCAGAGAAGTAGGTCTTATATGGGAGGGAGTCTTATAATGGGAGGTCTTATAAGGGAGGTCCCACTGTATATTATAGTTTTTACGTCTTATTATAAGGCACAGGGGTCTCAATCTGGGAGAAAGAAAAAGGTGTCCCCTTGTAGTCCATAAAATGACTTGTTTTGGGTTGGTTCGGTGTTTTTTCAGGAGGTGGTGGTAGGGAGCAACATGGAGGCCACCACAGAGGCCACCAACACAGCAGAGGCCACCAACACGGTAGAGGCTGCCAACACAGAGGGCACCGTCGAGGAGACAGCCATCGACCGGTGCGAGTCGCAGCTGTCCTCTGCGTCGGAGCGTCAGGAGATGTGCCGCATCTGCCACTGCGAGAACGAGGAGGGCAACAAGCTGTACTCGCCCTGCCTGTGCCTGGGCTCCCTCAAGTACGTGCACGTGCGCTGCCTGCAAAAGTGGATCAAGAGCTCGGAGAAGCTGTCCTGCGAGCTGTGCCACTTTGAGTACCTGATCACCACCAAGACCAAGCCCTTCAGGGAGGTCAGTCCACCCCCAGGCCTGCTTACACTTTATTTTCACCATAAATAACCACAGCTACACATTTTCCCCCCTTAATCTTCTTTTGTGTTCCCAGGCCGTTTGACCCTGATGGGTGAATTGCATATCGTCGGTGAAATTCACAAAACCTTGTATCTCGATTTTGGTAGTTTCGAAAAACGAAAAAAAAAGTTTTAAAAAGTAACCGCGTTTACCACTGATGAATATGTTGTTCAAGACATTGCAAGTTTAGTCCTGAATGTTGTAAAAAAAAAAAGATTTTTAGATAATTATTCTTGAAAAGTACAAAGATACGAGATTTTTGTCCTTAAGTATCATCTGAATTTGGGACTTGAGTTTTTCTTCTATTTGCACAACCTCATTTACCCCAGATAGAAAGTCGTTAGAGATACAAGCTTTTGGTGGAATGTGGCAGGAAAAATGAGAGAGCTGACTATGTATCTAACTAAAAAAAAACACCTAAAATTGAGATACGAGGTTTGTGAATTTCACTGGTATCACTGGTATCTGGTCTTCATTTTCCCGATCTCCTCATTGCCTTCTGCTAACCCATTCTGATTTTGGAGGAGCTCGGAGAAGAACATTGTTTGGAAGATTTTCTTGAAATTGAAGTAGGAGAATAGGCTAATAAGTCAGAAAAATCGTAGATTGTAGTAAGAAAAGGAAAAAGTGAAAAAGAGTGATTAGAGAAAGCATAGAACTTCCAGGTGGGGTAACCATTTGTTCTCTTTTGTTATCAAAAGTCATCATGCGAAGTAGAATTATGACCCTTAGGTAAAATAAAAAGAGTTACTGACTAACAGCTCTTCTCCAAAAGCACAAAGCTCTAAACTAAAAGCTTGAGATTTGTTTCCATGTCACAGTACAGTGGAACCTCCCTTTTAAGACCTTGAAAAAGCATCCAAAATAAGGTCTGAAGACAAGTGGGAGGAGTTGTGTAAGGGAAGTAATTATAATACTTACAAAGAAGGGCAATGTCTTACAGAAGTAGGTCTTAAGTGGGAGGGAGTCTTATAAGAGGGGGGGGGGGGGTCTTAAAAGGGAGGTTCCACTGTTTATCCCTTTGGGAGAAGATGAGGAATTTTGTTTTTGTCTTTGTTTTATTTAAGCCATTTGCAAGTTAAAGAGGCTACAAACAACCTTTTTTCAGTGATGCCATGATGAGAATAAATCAATTCCATATCCGGGGAAGATCTATTCAACTTCAGGGCAAAGAAGAGCGCTTCAGAGTACCCAAGAAAGGGGTGAATTGAAGAAAGAAAGAGGGGTACCAACTATTAGCCGTAACTTTTTTTGTTGAAACACACACACACACACACACACACACACACACACACACACACACACACACACAGATTATCCAATGCTGCAGCCTTAACGTTACCAAAACTGAAATCACTAAATCAACTCAGAACACGGTCTCGATCTTGATGAAAAAGAAGAAAATACCACCGAAAGTTATGACAATCAACTTCACACAATCGAAGTTTGGTTGTTCAGAATGTGTTCAGTAGACTATCGGCAGCTAAATGTGGTTCACAACGGCAACATACCTTCAGCTCAGTATCAAGAAACAGTTGGTAACAACACCAGAAGCTACAAAATCTACTCATTAATCCTTATCACAGGCTTTAATTTTAGATTTCAAGCAAAACATCTTCTGATTTTTTCAACACACTTTAAGGGAACGGAAGCACAGAGCATATAGACAGCAGACGACACAGTTCAAGTTCCGTAAATGGTTGCCAGTTAACACTTCCTTTTTCCAACTCGTCCCGTTCTTTTTCGTCATTTTATCCTTGCTCTATGAGTCGAATCGTCCTCGTTTGGGGCCAACTCGCCCATGTGCATGCCTTTACTATTGAAGAAATGAACCAGTGGACGAAACGACAGGAATAGAGGACGATTGACTTGCACAGGGGGACGAGTTGGTTAAAAAAAAGACAAATTGACCGGTAACTGCACGTTTTCGGAGTCAGCCATGTTGGACAAAGCTGTCCTGTCCATTTTCATTTTAGCAACTGTGGCGCGATTTTTCTTAATAATATAAGGCACAGTTGTTTTTGTTTTTTTCTTTTGAAGCGATAGCCTACGGGCTGTATGAGTGAATAAACGGCTTGATGCTTTTCTGTGGCTGGATTTACCCACAAACTTGAGTGTGCCTAAAATTGTGACTGTGACTGTCGGTTTCACGGCTTATGTTTGTTGATTGTTTGGACTCGGCTTATACAATGATGCAGCTTAAACTTTGCCTTTTTCAGTTGTTGTTTTTTCAATCAGGGGGTGGGGCTTAAACAATGAAGCGGCTTGTAGTCCATGAATGACGGTATATACAGCAGCATTACTCAATACTTTCACCCTTTTTTGGTGTGCATGTTCATGTGCAGTGGGAGAGGCTGGACATGTCGACGGCGGAGCGGCGCAAGATCATCTGCTCAGTGGCGTTCCACATCATCGCCATCACCTGCGTCATCTGGTCCCTGTACGTGCTGATCGACCGCACCACCGAGGAGGTCTCCAACGGCAACTTGGACTGGCCCTTCTGGACCAAGCTGATTGTGGTGGCCATCGGCTTCACGGGGGGTTTGGTGTTCATGTACGTGCAGTGCAAGATGTACATTCAGCTCCTGATGCGCTGGCGCATTTACAACCGCGTCATCCAGGTGGACAATGTGCCAGAGACGGAGGAGTTCCGCGCCAGTGCCTTGGCCAAGATCAAAGCCAAGATGGACGAGAGTAGTGGTGGGGGGGTCACCAATACCGTGGCTCTGCGGGAGGTAGAAGGGGTCTGAGATTTC
>CM065680.1:77401632-77415992 GCA_017654935.2 Phymorhynchus buccinoides | reverse complement strand
ATGTTCTATCATTCGTCTCATGGCAAAATTGACTGAAATTTTGCTTTTTATTTCTTATGAGATACATTGGGGTTGGCTTCTTCCCCCCATGCGCTTTTTACTCACGTCTTCCCCTATGTACTGATCGGAGGTTTTCTGCTGCTGTGCTCTAATTACTTCTTCTTTCTTTTTTATATAGATACTTAGGCAAGGCCCCCGGACGAAATATACGCCCATCATTGTGGATTTGTAGGCATACTTCATAGTGATCAGTGTGGTCTTGTTGCATATTATTAAAGATTGGTAGCAGGCGTTTTGTGTGCTATGCCTTAGTGAGAGAGTGATTGGAGAGTTGCTTCCTCCTATCATTTCTCTGATATCACAAGCGTTGTGGACTTATGGTCTAGTGGGACGAGAGTTGATGTGGAGAGTTCCCTCTCCTTCTTCATTTCTATATCACGCGTTGGGGCTATGCCTTCGTGGAAGAGTTGACTTGGAGAGTCCTTCCTCCTTTCGCTTCATTTACTCTATATCACGCTTTGTGGCTACATGCAATAGTGGAGAGAGTTGACTATGGATAGTTCCTTGCTCTTCCTTCATTCTCTATAGCACGCGTTGTGTCTATGCTCCTTAGTGGATAGCAGTTGATTTGGATGAGTTACTTCCTCCTACTTCATTTCTCTATATCACCAGGCGTTGTGGCTGTGCCTTAGTGAGAGAGATTTGAATATTGGAGAGTTCCTTCACCCTTTCCTTCATTTCTCTATAGTCATAAGCTTGTCGGCTATGGTCGCTTATAGTGGAGAGCAGTTGATTTGGAGAGGATTCTCTTCCCATTCTTCATTTCTCTAGAGCGCAGCGTACTGTGTGCGCTAGTGCATTAGTGGAGCAAGAGTGTGTGATTTTGGAGAGTTTCTTTCCCTGCATATCATTCTCCTAATAGGCACCCGCGTTCTTGCTATGCCTAGTGTGAGTAGAGTTGATTTGGAGAGTTTCCTTCTTCTTTTAATCTTTCTATTCTCTTTTCCCTCTTCTCTCATGTTCTCCTCATATTCCTAATCCCACCCCTCCGCAGGAACGCAGTCTAGTTGGCATCTTGCGGCGTTGCTGCTTAGTGGGAGAGTTGATTTGGAGTTTCCCTTCGCCTCATGTATCATCTTGTGTATCTTGCTTTCATCTATGACAGCACGCGTTGTGGCTATGCCTTTATGGAGAAGAGTCTGATATTGGAGAGTTGACTTCCTATCGCATTCATTCATTTCTCTCTCAAGTCATGTGTGCATTGTAAGATTAGGATTTCGAAGATATAAGTAGGTTTTATTATGTATGATTGTATTTTGGCACTGCTTTCTTAGCTATTACTTTGTGATTTTTTCTATAGGGAGGCTGTGTGTAAACATTTAAAAAACGCATGAATGATTTGCTTATCAGGATTATAGATCGTTACAAATTCAGGACTTTCCTGGAGTTGCACTGCCTCAGCATTGCTCTAGGATCGTTCCCACATCTTGGATATCTACATTAATGCGTCCCATATGTGTCTGTTTCATAACCGATGAGGACGTTAAACGGATTTTGCATTCAATATGATATTGCTATTCTTATCATGACGAATTCATCCGTCTATATTTGTTGCTAGGTGCCATAGCCGATGAGGTTTAACCTGAGGGGCTGGACTGGATCCACCGCTGAATCACGCACACAACAAGCTTATCTGTGTACTTACTCCTGTATTTAGTATGACGTATTTTTATATTGTCTTATCGGGACTTACTGAGTATGCGTACTGACAGCGCGTGCTGCAACTGTGTAACAAAAAGCATAAGTGAACTGCACTCTACTGCATTGCATCCTGCTAAGATCGTTATCCACAAATCCAATATTTGTATATTACAAAATGATCCGGGGTCTCACATATCCAATAAGATCACTCATGAGGCCATATGATGTGTCTGCATTCAGACCAGAGGACTGTCAAATCACAATCTTGCAATTTGTGCGTCGTCGTCGGTGTCACGATTAACCTTATAAACATAACTCGTTATCGTTCGTTTTCTTCTCAGTTATGTTCGCCTCATATTAGTAGGTCGTGTGCTGAACGATTTAGTTAAGCCGTTTGTTTTTGATCATTTATATATTTTATTCTGCCTTGGTAAACCCATATCCCTCTGACAAGACGGGCAGATAGAAAGGGGCGTCTCGATCACGTAAACTTTGTGACAATTGTGATCTCTTCTCCATCTCTCTCTCATCGATCGCTCTACATCTCGTCTCCTCCCATCCTCTCATCTTCCTCGCTGCTCAGTGCACTCTCTCGGCAATCTTCTCATATAGGGCTTCTCATCGATCACACACTAACTACGAACAAACAAGAGTCACGACCAGCAGAGCACACGCGACGAACACACGAACGAAAATAAACAAATGAAATGAAAACGGCACTCGTCGATCGCGCTCGCTCTCGTCTGGAAACACACTTACTCTCGCTTCTCTCCTCTCCTCCGTCCGCTCTCTCATCTCTCGGGGGGTGGGGCGGTGCGTCGGGGTGGGGGGCGTCTCGGGCTCACCACGATAAAACAGAAAATAAAAAAAAACTCCTAACAAATAAAACAAACAAAACCATAGGTCAACCGACACACTCTCACCCCTCCTAACTCGCACACGTCTTGCTCCTCCCCAAACATCACGTACAATCAAAACATCACACACCCACTCTACTACATACCCTCCTCTCTTCACGCCCAGCTCTCTCCGTCGAGCGCCGCGGCCCGTCCTTCGCTCACCGTCCACAACACCTGCTCTCGCTGCACCCACCACTCGGCTCCTCGTCTTGCTCTCATCCCTTCACCCTCGGTCTACCACCTCTCCGTCCCCCTCACACTCACGACTCTCTGCCTTCTTTGCTCCGTTTTCTATTTGCGCCGATTCGCTCCAGGTACCCTCTAAGGACTCTCCCCTCTAACTCTACTTCCCTCACCTCATTACGTTTCTCAGCTCCTTCTATCAGGTCCTAATCATTAAAACTCGACGTGAAACTAAGGCAAAAGAAAAAATCTAATACCTCCTCCTCCCATAATCGCACTCTCTTGATTTTCGTCCCACATATTTTCAGTTTCTTGTGATGCTCCGCAGTAGCGTACATGCTGCGGGGTTCGTGCGTCGGTGGCGTGTTTCGTTCAGGTCTCACCTCGTCTCGTGGAGCTCGTTATAATCTCCCTTCAATAATTCTCTACTCGACTTCAAGGGGGGGCTCGCAAGTCCCTCTTTATCTCTCTACAAAGGGTTCTTCTGTTCATCGTTGGGCGGGTTCTCTTTCTTTCATCATCCTTTACAATCAAAAAGAACTCACATACAAAAACAAAGAATCAACAAAACAGTCTCCAGGCTTTCTGGCAGCTCTCTCTCTACACATAACCTCGCTGTGACCTCTCTACGAACTCTTAACATCGTCCTCTCTCAGCTCAGTAGGTCTCGTTCCATGTGCTCGTCTCCTCGTCACTCGCCGTACTCTCGTCTCTTCCGCGTCTTCCCCTCTTCTCTTGTCTTTTTTCTTTCTCTCTTTGCTCTTTTCTTTTTTTTTTTTGGCTTTTTCTCGCGTGTGTGTTCGTTCTCCTCACGACAACACGACAAGTGTTCGTAGCTAAACGTATCAACACACACACACATCAAGACGACAGCACACACACACACAGACATACACACACATAACACATACGCGCGCGCAGCGCACTGCTCCAATGCACACACCACTCTCTGGTCTCTCTCTCTCTCTCTCGCGTGCTCTCTTCTCTCTCTCTCTCTTCCCTCTCTTCTTCTAGCAACTTCCTCTACTTGACTAGCTATCACACGTCTCTGTATTTATCTGCCTTGATCCTTCTACTATCATCTGCCTATGTTTTTTGTGCCTTGTTGGGGTTCCATTATCCTGGCCTTTTTTTTTGTTTTTAAAACCCATCTTTTAATAATGTTCTCCTCTGTGAGCTCTTTCAAATCGGAACATGTCAGCTGAATGCAGCGGGGAACCACTGAATAACGTTGATAACCGGACGCATACGTAGAACTTCATCCTCATTATAATCAGTTGGCACGGGAAAGGCGGCAGAAGAAGAATAAGAAGAAGAAGAAGAAGATAGAAGAATAGATAGAAGTAAGAAGAAGAAGAAGAAGAAGAAGAAGAAGAACAAGAACAAGAACAAGAACAAGACAAGAAGAGAAGAAGATGTTTTTCTTTCTTCGTTTTTTATTCATTCTTGTTTCTTTCTTTTTTGACTTCTTTGTCTCGTTCTTTTTTTCGTTCTTTTATATTTCATGTCCTTGTTCTCCTCGTTATCCGTGTTAATGATAATCACTCTTATGTGTTTTAACCCCTTGTCTGCCAGAAGAAAATGAAAGAAAAACATAATTGGGTGCAAATCATTGAACATGAAAAAGATGCCACTGGATATACCAGTTCTAGCGAAACGGTCCTGGGGATTATAACTCTCGTTGACTGTTGGAAGCAAGTTAGCCAGCATATTAGTGGTTTATTCCTCTTCATCTGATGACATCCTCAGTGTGTCATCAGTTCAGGTAGTGATATCGTTGGTGGCAGTCAAGGGGTTAAAAGCACTTGTGGCGGTACCATACCGATGGGTTTCTTAACCGAGGCGTGGGTTTACCGTGGCTACACCTATCTGTATTGCTAAAAATCGGTGACTTTAGCTGAGTCTGCACTGCGCTCTCCGGGTATTGACTCCAGTATTATTCCCACCATCTTTGTGTTTAGCAAATTCCCCATATGTGTCTGTTCCTGACCGAGAGGACGTGAAAGCACGCATTTTCATTCTAATGACTAGAGGCCGGTTAAGAATTGCAGGCCAACTATTGTGGGTCGGTACTGCATAGCCGGTAAGGTTTAATCGAGTCTGGTTACCTGGGGTCTACACCTATCTGTAATGTTAAAAAAATCGGATTTCTGAGTTGCAGACTGCTTCCGGGCATCTGCCTCCTATTGTTCCCAACCATCTTTGTATTTTTTACAAATTTCCCTGTGTCTGTTCGGACCTACCTGTAGAGTAACCCCACGAACAACAAACTCTCCATACTCTGTGTCTGTGCTTTTCCATTAATTTCGTGTTAATGATAAAACATTGACCATGCTTTGTAACATGTCTAAGTAATATGGATTGAGTTGATACTTTGTCTTCTGGGTTTCTGTTTTGTCAGTTTATTAGGCGTACCACGAGGAGTGTGTGTGTGGTGTGTGTTGGTGTGATGTGTGTTTATGTGTGTGTGCGTGTGTGTGTGTGTGTGTGTGTGTGCTAGTATGTGTGTATGTGTTGTATATATATATGTGTGTGTTGTGTGTGTGTGTGTGTGTGTGTTGTGTGTGTGTGTGTGTTTTGTGTGTGTCTGTGTGTGTATGTTGTGTGTGTGTGTGTATGTGTGTGTAGTATGTGTGTGTGTGTGTGTGGGGGGGAGTGTGTGTGTGCGTGCGGGTGTGTTGCGTGTGCATACGTGCGTGTGATGTGTGCGAAAAATAACTCGGGGGGGCGCGTGTGTGTCTGTGCGTACGTGTGTTGCGTACGTGCGTGTGTGTATATGCGTGTGTGTGGTGTGTGGCGTGCGTGGTGCATGTTAGTGCGTAGTGCATGGTGCGTGTGTGTGTGTGTGTGTGTGTGTGTCGCGCGTGCGCGCGCGTGTGTGTTTGTGTGTATTGCGCGGCGCACAGTGTGTAAATCGCGTACGTGCGTGGTAATGGTAGTGTGTGTGTGTGTGCGGCGCACGAGGCGTGTGTGGTGTGTGTGTGTGTGTGTGTGTGTGTGCTCGATTGTGTGTGTGTGTGTGTGTGTGTGTGTGTGTGTGTGTGAGCGCAATCGATTGTTTAAGTATCAACGGAACGTACGAGATATAGATAATCAATGAATATACATTCCATTTCTTAAAAAAGATAACAAAGATGCATGCCCATCGTTAAAAACTCGGGACTTTCCTGAGGTTCACACGGCTTCCAGGCATTGCCTCCAGGATCAGTTCACACCCTCTTTATATTCATCAACTTAAGCTCCATATAGTGGTCTGTTTCCAGACCGAAGGACGTTACAACGGATTTTCCTCAAGAGATAGATGAAGAGATGGTTTAGAGTGATTGAGAGAGAAGTCAATGGTGTATATAGAGAGAGATCGACAGATGAGAGAGAGAGAGAGAAAAATAGAGAGAGAGAGGAGAGAGAAGAGAGAAGAGAGAGGGAGAGAGAGAGAAGAGAAGGAGAGAGAGAGAGAGAGAGGAGCGAGGATATCATCAAATTCTTTCAAATGGATTTGTATTGCCATT
Organism: Phymorhynchus buccinoides; assembly: GCA_017654935.2. Lineage (NCBI taxonomy): Eukaryota > Metazoa > Mollusca > Gastropoda > Neogastropoda > Raphitomidae > Phymorhynchus > Phymorhynchus buccinoides. Next base: position 77,409,700 of record CM065680.1, on the reverse strand, counting down.
AGCATACATAAGCTTTATGGCCCAGAGGATACTGTCAAATAACATCATAGATCATTTTAGTAGAAAAAAAGAAATCAAATGCGAAAAAGACAATATTTAGAAATACAAAAATAAAAGAAAAATATCAAACGAAAAAAAAGATTATCATCTGTATCGTTTAAAAATCGTCGGGGACTTTCCTGGAGTGCACTGGCACCGGGCATGTGACTAAGTTCACTGTATCGTTCCAACCATACTTATACCTACTAATGTCACCATATGTGTCTGTTTCGACCTGTAGTTGGACGTTAAAACCTCGGATTTTCTCTGTACCCATACAAAATAAAAATTAAAATACAATGAGCAGAGAGAGAGAGATGAAGAGGAAAGAGAGAGATAAGGAGAAGAGATAGAGAGTACAAGAGAGAGAGAGAGAGAGATAGATATGAGGTAGAGTGAGAGAGAAGAGAGAGAGAGAGTTGAGAGCGAGAGATGAGACTAAGAGAAGATAGAGGAGACGAGAGAGAGGAGCAGAGGAGAGAGAGAGAGAATAGAAGAGACGATGGTGGGGGTTATATTTCCTCCAGCTATTTACATTAGCGTGTTTTCTATCCACTAATCGTCTACTGTTTACCTCATGGTGTGATATGTTACTAATCTTATGGCTGTAACAAAAAATCTAGAAACAGACTGCACCGCCTGGAACCTTACAGCATAAACAAACAACTACACGACAAGTGCATATCCTGACGTTATTTTATTCTACAAGAGACACAACAAAAAACTAACTTCGGATATTCGGGCGAATGCGCCTTTATCAACACAGACAAGCAATTAAACACAATACATCAATATAGCAAAAGAGCAAAAGTAGGCATTACAGAAGAGCAAGAAAATAAAATCACCCACACATCAAGATCATAATAAAACATACTTCTCTTTCCCCTCTCCCGACACGTTGGAGCTGTATAGAGGAAGTTAATTGTCTTAATTATAGCATCTTGATCGCTGTGTGTTTTATATTTTTTGCTCCTTCTGTTGCCCTACTTTTGCTACCTTTGCTATATTTGATGTTGCTGTTTAATTGCCTTGTCTGTGTTGATAACGCGCATTCCCGAAATATCCAGTAGTTTTGTGTTTGTGTCCTTTGTGAATAAAATAACGTGGCAGTTTTTGCACTCTGTCCTGTGATAGTTGTTTGTTGCTGTATACTCTTGGTTAGTTGATTAGTTGGCCTATGACATTAGTATATAAGATGTTAGAGGTTTCTTAGGTTTCAGCAGTTGTCTAGTACACTCTCATTAATTTACCATTATGTATGTTATTACCCGTAGTCTACCATTAGTGTTTAATGTATGTAACTTCTATGACGTATTGGCCCATTTATTAACGATTGCTAATCTTCTGTTCCTTCCTGATAACCATAGGAGAGATGAGAGAGAGAGAGAGAGAGAGTGAGAGAGAGAGTGAAGAAAGAGATGTAGAGAGAGGTCGAGTAGAGAGAGAGAGAGAGAGAGAGAGAGAGGGGGGGGGGGGAATGGAAATTACGCATTCATCGTCGTAGACCCCTTATGGTCCAGTATTCCTGAAGGACAGCTGCAGTGGTCTTCCCGAGGACAAGCTAATTCATAGTAAATCTATTTAACGTCCTACCGTCTGGAACAAGACACACATGGGGGGCAACTACGTATATAATGCGGAAAGTGTGGAACGATACATTGGAGGCAATTAAGTCGAAGGCAGTGCACACCAGTAAGCCTTGTATCGTGACCCTAGCCGATGAGTTTAAACCTAGGCGTGGTTACCGCTACACCTATCTGTATTGTTAAAAAAAATCGACATTATACCTGGGTTGCAGCATGCCTCCGAGGCATTGCCTCACAGTATACGTCTCCCACCATCTTTTGTATATTTACAAATGCCTCATATGTGTCCACTGTTTCAGACCGAGAGGACGTAAAGCTATCATTTTTCATTCTTTTTTCCATTCACATCAGTAAAAGTCCCGAATTTTTTAAACAATACAGATAGCTAGATAATAACATGAATAGAATTGAGCTTATACGTGAGTATCTTCTATCAACATATATGTCACACAGGGGGGTTTTCAAAACGTTCCTCGTCTAACTGTGAAGAGAAACTTAAGCTACACCAGACAAAAGTAATTTGGTATGGGCGTAACGTAAATATGGGCTTTGTGGACTACCTCGAAGCAAGGAAATATATAAAATTCTGTATCATACGGTTTAATCTTCTGTAGGCTACTTCTTAAGTACGAAGGTATACGCGATGATTTGTGGATAACTGTATGGGTTATGCTCTTGCATACTCCATAGACAGCACAGGAGAGAAAGCGGGGGAAGAGAGAGGGTTAGTTCAAGATGGCCATCGATTGGGGACTTCGACTCAACAAATAAATTGGCCATGGTTGAAGACATGTGGTCATGGCAGACAGGCGAGCAACTGCCTGTCATGTAGCCTAAACACCTGTTTCGAAGAAAACCCTGGAAATGAGAACGTTAGTGTGAATTAAGTGAGTGCCAGACTTTCTAGGCCAATTTCCAATTGCGGATGAAGCTGGGTTCATCACTTTGCACCCAGTTGAAAACCACAGTTAAAGTGGAAAAAAAAAAAACAAAAACCCTGGCGGGGGTCGAGTGGTGGGGGGGGGGGGCAAAGATAACTACGTCGAGTATCACCAGAAAGACAGCTTTTCAGGATCGGAACACTCACTTTACTATTGTTTCCTAGAAATTAACCGTCAAAACGGCGATTCCCCTGGGTGGAGATACTCGTGAGAGATGTACCATTTTCGGATAGGGTTGTGAGACATTCATATGTGGTTCCATGTTTTCGTTGTTTTGTAGTTGTGCATAAAAATCAATAAATTGGGCTGTTTCCTTTGTGTGAGCCGAAACCCTTGGATAATCTATATAAACATTTTAAAACAAGGTAAAAGAAAAAAGGGCTGTATTGCGAAAATTTAGTGCAAAGATTTGGTCTAAATTGACGGCGGCCATTAGAAAGAGCGGCCACGCTTCTCCTTTGGGTGATGCTGGAATTTAGTACTTCCAGCCTCCGGGCCAGGAGGAATCGCCGTATTTGACGGTTGATTTCTTGGAACCAGAGTGTGCATAATGTTTTGTGGCCATCTCGTGTAAAGGTGTGTTCCTGGTTATCTGGACGTGTTTCTTCAAAACACTCATCCGTCGGGTGGCCCCTCTTAGCATTGTAACATATTTGATTAACCACGGAGACCCCTGTCCGTTGGTTGTAGGTAAAGTGGGTGACTAGAATCTTTTCGGTTTGCTGATGTCTAGTGTAGTTTGCCTGTTGATATGTTTGGCGTTTCTTGAATGGTTCGTACGTCTTGACATAGAAGTTATAAAATAAATACTAGTCTTGTCTGCGCAATATCTGTATCAGCAGTTTATTTATGTAATACTCCACAATGTTAAGTGGACTCCCAACTCAAATGTATATTGTGCTGCCCTGTTCTTGTGAATAAGACACGAATAGATCTTGATCTAAATCTCACAATCTCACTACCTCTGTCTAATCCTGATGCCGAATTACAAAGTCACTTAGGACTGATTTGAGTCAAGACAAGCGGTCCAGAACTGAATGCTATCATGGAAAATAAAATGAGTTTTAAAAATTTAAATTAAAATAACATACAGCCCTACATTTTATAAATGTACAGGTTACATGCCATCGGGGAACAGACAGGGAATAGCAACTCACAGGAGACTCAATGGCAGACAAAACAATTACGCCAAGGTTGGGAGCGGGATTGTCAAGATATTATATAGAGTGTGGTAAAAAGATGAAATGGTGTGCCCAGGATACTGAAGGGGCGACCTAACGGGTTGTGCGGAGATTTCACCAAGCGCTGTGAAGGGAAACGTTGCGTGAGGCGATGAAAGGTGAGAGTTCTGGTGGTGTATCTGCCTTAGGGCTTTAAACATGTGACGGGGGCCAGTGGTGTGCGGAGCAGGGGGGAAGTGGTTGGTTGTGCGTGGTTTGGTGCGGGTGGGTTTGGTGTGGGTGATGTTAGTTGTAAGTGTGGGGGGATATCTACTTGTATATAGTGAACTCCGGGAAATATATATGAGGGCATTCATTCTGCTACAGCTCGTATCAGTGCACGAGCATGCGGATGCACCATACTATGGGTCCAGCATAAGTGGCGCAATGTCCATCACACTATGGCCCCGATTCTTAGCGGTGGGCGAGGGCGTTTTAGTGGTGACTCTGGGCGTATAACTGTAGTCTTGGTGTATCTGCTGAGCTCCCCAGTGGGGTTGGCGGGTGGGAGGTGGGGGGCGGTGTGGGTAGAAGAGGGCCCCCACTTGCTGGAAGAGCTGTTGCTGGAAACGGCCCCGAAGCTCACGGCCCGGGGACGCTGGCTGGGGCCCTCCGTGGGCTCTTGACTGGGCAGCGACTCGGTTCTGCTGTGTGCTGTACCTGGCGCGGGCGTCTCGGGCGTGGGCAAGTGTGAACACTGGCAAATAACAGGGCCGCTCCATCTGTGGTGGTAGGACTGGGGTGCGGGGGGTCCTCGAACTAGGCCGCTGGGAGGCGCAGAACGGCAGCAGAACGCAAGTCTCTGGTGGGCTGCAGGTGGGGGTGGCGGACGAGGAAAATACGGTGTGCGATCTCAAAGAAGAATATGAAGAAGATAGAAGAAGCTCTTGTCTAGACCAGTTGCAAATAGTTTTGTGTGGGCGTAATCTCTGTAAAAGCTGTGGTGCCGGATGATACGGACGTGGTTACTTGACGAAACGCGCATCTGATGTTGTAGCAGTGGTCCCGCTTGATAATATAGACACCCCGATATAGCGTCCCTGCTCAGATATAATCTGGTCTGCCCGAATCCCTTGCCGGGCACTGGTGGACAGAGACCCATACCGCGCCTACCTCTCAGTGCTCTTCACCACCTTACACTCCTTCCCAGCTCACTCAGGTCCTCAACCAAAAACGTCTGAAAGTTCACACTCAACAAAAAATGAAGCAGTTGGTGACCGACTCGCTCAGTTTCTGTTTCATGCCCCTGCTGTTTGGAATTCCTCCTAGCCGATCTCCGCAATGAACCAACTATCTCTACTTTCAAGCTAACTCAAGACTCACTACTTTCAAGCTCATTCGGTTTGTAAATGTTTCCTTCTTGATCTTGTACCTGCGTGAATTATCGTGGGTATAATGTTTGTGTGAACCTTGCAGGGTGTAGCAGTGACATGGTGAATCGCCTTGAGTGTCACCATAATTGTACCGAAAGGCGCTTATAGAAATGCTATCAATGATCTATTATTAATTAAATATTTCAGCTGATTCGATGCATTTAGCAACAATCATGGCGTTGTGGTGGTGGTTTGGAGGCCTGGGCGTTTGCCGAGGCAAATCCTTTAGAGTGCAACAACGTCAAATCTATGATCAGCTCGCTCCAAAATCTCGTACTGGCCAACCACGGAGTCGGTTTATAACTGTATATGAAGTATTATTATTATTATTATTATTATTATATTCTTTCTAGAAACATTTATTTTATACTCCTTGTCGCAACACGGCGCACTTGTCTGTCAAATTTGACTATGCTAATGTATCGCTGCTTTCGTTTTTCATAATCCGTGAATATTTAACTGTACATTTTTTTCAGGATTGCACACCACCACACATCAACACACACACTCACCACACACCACCACACGCCAAAATCGGTTTGTTGTATCTACAGGTAGTTTCATCTTCTCATCGTAAAAATACCCATACATGTAAAAACTCCTGTTGCTCTCTCTCCTCCATCCCTATCTCTCTCTCTCTCTCTCTCTCTCTCTCTCTCTCTCTCTTCTCTCTCTCATCTCTCTCTCTCTCGGTGTGGTCTTATCATCATCTTCATCTCTCTCTCTCTCCATCCTTTCTTCCTCTCTCTCTCTCTCTCTCTCTTCAATAATAATCAACAGCTCCTGTGAAGAATTTTTTTAATCCAGACTAAGGGACAACAACAACATAAGATTTTCTGGCATATTCTTTTTTAATTGGGCGTCTGTGTAAAATTAAATCCGAAAATACAAAGAGATTACTGATGCAACCCTCTTTGTATTTTGAATGATCCTGTTGAAGCTATTTGTAGAAAGTGCTTAAAAGGTAGTATTTTTTAAATAAATTCTTTGTTTGTTTGCTGCGTTTTTGTCATTCTTTCCTCTTCGAGCGCTCTGACAGTTTCCTGTCCAGTATGAGCGGCAGATGGCGTCATGCTGCGTTATGCGCCTAACTAAGAAATAGTTAGGCCCAGTAGGTCTGACTTCGGCTGGAGGAATGTTTTTGAAATTGTTCTTGAAAAAAGGCAAGAGAATGACAGCTCATATGGCCACGTACGTGTGGCTCGTATGAGTGTAGTTCTTTAGCACACCCTGTGCTGTGCGTACTCATTCTATTTAGGTTGAAGACTGTCAGATGCGCGTGGACAGGGAATGGTAAAAGGTATAGGTCCGTATGAAGTCTGTAGTGTGTGGTTCAATTTTCAAGTGAAAATTTGGCCTGTAGCCCACTTCTCTAGGGTAATGGAGGTGAGCAAACTTCCCGCCCTTTTTCATCTAATAAATTTTATATTTGGTGCCGGGTTCTGGATTCTTTTACACTTGTATTTTATTTACTCACAACATCTGCATAGAGTAAATGCAACAATAATAAGAAAGCGCTCAATGGCGGCCACACAACAAAGATATGATGAAAAACAAATGAAATCCGAATAAGATATGTACAAGACTTTTTGTCTTTCTAGAAGGTTAGCTGCCGAAACGGGAAAGGGTCACTAAGTGTCCGTTAGAGTTATTTGGTACACTGGGCCGTAAGGACTACTCATAGTTGTGTCTGAGTTCCTCCCGTAGGGCTCTCGCGGTAGCTGGGCTTTGACTTGGCTGGCTCGTCAGGTGAGAGTAGCATCCCTCGTTCGCGGTTTACCACGTCGAGGGATGGCACGGGTCTCCTCGCCGGATTCGGGTGCGGGGTGCTCCTTTGCAGCGTTCCGCGGTTTCCTCTGTCGAGTCATGGGATTGAGCGTCCTGACCACGATGCCTGCTGATATCACGAGAAGAGTGGATGTATATCTGCTCATATGGACTTAGTAGACAAGGCTCAGCGCAGGGAATTAGTGGATCCAACGCTAGAAGGCTGCCCTTGTACAATAGCACTATAATAAAATAAACTGAATTTCAGTTAACAAACGAGATCAGTAAAACATAAAAGGTGTAAAAGGTGTACAGGAATCAACTGATATTATTCAGTACCCGGCTAGATCAAAGTCTATGATCAAGCCAACATCACTCTCCATCCAACACCTGGAAAGGAATGGTATCATAAAGTGCAAGGTTGCAACCCACAGGCTTCCTACTAAAAAATAGGGTTGGGGTTTTGTTACAAAAGGGTTAGTAGGCATAAAATCCGGTTCTGGTACCAAAAGAGTTAAAGTCAAAAACACACACACAAATAATCAGTGCACATAATTAGAACAGAATGTTTACCACTTCTTTTCAATAACACTATCTACTCCTTATTCATCATTGAACATAGGATCTAGATCAAAAATATTGATCAAACAAAAACAAATCTCAATCACCAGCCATCAATAATACTCACTAGTTGGGCTTATTAGGACTGGCTGGGAGAGAGGTTGATTCTGCAATGTTGCTCTCGCCAGGTTTCAGAGGTATTGTGAGAGAGTATGTGTAGGCTAACTTTCCTCACTACTCAAATTTTCCCCTCCCATTTCAAACACCCGAGAGCCTGTCATTGGTTCATAGCAGTCGACAAGTCACCAGATGATGTTTATACTATTATGCATACTAGTACAGAGCGATCACGAGCCGGTTACATCACTGGCACGTGTCACATCTCCTCTTCCTTATCGTGATCGGGAAAGGAGATACGGGGGAACAAAGGGAGACCGCCAATGTGGGTGTCATCAGAGGAAAAACCCGTGATCAAACAGATATCGCTTCGGAATCGGCGCGTTGTTTGATGTTGAATTGTAATTAAAGTGGCGGCCCGAGAAAAGAAAGGGGGGGGGGGGGGGGCGGTGTAGATAAAGAAA
>CM065680.1:77371632-77389132 GCA_017654935.2 Phymorhynchus buccinoides | reverse complement strand
ATACCCTGTCGGATGAGTTCTTGCAAGAAACATGTCGAGATCACCAGAAAGAGCAAAGACAGCCTTTTCAAGGATCGGAACACTCACTTTGCTCTGGTTTCCCAGAAATCAAACCTTCAAAATGACGATTCCTCCTTGGCGAAGTTGCCGGAGAGAGAAGCCATTTTGGATGGGTGGGTGGAGGCCACTGAAGAGTAGTTGATGCTTTTTATTCTTTGTACTATTGTAGTGCAGTAAATAAAAATTGGAGCTATTTGTTTTGTTGTGAGCTAAGCTCCTTTTCCTAAACTGTATGAAATAGCTAAAAAAAAAATCATGCTTGTAAAAGTTGTAGTGTGGAAAATTCATGCAAACGATTTGGTCTGACTCAGGCGGCCATTGGAAAAGACAAGGCAATTGTCTTGTCATTCACTGAAATAATCTGACTTCCAGCACCTCCGCCAATGCCGATTTGATGGTTTGATTTCCAGGAAACCAGAGCACAGTGAGTGTTGTGATCTCTGTAAAGGGTGTTTTCCTGGTGATCTCAACGTGTTTCTTGCAAAAACTCATCCGTCAGGGTGTCCCTTTAAAAGGGGACCCACAAAATTATTGTGAGTTATCCAGTGTTTTTGAGTTATCAGGAATCCACTGAATAGCTAAATCTGAATTTTATGCCAAATTTAGGGTGTGCGCCTTATGATCAGGTACGCCTTAGTTATTGTCTGAAAAATATGGTAAGTTACTGTTGTAGAGTGTTGTTTTTAATATGCTCTTGTTGTTTACTTAGTCTCTAATTTGCAACATTAAATTTTACTAATTTTAGTGAAACATTTAACTTTTAAGTAATGATTCCTATTTTACTTTTGAGTAAATTGAGTCTAGATAGTCTGAGGTAAGGTAAAATCGGTTGGCCAGACTGTAGACAGTTTAGACAGCTTTTACTTAATAACTTAATTAAACAAATTATAAGGTCAAAGAAAGGTGACATTGATTTTCTTTCATAATCAATTGAGGTGGTCAGAAATACCATTGGCTCACTCTACTTCTAACTAGTAACTAAATTTCATAGTCCCACAACAACTGAAAATAAAATGCCATGGTATGATTTTCTTCCAGACGGACACCGGGACAGTGTCTGTGCTTTGTTTGGCTTATTATGTCAGGGTTCAGAAAGAAAAAGTGTGTGTGTGTCAAGGGTGCTTTTATTTGGCATTGTCCAGAAATCCAAGGTTTGGAGTGCCGAAAAGTGTAGCTTCCAGGTTGGGTCTTAAAGGGGCACCCTGACGGATAAGTTTTTTTTGCAAGAAACACGTCCAGATCACCAGGAAAACACACCTTTACAGAGATCGCAACACTCACTTTGCGATTCCTCCTTGGCGGAGGTGCTGGAAGTCAAATTCTTTCACCCAAAGAGAAGGCATGTGCTGTCTCTTTTCTAATGGCCGCCTGCGTTTAGACCAAATCGTTTGCACGAACTTTTCGCAATACAAGCCTTTTTATTTATTTATTAATTTTAATTTTATACAGTTTATCTAAAGGAGTTTTGCTCACAACAAAGGAAATAGCTCTTTTTTTTTTTTTTTTTACTGCACTACAAAAAAAGAAAACGCTTGAACCACAATGAGTGACCTCCACCCACCCATCATCCAGAATGGCTACTCTCTCCGGCATCTCCGCCAAGGAGGAATCGCCGTTTTGACGGTTTATATTTTTTTCTAAGAAACCAGAGCAAAGTGAGTGTTCCGATCCTTGAAAAGGCTGTCTTCTGGTGATCTCGACGTGTTTCTTGCAAAAAATCATCCGTCCGAGTACACCTTTAATAGTGGCAAAACAAAAACAAAACCCTCCAAACAATTTGTTTTTAAAAGGTCTTGAAGTTTTGTAAGCACTGATGTTAGTTTGTGCCAAAGCCACCACTATCACGCCCCAGCCCATCCCCCCCCCCACCCCCCCCCCTTCCCCCACCCAGTGCTTAAAAAATAGTTTTGTTGTTCGGTGGTAATGAAATATTCCGTGCCTTGATGAGCTTGAGTGTAATAATAGTAGTAGTAAAAACATGATTCTTATATAATCTTACCACACATTTAAATAGAAAACTAAACATACACACACACCATTATACTAGTTATAGTAACTATTACCTGACACTGACACACACAGAGCACACACACACACACACACACACACACACACAACCCTGTCACACAAATCACACACAGGTGTGTGGTATGCAATTTACTGGTGGCTAATTTTTGGCTCCATCATTGAAGGTAAACAGGATGCTGCCTCACATGACACTATGCTTGCCGAGTCATTGTAACCTGTCTTTCTTCTTCTTCTCTTGCTGCATCTCCTTATGAAAACATTAGCTTAACCCTTTCACTGCCAGCCAGATTTCAGACAAAAATGTCCATTTAATTTACCTGGGTAGAGAACGAAAAACCATCTGCATGTTAATGGGGATTCTTCCGTGACACATATAACATAAGCGTCTACCCTTACTTCCCCAAAATAAGGAAACAGGGATACTTGGTTGAAAGGCCCCAATTTGATGCCTTTTAATGACAAAGGTAATAAATGAAAACTATGGTTGCTAAAATGTGACTTTTGGCGAGTGAAAGGAGTAAGAGAATAAAAACTTGACTAAAGTACAAGTAATAAAGTTCTGCTTGTTAATTTAAATGTGACAAATTGATATTGGTCTTTGGTAATTCCACATAATTTTAGTGAAAATTGCTTGAAAATGAATAGATTGAACGGCGCGCGAGCTGGCCAAGCTGTCACTAAGACCTTAAACACCCCTATGTCCATGCATCAGTTTAGTCCCTTTATCAGATTGAACCGACCCTCCTTTTTTTCAGTCTTTTTTTTCCCCTGAGGGTGCCAGAATGATCAATTTATTGATCTTGGGCCCCAAAGAGAAGAAAAAGAAGATGTTTATCTTTGTTGTAAAATATGTGATTCTGTGCAGCATTCACTGCTAATGTGAATGTCACAGTGTGTTTATGGGTGTTTGAAAGTGCAAGCGTTGGATTATTATTGTTGTGATGTTATTGTGTCAGTGTTCTCGTACTCATGCACTCGTACACATTTTAAAGACTGCAGAATGATCACTGAAAAGAAGCCATAACACAGACAAGGGAGATCACATTGACAGCGTGAAAAAGGGTGAGTCATATGATGTTCAATCGAATGGCTCGCAGTGTAAAAAAAAAAAAAGAGAGAGACTAGAGACAGAGAGACTAACATGATGTCTATATAACATTTTTTTCGTAACACACTGAAGTAATAGGGACCAATATCTTGTGTGTACGGCAAACTGAAGACCGGTGTTAATGGAATGCTGATTTAATCGATCTCCTTTGAAACACCCACCCAAGTAACTCATTTGATCTGTGTGTTTTTCTCATGTGACCTCTTCTGCGGTGTCTTGATTTGATAGATCTCTAATTTTTGGAAAAACTGGCATTCCCACTACATTTTGTAACAAACAGACCTAGATTAAGATGAAAACCTGACATTATTATGTCAGATATGAAGAACTTGATATTTTATATATTTAATAGTTGTGATCTTCTTTCTTTCCAAAGGACATTGACTCAATTTATGGGTGGCTTAAATTATGCTGCAATAGGGTTAGTTAATGTGCAAGGCAGCCACCATAAATTATTACGGATTTCTTTCTGATGTTTTTTCTATTATTTCATATTTTGTGTTGTTTTAGTGTGTGTGTGTGTGTACATTTTTTTTAAAAATGAATAAAGCTGACTCTTTCTGTGAAGTCAGAGGTGGTTGGGATGTACCGTTGAATTATTGAATGCAGTCATGCTAATTGCTATCCAGAAAGAACATTGAAAGATTAAAGGACAGGGAAGAATATGTTTTCTGTTCCATTGGCTGTTGACTGGATAGGCATAGTAAAAGTTAGTATATGAAAGTTTATTCACTCTTGTGAAATAAATGAAAATGGTGGTCCACCAACTTTCATTTGTGGACCACATTTCATTTATTTCATCAAAGAGTTGAATAAACTTCATTCTTAACCTTTTACTATGTCCATCATTCACACAGACATGGACAGAAAACATACTTCTCCTGTCCTTTTAATCGTTCAAGTGTTCTTTTCTGGATAGCAATTAGCATGACTGGCATTCCAATTCATTCACGTACTCCAACACCTCTGCTTCACAGAAGAGTCATCTTTTACTTCATTTTTAAAAATGTACAACACACACCACCTAAAACAACAATACTAAAATATGAAATAAATCTAGAAAAAACATCAGAAAGAATTCCGTAATAATTTATGGTGCTGCCTTGCACATTACTACCCATATTGCCAGCATAATTTCAAGCCACCCCTAAATGATTCAATGTCCTTTGGAAAGAAAAGGAAGAATCACCTATTTAATATCTAAAATAATCAATTTCTTCTGCATATCTGCATAATAATGTCATTGTTTTCATCTTAATCTATTCTGTTTGTTCCAATGTATGGGACTGCATTTTTTCCAAACATTCAGAGATCTATTCAATCAAGCACCGCCGAGAGTTCCGCATGAGAAAACACACAGATCAAATGAGATTTACTTGGGTGGTGTTCAAAGGAGATCGATTAAATTCAGCATTCCCATTTAACACCGGCTTCAGTTTTGCCGTACACACAAGATATTGGTCCCTATTTACTTTCAGTGTTTGTTACGAAAAACTGTTACATAGACATCATGTTAGCTCTCTCTGTCTCTACTATCTCTCTTTTTTTGTTTTACACTGCTGAGCCATTCGATGAACATCATATGACTCCACCCTTTTTCACGCTGTCAATGTGATCTCCTTGTCTGGTGTTTATGGCTTTCTTTTCAGTGATCATTCTGCAGTCTTTAAAATGTGTACGAGTGACATGAGTACGAGAACACTGACACAATAACACCACAACATCTAATCCAACCTTGCACTTCAACACCCATAAACACACTGTGACCTTCACATTAGCATGAATGCTGCACAGAATCACATATTTTACAAAGATAAACATCTTCTTTGTCTTCTCTTTGGGGCCCAAGATCATAAGTGATCTTCGGGCACCTCAGGGGAAAAAAAAAGCTGGAAAAAAAGGGGGTCGGTTTCCACTGATAAAGGGCTAACCTGCTACATGGACATAGGGTGTTTGAGTTTTAGTGACACTGCCAGCTCGCGCCCGTTCATCTCTTCATGTCAAGCAATTTCACTACACATTTATTGTGATTTACAAAGACCAATATCAATTTTGTACATTACTTACAAGCAGAACTTTATTACTGTACTTTAGGTATTTTTATTACTCTTAACTCGTTCACCGCCAAAGTCGCATTTTGCACCACGGTGATTTCACACCTATGTCACTAAAAGGCATCAGAAAAAAAAAAAAAAAAGAAAAAAAAAAAAAAAAAATAAAAATTCATTGGGGTCTATTATCCAAAGACCCTATTGTCTTAGTTTGGGAAGTAAGGTAGACCTTATGTTTATGTTCACAGAAAATCACCATACTGCAGATGGTTTTCACGGGGGGGGGGGGTTCCTACCGGGAAATTTAATGGACATTTTTTGCTGAAATATGGCTGGCAGTGAAGGGTTAACTTAATGTGTTCATAGGAGAGCAGGCAAGAGAAGAAGAGACAGAACAGGGGCAATGAACTGGGCAAGCATAGTGTCAGGTGAGTCCAGCATCCTTGTTTACCTTACAATGATGAGCGCAAAAATTTGACCACCAGTAATTAACTATCACGCCACAAGACCTGGTGTGTGATTGTGTGTAGCGTGGTGACTGTGTGTTGTTGTGTGTGTCGTGTGTGTGGTGTGTGGTGTCAGTGTCACTGTAATAGTTACCTTTAATAACGTAGTATCAAATGTGTGTCGTGTTGTTTAGCCTTTTCCCTATTTACATGTGTGGTAAGAGTAGAAAAGAATTAGTTTTTTACTACTAATTAATTAATTACATCAAACATCAATCAAAGGCACAGGGAGTGAAAGGTCATGGAGGTTGTGGGAGGGGACAGGTTTGAGCTGCTAGTGTGATATTCTTAACAACTGACAACAAAACTATTTTTTATAGATGGGTGGGGGAAGTTATCGGGGGTGGGGTGGGGGAGGGGATGTGTAGGGGGTGATAGTGGTGGCTTTGGCACAAACTAACATCAGTGCTTACAAAAAACTCAAGACCTTTTAAAAAAAAAAAATTGTTTGGCCAGGGTTTTGTTTTTGTTTTGCCACTATTAAAGGGGCACCATGACGGATGTTTTTTTTGCAAAGAAACAAGTCGAGTTCACCAGAAACGACCAGCCTTTTCATGGTTCTGAAACACTCACTTTGCTCTGGTTTTCTTAGAACATCAAACCATCAAAACGGCGATTTTTTTTTGGTCCTTGGGCGGAGATGTCGGAGAGAGAAGCCATTTTGGATGGACTGGGGTGGAGGTCACTCATTGTGGTTCAAGCGTTGTTCTTGTTTTTGTAGTGGCAGTAAAACCAAAAAAAATGGAGCTATTTCCTTTGTTGCGAGCAAAACTCCTTTAGATAAACTGTATAAAATTTTAAATAAATAAATAAATAAAAGGCTTGTATTGCGAAAAGTTCATACAAACGAATTTGGTCTACAACTCAGAGCGGCCCGTTAGAAAGTCTGTAGACATCACAGTTCCTTTCTCTTTCTGGTGAAAGGGAATTTATGGGCACTTCAAGAAACTCCAGCCAAGGAGGAAATCGCAAACGCGAAGTGTTGCGATCTCTAAAAAGGGTGTTTTCCTGCTGATCTGGATGTGTTTCACGCAACAACTCATCCGTCAGGTTCCACCCTTAAGACCCAACCTGGAAGCTACCACTGTTCGGCACTCCAAACCTTGGATTTCTGGACAATGCCAAATAAAAGCACCCTTGACACACACACACTTTTTCTTTCTGAACCCTGACATAATAAGCCAAACAAAGCACAGACACTGTCCCGGTGTCCGTCTGGAAGAAAATCATACCATGGCATTTTATTTTCAGTTGTTGTGGGACTATGAAATTTAGTTACTAGTTAGAAGTAGAGTGAGCCAATGGTATTTCTGACCACCTCAATTGATTATGAAAGAAAATCAATGTCACCTTTCTTTGACCTTATAATTTGTTTAATTAAGTTATTAAGTAAAAGCTGTCTAAACTGTCTACAGTCTGGCCTCCAATACGAAGTTGATTTTGGGAAACCGCTTACCGAAACAATCAGACTATCTAGACTCAATTTACTCAAAAGTAAAATAGGAATCATTACTTAAAAGTTAAATGTTTCACTAAAATTAGTAAAATTTAATGTTGCAAATTAGAGACTAAGTAAACAACAAGAGCATATTAAAAACAACACTCTGGATAAAGGGTGCCTACACCAGTAACTTGCCCGCATATTTTGTTCAGACAATAACTAAGGCGTACCTGATTCATTCAAGGAGCCTCCATCGTGCACCTAAATTTGGCAGATAAAAATTCGAGATTTAGAGGGGGGGTGGGGCTATTCAGTTGGATTCCTGCCAGAAACTCAAAAAGACCGGGATCAATCGTTCACAATAATGTTTTACCTCGTGGGTCTTACGTCCCCGAGGCTTTAAGGGGGACACCAGCTGACGGATGAGGTTATATTTTGCAAGAAGCACACGTTAGACACTCACCAGGCAAACCCCCTTCTACCAGAGACACATCAACAAACACCTCATAAGGCCTGCCATACTGTTATTCCAGTAAATCAAACCGTCAAATCGGCAATTGGCGGAGGTGCTGGAAGTCATATTGTTTCAGTGAATTGTTTACAGATACAATGTGCCTTTGTCTCTTTTCTAATGGCTGCCTGTGTTTAGACCAAATCGTTTGCATGAATTTTCCACACTACAACTTTTACAAGCATGATTTTTTTTTTTAGCTATTTCATACAGTATACCAAAAATGAGTTTCGCTCACAACAAAGGAAAAAGCTCCAATTTTATTTTTACTGCACTAACAATAGTACAAAGACATAACCAGCATCAACTACTACTTCGCAGTGTCCCCCACCCACACCATCCAAAATGGCTTTTCTCTCCGGCATTTCCGCCAAGGAGGAATCGCCGTTTTATTTGACGGTTTGATTTATAGGAAAAAAGAGCAAAGTGAGTGTTTCCGATCCTTGAAAAAGGATGTCTTTCTCTTTGCTCTGGTGATCTCGACATGTTTCTTGCAAGAACTCATCCGACAGGGTATCCCTTTGATAATCCGTATAAATGTTAAAAAGTCTATTTATCTAAATAAAATACTGGCTATCTCAAAATAAAAATTCAGTCCCTTCAAATTTGACTTAAGCGATTTTCACTGTATACTATATTTTTCTTTCTTTCTTTTTACTATATTAATCAGTCACATTATAAAAGTACAAAAATAGGGCAGGGGCTTCAGTCTGAGAAATAAAAGTATCGCCTTATAAAAATACAGGTCAAACCTCTATTTTAAACTTCTAAAAAGTCTGGAAAATTCGCGGTTCATTAAATTGGAGGGGTCTTATAATTGCGGTCGGCTTAGACATACAAATTATAGTAGATGCCTTAACCCTTTCATCGCCATCCATTTTTCAGCCAAAACTTTCCAATTAAACTTACCTGGGAAGAGAAAATATTTCATCTGCAATTTTTGGGATTCCTTTGTGACATCCCTAAAATAGGGTCTATTCATAACCTCCCAAAACGAAGAACATAAGGTCACTGAATACCAGACCCTCATAACCTCTCACACAAGTTGATGCCTTTTCCGTCACAGTTAGTCAGTGACATGGGTGTTAAATGATTTGTGGTGCCCAAAGAGGAGACAGTGGCGATGAAAGGGTTAAAGCATCCATGCCAACCAAAAATTCAGTCAGCCTTAAATGATGAGGATGGTCTTTTAATTGAGGGTCTTAATTTCTGTTAATAATGAGGTTTGACTGTAAGTCCTGAAGGAAAGTGATGGTACTCGTAATTTAGAGTTCTGTAAGTAATTATCAACAATATCAATCTTTATCACGCATGGCGAGAAATAAAGGCATTGTGGGTGTAATTTTTAGTAAAGGCGCTCGTATGTGGTGCACCCTCTTCTGTGTTTGTGTCGTGTCGTGTTTGTGTGTGTGTTGTGTGGTGTGTCTCTTGTGTGTGCTTCTTTCCACTCTTTTCTTCATTTGTGTATCGCATTGTTAGTGTAGTTTCATTATTACAATTCATATCTTGGTATGCTTTAAGTTTAAACCAAGACAGGATATTTTCATAGTAATACGATTTGCTTTCTTTTTGTGTGTTTAATTTGTTTTGCTAATGGCAACTATGAAAAATTCTGGATAACCAGTAACTGAGTAACCATGCCAATACTTATTTACCATTTGGTATGAATACAAGATGTCATGTTATCTTCTATCTCTCGCTCTCTCTCCTCAACTTGACGGACCACACACACACTCAAGACCCGCGTGACTCACACAATGTCGCAGCGCGTGCACACAACACATACACAGTAACACACACACTCAAGGAACACATCATTAATATATACACACACAAGGCTGGAGTGACACACACACATAAAAGACATTCACAGTGTTTTTCTTTTATGTGTAGTGTGTGTCGTGACACAGTGGACACACATGCGCGAGACACCTGGTGGCACACATTGCGCCGCTTGGTGTGGCAAAAAAAAAAAGACACATCACACACCACACACAAGATGGACACACACACACACAAGTCACCACACCGCAACCCACGTGCAGACACGACACACACAGTAACAGTACTAGAACAGACACATACTGACACACGCCGGGATCTAATCTTGTCCAGCGGAACATCATACTCATAGGTCCATTAGACCAGATCTTCTCTCGAGAGAAAACTAGTAATATGGGTAGGGACAGTTTTTATTTCGAGTCCTAAAACAATATGTCACTCATGTGGAACAATCAACGAAAAGCAACAAACGGGCACAATATATCAATTAAGATAAAGTATGTATACATCAAAAACTGTTTTCAAGGACACTGAAGTTGCAATCAACCACTATCGTTGCTCCACCGTAATACACTAGACTGTAGACAGCAGGCTAAGAAGACAGATGGAGACTACACTAGGTCATTTTTTCACAAAATAAATTATGTGGTGCTCAATGACTTGATGACACGGTGCTATGAAGCTCTATTTGAATGATGTCTTCTGCACAGTGACATCAACCCACAGTGTACACACTACACAAAACTGTATCCAACAAAACCTTCAGAAACTGAATCTAAACCATGGGGGAAAAAAGGAGAACTTACTTGTGACGGAGCATTTTTGTTGTTCACGCAGGCCATAATAGTTTTGTACTGGGTGCACATATACAGTGACCTTACAGGGAGACAGTGGGAGACATCAGATGTAGAAACTAGAATACTTCAGGCCACTGAAATCACTTTGACATGTGTCCTACATACTTGGCCTGAAAATCACTTTGATCTGTGTATTACTATTACTTGTAGTTGTATTAAAGTATGTGTGTCCCCTTAAATAGTGCTTGGTGTGTTTTCTCAGTGTGTTTTACTTGTGCAAAAATAAAAAATCTATTGTGTGTGTGTTTGTGGAGGTGGGGTGTGTGTGTGCCACCAGCATTGTGTGTGTGTGGGTGTGTGTGTGTGTGTGTGCTTGCATTTGAGGTGGATAACTTTAGGGATAGGCCTAGACCACAATGTGTCGTGAGCCAAAATCAAATCCTAGACAAACCGAACAACACGATCAATATTTTGCAGTGGGTTTCGAGGTCGACTATATTAGGTAACTGTGCAACGTATCCCACGCACAGTAAAGCTGCGTGTGGTGGTTGGCTAATTTCCGTCTTTGTTTACGTGGTTCAGCGTGGATCCTAAATTTTTTTTTTAATTCGAGCAATCCAGGACATAACCCATTGACCTCTCTCAAACTTAAATAACCCCAAGAGACCAGTCAAGACTGTGAAATCTATAATCGGAGCACTACCAAATACATCAGTGAATTTATACAGAGAATCCATAATCTGTTTACCGTCAAAGGTTTCCAACAGCTCAAATGCAAAACACTTCCCAGCGAAATCGCAAGCTGTCACGATCTCTCAGTTGCCGATAGTGACGTCACATGACAGCGACCTCTGCTATCTTTTTTCCTGTGTGAATGCAAACATTAATAATTAGAATACCCCCCACATGCAACACTTGTTTGATCCTCGGCCTTCAGTGATCACATTACAACATCCATTCTCCAAATCTCTCTTCTGACTCTGTCCTATCTCTCTCATTCGCATTGTCGCGATCCTCCATTATTCTCTTCTGATGTGTCTCAGCCGTCTCGCTATCATACTCGTCTCCTATATTCAGACCGTTCTCTCGCTCCTCAAAATCGCTTGTCTTCTCTCAATCCTCTCAAGCTCCCGGTTCGCATTCGGTTAAATCGCTGTAATCTATTAGCAGCTGGTATTAAGCCTAGTCTATCCTTTATACATATATAGGGCCTATGCGTATCTTATTGTTATATATGCTTTATATATTATTGATACACTATGGAAGACTCCCCCCTGAGTGAGTGAGTGCACGAGTGTGGGGCCCCTCTGTGCCAGTGTGTGTGTGTGTGTGTGTGTGGGTGTGTGGCAGATATGTTGATGTGCGTGTAGCTCGGCCGCGTCAGCGGTGCGTGTAGTGCGTGCCGCCGCGTCCGCGGTCGGCGGTGTGTGGTTGTCTGTTAGCAGTGTGCGTTGCGTGCGTGCGTGTATGTTTTGCGTGATGTGCGGTGCGCGCGCGGGCAGCGTGTTGTTTACTGTGCCTCTGTGCGTGAGTGTGTGCATATGTGGTGTGTTCGTGCGTATGTGGTGTGTGGCGCGTGCGTGCGTTGTATGTGTGTGTGTGCGTGCATGTATGCGTAGTGTGGTGCGTACGGTGCGTGTAGGCCTCATGTTTGTGTGGTGTGGCGTGATTGTGTGCTGTGTGTGCGTGTGTGTGTGTGCTTGCGTGTGTGTGTGTGCGAGTGTGTGTGGTGTGTGCCGTGCTTGTGTGGTCGTGTGTGTGTGTGGGTGTGTGTGGGCGTGTGTGTGCGTGCGTGCGTGCGCGTACGGGTTGCACAGTGGTGTGTGTTGTGTGCGTGCGTGTGTGTAGTGTGTGTGTGCGTGCGCAATGTGTGTGTTGTGTAGCGTGCCAGTGCTCGCGTGCGGTGCGTGCGTGCGTGTATCTGTGGTGTTGGTCCAGTGTCACGATGTTGTGTTGTGCCACCGTGTGCGTGCGTGTATCTGTGTAGGGGACTTCTCTTTGTGTGCGTCAGTGTGGTTCGGTGTGTGCCAGCCGCGGCGCGGCGCAAAAAAAAAAAAGGCGCGATTGTGGTGTGTGGTTTGGCGTTGCGTGTAGTGTGTGTGTACGTGCATATGCGCTGTGCGGCGCCACTCTGCGCGGGGGGCGAGAGCATGCTGCTGCCGGCGTGTGTGTGTGTGCGTGGCCTGCGGTGCACTAGGTTGTGGGTGTTGTATGCGGTTCTGTGTGTGTGTGTGTGTGTGTGTGTTATGCTGTGGTTTGCTCTCTGTGTGGGCTGTGTGTGTGTGTGTGTGATGTGTGTGTGTGTGTGGTTTGTATGTGTTTGTGTTGTGTGTGTGTGTGTATGTGTACATGTGTGCTTCGCGGTGTGCGGTTCAAACACTCCAAACTGAATATGGGATAGGCCTATAACTTGATTAAAATTCTTATATCTGCACTGTACGGCCCAGAAGATGGGACAGCAACAAAAAAAAGACAACAAAGATTTAGTGGCAGACGGGATATAAAAAAGCCCATGGGCGGGTTAGAAGCCCACCCCATTTATCTCATGACATAAAGAAAATTTCAGTCAAATTTGCACAGAAGACGAGTGCTAAACATTAACACTCGTATCATTTGCAAAATGTGACTGAAATTTGCTTTAATTTCATGAGATAATTGGCATGGGAGTAAGTCGTACCCGCATCATAAGTGCTTCAGTATTACCACCTTCTTACCACTACATCAGTTTTCTTCTTTACCGGTCCCAAGTAGGGAAAGAGCGGGGTAAAAAGCGCATGGGCGGGTAAGAAGCCCACCCCAATTATCTGTTGAAATGAAACAAATTCCAGTTTCATTTGCGTTGCCCTTGAGACGAGCGTTAATATTCTAGCATTTCGTCTCATGGGCAAAATTTGACTGATTTTTGCTTCAGTTCATGAAATAATTGGGATGGGCTTCTTACCCGCCCATGCGCTTTTTACCCCGTCACTAACATTAACGCTCGTCTCATGGGCAAATTTGACTGAAATTTCTTTATTTCATGAGATAATTGGGGGGGGCTCTTACCCGCCATGTGCTTTTTACCCCGTCTTCCCCTATAAGGTAATTTAAGTGATTCAAAAGTTGATAAGATATGCCATCCAAACCAACGGAAGATTTGTTTGAAGAAAAAGATTCCAAACATTCAATAAATTCATCAAATTGAATCGGAGCATTAAGATAGTGTGCATTATCAGGTTTCGGTCAGTATTTTTTTAATTATATTAAGTAACTTTGCATTCTTTTCTTTTGTATATTTAAAACTATCACTGAGTATCACATCCTAATTAGTTGATAAGCTGTTGTTAGTAATTAGTGGTTCCTGGAACATTTCGGCTTTTCTCAGGGTGGTTGGGAATTGCTTATTCTCTACCTTTATTGGATTTACAATGAGTAAGCCATTTTTCATTTCTTTAACTTTTTCCCCATCCTTTCCCCATTCCAGAACACTTCGTCTCTCTCCCCTCTCTCGATCTCATCTCCTCTCACTCTCATCTCCCATCTCTGTCTCCTCTTCCTACTCGTCTCCTCTCTCCTCTCTCTCCTCCTCTCGTCTCTCCTTCTATCTCACTCCGGCTCTTCTTCGCTCTCACTCTCTCATCTCAAATACAACTCTCGTCTCCTCCGTCCTCTCTCTCTCTCTGTCTGTGTCCTCTCTATCTCTTCTTTCTTTTGAAAAGGTGGCACACTCTGCTCTCTCTCCTCCATCCGGCCTCTCTCTCTTCTCTCTCTCTTCTCTCTTCCTCGCCCTCTCTCTCCTTCTCTCTCCCTCTCTCTCTCTCACTCCTCCCCTCCAGTCCTCCTCTCTCTCTCCTCATCGCTCTCTCGTCTCTCTCTCTCGTCCTCTCCTCGACACGTCGTTTTGCGTCGCTCTGTTCGAGATATGATGCGGTGTCCTATATATATATCATATCGTGCTCTATTTTCACAAGTCTGACTGTGGTCTGTTTGTTCTGTCTCTATCTTTGTTCTTTCTCCAGCTGTCCTCTGGTCGCACTCTCCTCTCCTCTCTCGTCTCTTTCGGGCTTTTGGTAGCCGTAAATTTGTGGCATCTCATAGCCCTATATGATGGCGTTGCTTCTCCACACACCGCTCATTGTCCATTTCCGAATCCCCGGGCGACTTTCGCGAGCCGCAGAGCCAAACCTCCCAGCTTTTTTCACAGGTTGCAGAAAAATCCGATCCGCATCTTCCACAAGGGGAAGCGAATTCTATGTTTCGCGGCGGAGGTTCGGGCGGAGGCCGTATCATGAGGCACCACAAACCGAGGAGACAACTTCACTACTGCCTGAGATCACATTCGGTGGGGTTTCAGTGGATGCCTGTTCAGACAAAAAGAAACCATGCACCGACTAAACAAAACCCCCTACTGACGACACTATTCTCTTATTTCGCGAGGAACCAGAGCGTGAGTGATGTCCTCTCCTCCGAGGCGGCGCCACCACGACCGTCCACACCCGATAGCTCCCCAGAACACACCACTGAATTCCCCATGAAGTCTTTGACCCGAACGGCACCAAGGCAGGCATAGACTTGATTGAAAACCGAAACTGAGGAGGTCCCATGAGAACCGGGCATGCAAAAGCCACAATAATTTGAGTATTTTTGTAATTTTTTAATTTAATGATTGATGACGGGAAATGAGCGTTTGACTATGATGATGAATGATGTCTATGAAGTTTCCCGTATTATGCGGTCTGACACTACTGAACAAGGGCTGTATTCTAAATCCTACGCTTTCCTTTCAATAATGTATCCATGGCGTTAAAAACACAACCAGAGGCCCGAGAACTCCTAACAGACACCTGCATGTTGGTCATTGAAATGAGAGCACACAACTTACAACACTCTCCCCACAACACTCTCTCCAAGTCATAATGCGCATCCTTTAAAGGCCAATAGTTAATCGGATTAAAGCTCGACATTGTGGTGCTTCAGATTCAGGGCAGTCTTTTTTCTTTCCTCCTTTTTCCCATTGAGGGGGTGTGTTGAGGGCCCATGACCCACTCACGCTAGGTCACGATTGTTTCTGGGTAGGAGTTCGGTCCCGCAGGACCGCCAAAAAACCCGCCCTCGCCTCTGATGGTATTCGAACCCGTGACCTCTCACCCTCACCAGCCATTAGTCCCGCGACGCTAACAATAGTTCTAACTTAACTACAAAACACTACTACACACCGAACTAACAAAAACCACCACGGAGGGGCGGCTGGTAGAAAAAAAAAGAAGAAGAAAGGCTTTAATGTTGAAAATTATCTTCCTCTTCCTTTTCTTCCCCCTATTCATCATATCATTTAGGTGGCGGCTTGCGGCGCTTGGGACCCCTAAAAGCAAAAGCCCCGCATGTGGCCTAGGCATCCTAGTGTTGCTAGTTCATACTCCTCTCGTTCTCTATAATAATACTACTCTCTTCTCTCTACTCTCTCCTCGCCTAAGCTCATCTCTTCTCTCGTCTGCTCTTCTCTCGTCTTGCTCTTCGGTCTACTCTCATCACGCTCCTCATCCTCCTCCTCCCATCTCTCTCCCTTCAGTTCCTCTCTTCTCTCTCTCTCTCTCTCTTCTCTTTCCCTCATCATCTCTCCTCTCAGCTGTCATCCCTCTCTCCTGGTAGTCGTCGTCCTCTCCATCATCACTCAACTCTCCGTCTAGTTCCTCCTCTCTCCTCCTCCTCTCTCTCACGTCTCCTCTCTTCATCCTCTCTCCTCTCCTCTCTCGTCTCTCAACCTAGCTCCTCTCTCCAGCACTCCGTCCTCCACTCTGTCTTCCTCCACTCAATCAATCCTCTCTCCTACCTCTCCTCGCATCTCCTCCATTCTCATCCTCGCGTCTCTCCTTCTCATCTCTTCTTCTCTCCTCTCGTCCGCTCTCTCTCTCATCCTCCTTCTCTCCTCCTCCATCTCTACCGTCCTCTCGCTCTCCGCATCTATCCTCTCTTCTCTCATTCCTCTCCTCGCCTCCCACTCTCGTCGCTCTCTCTCTCTCTTCTCCTCTCTCTCCTCTCTCATCGCTCTCCATCTCTCCTCTCTTCTCCTCTCTCGTCCGTCATCTGCTCACTCCTCTCTCTCCTTACTCGTCTCCCTCTCTCTTCCCCTCTCTCTCTCTCTCCTCCCATCTCTCTCTCTCCTCACTCTCCTCTCTCTCCGCCTCTCTCTCTCCTCTCGCTCTCACCGTCCCCTCTCGTACTCCATCTCCTCTCTCTTCGCTCCTCCTCCTCCCTTCTCCCCTCTCTCTCTCCACCTCTCCCTCCTCCATCTCCTCCCTCTCGTCTCCTCCTCTTCTCTCTCTTTCTTCGCTCTCTCTCTCTCTCTCCGCCTCTCCTCCTCTCCTCTCTCTCTCCGCTCTCCCCAGCAATCTCCCTCTCTCTCCACTCTCTCGTCCTCTCTCTTCCCTCCTCTCTCCTCTCGCTCTCTCTCACCCATCCTCCGCCTCTCGCCCACTCTCTCCTCTCATCCCTCTCACTCCTCCCTCTCTCGTCTCCTCCTCTCCTCTCTCTCCTCCTCCTAGGGCCTCTCCCGCCCGTTCCTCCTCTCCTCCTCTCCTCTCCTCACCTCTCTCTCTCCTCTCGTCCTCGACTCTCCTCTCTCTCCCTCTCTCTTCTCTCTCCAACGTCTCTCTCTCTCCCTCTCTCGCTCTCTCTCGCCCCTCATCAGCTCCTCTCTTCCTCTCACTCTCTCTCTATCGCCTCTCTCCTCTCTCTCTCACTCGGCTGCTCCTCTCTCTCTCCCCTCTCGCTCCTACTCTGCCTCTCCCTCTCACATCTCTCTTCCGCTCTCTCTCATCTATTTCTCCCCGCATAATCCGTCAGGTCTAAATCAATCTCCTCGATCCTCTGTCTCAAGTCATATTCTTCCAGTCTCGAATCCCCCCTGACATCGTCCTCTCTATGGAGTCCCGCCCGTTCCTCCTCCAAAAAGATTCCCTCTCTCACGATCTTCTTCTCCAATGTCTCGGCTCCGTCTCGCTTCTCTCTACTCCGCTCAGTCTCTACTCTCTCTTCTCTCCGCTCCTGACGTTCTCCAATCCTCGTTCCTTCATCGGTCCTCTCTCCTTACACTCCCTCATCCTCCTCTTCCTCCTCCCTCTCCCCTATCTTCCTCCTCCTTCTCGCTTCCTTCCTCTCCTCTCTCTTCTTTCCCTCTCTCATCCTCTCCGCCTCTCCTCTCACCTCTCTCCTCTCTCTCCTCCTCCTTCTCCTCCTC
>CM065680.1:77293464-77371132 GCA_017654935.2 Phymorhynchus buccinoides | reverse complement strand
TGAGTACCTGGCACAATAACCTTTGAATGGAGGGATCTAGGACGCTCAAATTGTGCATGCAGGTAGGTACTTTGGATATCTAGGCCAGGTTTGAAAATGAGTCAAAGGTCAGGGCAATTTGGCTCATGTTTATTGTGAAAAAAGCTAGAATCTAAGAGAAGAAAACAGCGATTCAAAGTGAAATGTGGGCCCTTTAGTCACTCAAGTAGATACTTTAGTGTTAATTGTTATACTCAGAAGTGCGTAGCTCAAATCCCCATCTCCCGCAATGAATTTCAGGCCAGTACTTCACAAAACATAGCAAAATTTCACCCGATACACAGCTTTAAAAAAATGTTAGTAATTTATAAAGAGAGACTCTCTCAAATATCCCGGTGACCATTCATATTTTGTGCGCTTATTTTGATTGTGAAGATACAATTAACACTGCATTAAAAGAGATGTTTTCATGCACTTGTGATTTTGCACCACAAATTGTGTAAGAATATTAGTGTCTTACACATGAAACAAAGGCTTCTGTAGTTGCAGTTTTAACACATTTTTATTCCTTCCTCTTTCATTCTTCCTCTCCACAGTTCCTTCATTCACACACACTTTCATCTTTCATCCATCAACAGTTTTTTCTATACAAAGGAACAAAATTAATGTTAACATATCAAAGTATTCACCTCTATTGAAGTGGACCATTTCAATTATCAATTATGTCTTTCACAAGAGAGAAGGGTTTCAATTTTTTAACAAACAAAACAAAACAAAACTATATTAACAGAACACTTGTGGACAAGCACGCATCAGGCATAAATACCATCATATAGATGCCCTAGAGTCAGCATGGACCATCCCCAGACAGCCCACCGACCCACCATCAAACTCACCGCCAAAAATCAACAACCTGCATCCAAAAAACCCCAGAGGAAACATACATAACATAGCACAATCCCTATTTTATATTGTTTTCGGTCGTTCGCAACACAATCACCAAATTCTGCATCAAGCCCAACAATATGCCACCGGACCATCCAGAGACAGCCCGTCCCGACCCCGAGGCATCGATATACTTTAAGAACATCAGTGCGAACAATTGTATATTTTCCCTGCGCATAAGCATACTCATACCGTACCCGCGCGCGCTCGCACCTATCCACATACTCCCATACCACTCACATACATACACCCAAAAGGTACACACAAACTTCTAAAAAAAACATTGTTAGAGCTACAGTGTTCCATCCTCCAGTTAGAAATCATAAACAGTACTGACACAATTTACATTTCAATGTTTATATAAGGGAACCAACTGATTCTTACTTTTGCATACTGGTTATTAACTATTGCATTGTATATTTCTACTTTGTATCTGTATTTAGCCCTTTCAATGCTAGTCATGTTTCAGCCAAAACATTCCATTAAACTTACCTGGCAAGAAAAAATATTCTGTCTGCAATATTGGGGATTCCTCTGTGACATGCATAAAATAAGGCCTCTCCTTACCTCCCAAACATAAGAACATGTCAGTGGATACCAGACCCTCATTTGATGCCTTTAAGTGACATGGGTGTTAAATCATTGTGGTGCCAAGAGGCGACAGTGGCGATGAAACAGGCATCAGAATACTCCAGAGTCCAATCCGCGGACGAACAACACTCGCCATGACTCGGAGTCGACATCGAGTCGGACCCCACAAAACTCGGCATCATTGCGATCATTCGCTACCCGATTTCTCGCGGAAAAGTTCAAAGTTCTCACATCATCGTAGTCTCCCGCGATCATATCCTCTAAATCGACTCATTTAAAACCCAAATCACAATCACTGTCATCAAAACAAACTCTGAAACAGTGAAAGTAGGAGTCTAGAGAGCTCTAAACGCGGAAGAAAAAAACAAACATGGCCGCGATTTTTTGTTTCCAAAGGCGCAGTATGAAAACAAACCGTTTAAGAATACCATTTGAGAATAAGATCGTGCTGCCTCATGAAGTACAAACCGCGGCCGGCAGTGCCATAACCGCGGCCAGTGGCTACCAAAACCGCGGATCTGCGGACCGTTCTGATGCCTGATGAAAGGGTTACAAAGGTCACAGATAAATAAATCCAAGAGTGGGTGAGTTTGAAAAAAGAATTTTCTTCATTGAAGACAATAAATACATTTGATTGATTGAGTTCATTTTACATTTATATGGCTTCTGTAGTTGCTGTATTGGCTGCTGTTTCTACAGGCTAAACTAACAAACTTATTGAAAACTCCTTTGGTCTGTGTGTTCAGCACTCACTTGAGAAAATGAATGAAAGCCACAATATACTCACACAAACACATAATAGTTTAAAAAACCCCAGACACATTCACATTTTGGGTGGTCGTTTTATTGCAGCATAGATATAAATAGATATAAATCAGTTGTAGATTTTCACACACATCTGTAATATGCATATAAAGTGTACAAGCATCTGTACATGAACATTTTGTGTGTGTATAATGCATGACAGAATGCCATTTGTGGTCCCGTTTTATTTATTTACTTGTTACTACAGTATATACAAAAAACAAAACAAAAACCTGAAGTTACTGAGTATACTGGGCTTACTTATTCCCTTGCTAGTATGCTATCATTGTTCCAGGTTCTACATTTACAGTGTGTTAATTTTAAATCAACAATGAACTACAGCTGACAGTAACATTAATCATATTTGCTCATAACTGGAAACTACTAAGAAAGCCTATGACCTTCCAAACCTGAAATGCAACACCCCCCCCCCCCCCCCCCCCCCCCCCCCCCCCTCAAAAAAAAAGAAAAGAAAAATCCCCCAAAATGAATGTGAAACACAAAGCTAAAATACAACAATCCAAACAATCAGAAGCTTCAAATGCAAAAATCTAAACATTCTCAATCCTGAAATCATGCAGCCCTGAATACAGGTATGTGAGAGGGCCTCAAACAAAAAAGCGTAGACGATGGTATTGTTATAGTAAGTCAGCAAACAAAACTGTCTCTGACATCAATTTTTTTTCACGGCTCGCCTACGCGGATCTTACTGTCCGATAGTTTCATCCAGCCAAGCCCTGTCAAATTTGTGTTGGCATCCTTTGTCGATCTCCTCTTTCCTCACATCTATTACAGTGATCTATGGTGTGATAAATAATGTTCATGGTTGACGATGAAACAGAAGTCATTCAATAGCTTTGAAAACAACCACATCCTCCTTCAAAATCATAGCCGAACACATAAAAATGAGGCATTGCCATTGGACGTAACTGGCCAACCACAGAGAAGCTTACGAAATTCAGTCAGGGAATGTACTCACACTACAAACTGCTTTCATCTTCACTGTGTGTGCCCAAAGAAAGTTTACCGAACCTGACAATCTGTACAATCGTCTCTCTCTGTGTACTTTTTTTAGTTTTTTTATAGTCAAATAGAAAAAGCGCATTTACGCTTACATCTATGGTATTTCACTCATGCACATTTTTTTCTTATCAACCATTTTCCCTCGCATTCTAGCATACAGAGCTAAGCAATTATGACAGGCATGATCAGCTCAAAAAAATGTTCCGGGCTATAAACCGCTACTTTTTTCTTCAACTTTGACCCTTGCGGCTAAAACAACGATTGCGGCTAATTTGTGAATATTTTCCCTTTCGTATTTTAGGCTGGTCATCAACTCCAGTCTGTGCATGTTGACATCGCTAATCTTGGTAAAAATGAACCGTTCTCAGACCAATAGTGAGGAATTTCATCAGCGATAACACGATCTGACCACTAAATTTCACCACTTTTATGCACATACATTTTTCTTCACTGAGCAGTTTATGATCAAAGTTTGAACTGAAACGGTCACGATCGTGTCAATCAAACGGAAATGTGAAGTCAACTTCCAAGTTGAAACTAAGTGATCGGTCTCACTCCACAAGTTGGAACTAAGTGATTGGTTAAACTTTACAAAAAAGAAGCTGAGAAGCAGCTCCTTTGCTTTATTAAACCGATAAATCAGCATTAACGTCTGCACTGAAACACTTGCTGAATGCAAACAACTCACAAAAGCCAATAATTGAACACAGCAGGCGCATTAGTGTTTGCCGGTATTACGTATCTGCGGAGTGCGCTTCGCCATTTTCTTTACTGATGGCCGAGTTGGATGCGAACAGAAAGTTGTGTGTGTGCAAACTTTGACTGATGACTGAAACTGCCAGTGCATTACTTTGTGTTGTGTTGTGTCGTTGTGCATAATCCAGTGGGTCCGCTATGTCGAAGATTAGGTCTGTACTGTGCAGTTTGTGCACGAGTGCAACACGGACCGTCAACTACGATACTAGTTGCCGTGGCTTTCGAGCATTCATTTGCTTGTCGGGTCAGGTTCTTTTCTTTTTTTTCAGTCTCTTGCGGCTTAATCGTTGTTTTTTGCAGAATTTTAATCAAATTCAGGGGGTGCGGCTTAGACAAGGGTGCACTTTGTAGACCAGAAAATACGGTATTGTTATTTCAACTAGCATATATTGACATTTCACATTTGTTTCTTTTGAACACTTTGTGTCCCAACATAATAGAAAGCTGTCATCCTAGCATAAAACAGTTTTCTTGTCCTTACAACAACGCCCATGAACAAGACCTTATCGGTTATCCTATATTTCAACTCTTTTTTGTCCTAACATGGACAGCACTAGTTACTGATTAGCTATCAGTCTTAGTTACTGATGAGACTCAATAGCACAGAGCACCTTGTCCCCTGTTTAACTGGCGCCCTGTCGCAGGCGCTGGAAGTCCCACAGCCACTGGTTGATGGCCATCATGTCAGAGTCGATGCCCTGGTCCTTCAGGCTCTGCAGCTCCTTCTGCAGTCTGGAACACACCACAGCATTAAGGCATAACCAAAACACATCCCACTTATTTTCTTTTCACACTCGCATGCTTAAATTTGCCCAGGCTGTTCAGGCTCTGTGGCTCCTTCTGCAGTCTGGAACACACCATAGCATTGAGGCATAACCAAAACACATCCCACTTATTTTGTCGTTTCACACTCGCATGCTTAAATTTGCCCAGGCTGTTCAGGCTTTGTGGCTTTTTCTGCAGTCTGGATCATACTACGGCATTGCATGCAGCTACCGAAACATTTTGTTCCACACGTCTTTATTACAAAAACCATACCACACTGGTTTCACACACACACACAATGACCTGGGTCGTCAGGCTCTATAACTCCTTCTGGAGTCTGAAATATACCATGGCATTGGAGTGAACATGACCCTGTGTACACACACACCTTGTCTCTTCAGGTTCTGTAGCAACTTCTGAAATAACAATCAAAATAAAGTCACATGGCTATAAACTCAGAAGCAGCTGTAAATATTTCTCATAAAACTTTTTCTTTAAAGGCAAGAGAGGACAGGTTACAAAAGCTAATGACAGGCATACTTACATAAACTTCTGTTGGAGCTTTTCTTTGGATTCACTGGACAATTCTTTGCACGTTGACTTAAGCTGAAACACAAAATTGAGATATTGTGACATTGCCTCACAGAAGGAAAAACACAGCATATTTACTGCATAAAAATGACATTTTGCATCTCATATACATAATGCAATGTCACAAGCTTCAATGTCGCCCTATCACAAACCTTCTACAAAAATACATGATGAGAAAATTCTCAGGATTCAAGTTATTCTTCTAGTCACAGAATTAATGCAGTTTGACCTTTTATCAACAGGAACAACATGCAAAGGGAGACAACATGAGTCATGCTTTTCATTGTAACATATCACTCGCAGAAAACTAAATTTTAGTCAATGTTGGACTAGATAGATTATCCATCTTAAAAAACAAGTTATCCTGCTGGCACATGTTTATTCTCATGAATTGTACTTTTCATTGCGACATCACTTACCACAAGGGACATTTTAGACCTAGATAGAGTATCTATTTTCAAAAACGAGTTATCTTGCTGGCACATGTTTATTCTCATGAATTGTACTTTTCATTGTGACATCACTTACCACAAGGGACATTTTATGACAATTGTGACCTAGATAGAGTATCTATTTTCAAAAACAAGTTATCTTGCTGGCACATGTTTATTCTCATGAATTGTACTTTTCATTGCAACATCACTTACCACAAGGGACATTTTATGACATTTTTGACCTAGAGTATCTATTTTCAAAAACAAGTTATCTTGCTGGCACATGTTTATTCTCATGAATTGTACTTTTCATTGCGACATCACTTACCACAAGGGACATTTTATGACAATTGTCTCATGAATTGTACTTTTCATTGCGACATCACTTACCACAAGGGACATTTTATGACAATTGTGACCTAGATAGAGTATCTATTTTCAAAAACAAAAGTTATCTTGCTGGCACATGTTTATTCTCATGAATTGTACTTTTCATTGCGACATCACTTACCACAAGGGACATTTTATGACAATTGTGACCTAGATAGAGTATCTATTTTCAAAAACAAGTTATCCTGCTGGCACATGTTTATTCTCATGAATTGTACTTTTCATTGCGACATCACTTACCACAAGGGACATTTTATGACAATTGTGACCTAGATAGAGTATCTATTTTCAAAAACAAGTTATCTTGCTGGCACATGTTTATTCTCATGAATTGTACTTTTCATTGCGACATCACTTACCACAAGGGACATTTTATGACAATTGTGACCTAGATAGAGTATCTATTTTCAAAAACAAAAGTTATCTTGCTGGCACATGTTTATTCTCATGAATTGTACTTTTCATTGCGACATCACTTACCACAAGGGACATTTTAGACCTAGATAGAGTATCTATTTTCAAAAACAAAAGTTATCCTGCTGGCACATGTTTATTCTCATGAATTGTACTTTTCATTGCGACATCACTTACCACAAGGGACATTTTATGACAATTGTGACCTAGATAGAGTATCTATTTTCAAAAACAAGTTATCTTGCTGGCACATGTTTATTCTCATGAATTGTACTTTTCATTGCGACATCACTTACCACAAGGGACATTTTATATTGTGACCTAGATAGAGTATCTATTTTCAAAAACAAAAGTTATCCTGCTGGCACATGTTTATTCTCATGAATTGTACTTTTCATTGCGACATCACTTACCACAAGGGACATTTTATGACAATTGTGACCTAGATAGAGTATCTATTTTCAAAAACAAGTTATCCTGCTGGCACATGTTTATTCTCATGAATTGTACTTTTCATTGCGACATCACTTACCACAAGGGACATTTTATGACAATTGTGACCTAGATAGAGTATCTATTTTCAAAAACAAAAGTTATCCTGCTGGCACATGTTTATTCTCATGAATTGTACTTTTCATTGCGACATCACTTACCACAAGGGACATTTTATGACAATTGTGACCTAGATAGAGTATCTATTTTCAAAAACAAGTTATCTTGCTGGCACATGTTTATTCTCATGAATTGTACTTTTCATTGCGACATCACTTACCACAAGGGACATTTTATGACAATTGTGACCTAGATAGAGTATCTATTTTCAAAAACAAGTTATCTTGCTGGCACATGTTTATTCTCATGAATTGTACTTTTCATTGCGACATCACTTACCACAAGGGACATTTTATGACAATTGTGACCTAGATAGAGTATCTATTTTCAAAAACAAAAGTTATCTTGCTGGCACATGTTTATTGTCTCTTGATGGTTACACTGCATTTTTTATATACATATATTATCTATTAAAATGCTACAATAATTTGGTTAATCGATATATTCTCTATTAACCCCGTGACTGCCAGTTAAAATTAACGAAAAAATCATTGGGCAAATAATGTCATGAAAAAGACAACTGATAGAGCCAATCTAAGAAAATGGTCTGGGGATATCACTCTCTTGATTATGTTAGAGCAAAAGCCAGCATATCAGGGTTATTCCTCTTCATCTGAAGACATCATCAGTGGTGTCATCAGGTCAGTATGTAATACGTTGGTGGCAGTCAAGGGGTTAAGACACTTTTACGTGTAAACAAAGAGAGTTAAAGATGGTAAAACAATAAGAGTAGAAAATGATCGAAAATAATGTACAATTTTCTTACAATGTATGCATGATTTACTCTTACACATGTGGATCATGCATACACAAGACACGGAGATAAAACACAGATATAAAGTAACAAAGCGCTACAAAGCAGAAACATTATTGAATTTACTCTAACCTCAAGACTGCCTTCATAAACATACACTTAACATGGTATCTGTTCATGGGAACTACTTTTACATATAACCAAAACATGTCTGTTACGTCACACATTGTGGGCACCAAACAAATTATGAGTAATGTTTCCAGCTTTAGAATTCAACACTAGCAGGCTGAATATGAAACCCACTACATATGTAACCCTGGCATTGATACAAATCTCATGATTCTTACCACACATTACATACACTTCACTCCAAGTCAGGATGACCACAAAGAGCTAACCCAGGGGTGAGGCCATGTAGATTAACCCTTTCACCGCCAATGTCGCATTTTAGCACCACACTGATTATGACCCAAGTCACTAAAAGGTGTGAAAGTAAGATCTGTTACTCTACAACCTTATGTTGTTAAGTTTGGGAGATAAGGAAAGGTTTTATTTGATACATGTTTTAGGGGGATTCACATTATTGCAGACGCTGACTTTTCTGCACCCAGGTAAGTTTGACAGAAGTTTTGGGCTAAAAATGGCTTGCGGCGAAAGGGTTAATGCCATTCACATTCACTAAAGGGCCAGCCACATCTCAGCTAAAATCGCACGACTGTACGATACGATTCGATAATGTGATCTCGAAGTGGTGAATCACATTTGTTCTTGGAGACCACGTGATCGAATCGTATAGTTGTGCGATTTTAGCTGACGTGTGGCTGGCCCTTAAAACTTTAACAAACACAAGCACAAATTTGCGCACACACACACACACACATATATGCACACACACACATACATGCACATACGCACGCACATACACACGCATGCACATACACACACAAAAACACGTGCCTACACACACAGACGTACACACAGAAGCAGGCAAACGCAGTTTCAGGCGAACATTGTTCTAATTGTCTTCTGTCTCTAATAAACATACCTTGTTAACCTGATACTCCAGTTCCATTATTTGTTTCAACTGGGACTCCTGGGGAAGAAACAAAAGTCAACTTAAACCACCTACAGCGAATCAACTGCAACACACCATTTCTTGAAATTTCAGTTGCAGTAACTTCTGGTCTGAGTGGCAACGCTGTGCCTTCCAACTGGGTGATTATACAGTGTGGTGTGGAGCAACAGGAAAAAAAAAAAAAATATAACAGAAAAATCAACTGAACAAAAATAAATAAATAAACATGTCCCCGTTTCATGGCTCCAGTCAGGCCAATTCAGCTACCGTAGAGGCCCCCGGGGACAAACCCCGACCGGCACTTTTGTTATCAGGAAAAGAATTATAAAAAGAGGGAACAAAACAAAAACTGTGCTCTCTAGGATTCGCGACAGGGTTCCCAGGTTTGGGGCGCGAGTATAAGAAAGGACCTTTAAAGGACTTATAAGGACCTCATCTCAATTCAAAAGGACCTTTGATAGTATGATTGTGTGGAAGACACCTAAGCTTTTTTAAAGCAGAAAACATGCACAACAGAGCTGTTTACCCTCTGATTTAGTTGTCAGTTATCTCAAGCTTTCCTGTCACTAATTTGTGGCATATATCAGTAATCATCTTCATTAATGATCAGATTCAGTACAGATTCATTAGTCACCTCTTCAATGATTTCCAATTTTGAAGCAATGTATTTGAATCCTTGAAATTATACTTTGCTACTTAAAATACAGGAGAGAAAAGAAAACAGAGTAGTGGGAGAGAGAGAGAGTTCACAAGTTGCTACAGAGGTGGGGAAAGCAGAGGTGGGGAAAGACATGGGGGTGGGGCGGTGGGGTGTAGATGGTCCCAAACAAACTGGCCTTTGATCACTGAAAGGAGAGGGATGCAGTGATAGTAGAGTAGTCCTTGCACCACCCACTCACCATGACCCTATAATAACCCTTTCTTTTACTCCACTTTTTTCCTCCGAAGTCGGAGTGTGGCTGCCCACATGGCGAGGTAATAAAAAAAACGGTCACACACGTAATGTTCTCATCCCTAGCTGGTGGAGTTGTACCGTAGTGTTCAAGTGCTTCGGCTGTTGGGAAGATCCCTGGAGTTTTCAAGCCAGGGTAAAACAACAAACAAACAAACTCCACTTTTTGAGTCAAGTTTCCCTCCTCTCTCATCCAGTCTCCATGCTGCTGTATTTACCACGTTCAGAGGAATAGGAATGGGGAGTGGTAGCCTGTAGGGGATGGAAAAGGGTGAAGGTGAAAACATAACTGTTAATAGCAGTCATGTCTTCAGTGGGAGAGTTCAACCAGAGGTAACTGCCAGTCTGGCTCTTTTTTTGCCCACTGCAACTTTCCATCTGTGAAGGATCGTCTGCTACACTTCATGACATCAGTAGCTTTGCAGACTGCTGGGTTTTGTTTTTTGGTTGTCAGAAATGATTTCATTACCGTTCCCAGTTTCTTTCCCAAACCTTTTCCAAATAAAACAGGACTTAACAGTACCCTTAAAAAATTAAAAGGACCTCATGATGAATTAAAAGGACCTCATGATGAATTAAAAGGACTGACTTGCTGAATCAAAGCACTTAAAAGGCCTTTTGACCAAAAATCAATTCACAAGGACTTAAAAGGACTTAAAAGGCCCCTACGAACCCTGTAAATCTTTCCTCAGTTTTACTCGGTTTCTTCTTTTCAAAAATAAAAATTCCACTCACACAAATGAAATAACTTCTGAAATTTCATGTTTGACAGACGGTCAGATTTTTACAACCAAAATGTCCAATAAAACTTGTAGTGGATTCCACGACTTGTAGTTGACGGATGCTGCAGCCAACATACAAAAAAAAGAGGTTTGACTTTTCCCCCCCAATGGATTTTTAAGCAAACACCTACAGATAGATTCTACACTGAACAGTATTGACAAAAAAGATCTATTTTAAAAAGAGAGAAAGAAAAAGAGCAAGCAATAGCAGAGAGGGGTCAGCATAGCATGGGTATTATACGGGAAAATAATCAAAGACAAAAATAATAAAATGGGAGAACAATGACTGATTCATGTGTGAGTATGTTATCAGATGTAGAATGCATTTGAAGCTACTCACCATTTCATGCAACTGTTTCTTGGTGAAGGTGAAGGCTTTGTGTACGGTTCTCTGACATATCCCCGACATTGCATCCTCCTCCCTGCACATGGACAATTAAATTAATATCATTTTCATGATTTATAAATTATAAGGAGATTAGATCACGAGGAAGCCCTGGTGTATGAAACGCTTGTCAAAACTATTGAAAAAAGATCTGCTAAGTACTTAGTAAGTCTACAAAGTGGTTTACCCGTAATGCGAATAAAGGAAATGTTTCTGGCTTTCGACATTTAGTACTCTCTCAAGACGTAAATGTACAGAATTCCAATACGCTGAACTTTTAAAAGATTCTCCATGGCATTGTTGAGAACGCATGTATATTCAGAAAACTAAATTGGAGTCTCAACCCGTTCGAGACCAGGATTTTTATCATTATTCAGATTGTCTGGATGTTGCATTAAAATACCGGTTGTATTCATACATTAACGCATTTAAAAATAACTCTGCCAATTCAAGTGAACTACAGACAACGAAAGCAATGCCTGTTTATTTCAATCAACCTGAGAGAGAGAGAGAGTGGGGGAGACAGAGTGACGGAGAGAGTGGGGGTAGGGATGGGGGTGGGTGGGATATAATTATGTTGTCCACATATATAAGTTTTACTTTTGTTGCTCTTGTATTGTGAAAGTCTTTTGCTTTAATCTTGTGTGTTTCCTTTTCTTCATTCTTAAACCTGTTTGTTTTATATTGTAACGGCAACTGGAGCCTCGTGAGGGACAGGCGTCACTTTCTAAAATGAATTAAATTATTATTATCATCTGGTGATGTGAAAGCTA
The DNA here is from genome assembly GCA_017654935.2 of Phymorhynchus buccinoides. Classification (NCBI taxonomy): domain Eukaryota; kingdom Metazoa; phylum Mollusca; class Gastropoda; order Neogastropoda; family Raphitomidae; genus Phymorhynchus; species Phymorhynchus buccinoides. The sequence continues at coordinate 77,359,107 of CM065680.1, read as the reverse complement.
TGATCGCAAACTGTTCCCTTTGTTAATCAGCAGATGTCAGACTACATACAGTAATGTCGAGCAGGCTCCTCCTCCTCCATCCGACAACGAATACCCACATCAGAGTGACGCATTTCCTGCTAAAAAGATACAAGGTTTTCTCTTTGAAAAAGTATCACAACCAGAAACTCTGCAGGAGCTTTGGTTCCGGTTCATTGCGACATGCATAGGGTGGGGGCTGAGAAGGATCATCTCCAACAACATAGAAGGTGGCAGAGTGGTTCAAACATTCCCCTGCCAATTCAATGTGTGAGAGACTGGGGTTCGAATCACCCTTTCTTTTCAGTTTGAAGGATAATCAAACTCAATGTCCAATCCAAAATTAAAATCTGTTTAACGTCCTCCGGTCTCGAACAGACACATATGGGACATTAGTAGATATAAAGATGGTGGGAACGATCTTGGAGGCAATGCCCTGAGGCAGTGCTACACCAGTAAAGTCCCAAATTTTTAACAATACAGGTACATAAATCAGTGTTTCCCATAACGCACATATGTGCGTCCCTGAAGCACAAAAATCACAGAGGGACTCTTTGATTTCAGCTCTGGGCGTCCCATGGGACGCACTTTTTTCAAGAGACCGAGACAGCAGGGTTCATTCTTGGCGTCGGTCATTGACTCATAATTTTGACGGATAGTTTTAGCAGGCAAGCGGTCATCTGACCGATTGATTTTTCGTCAAAGCAGTCAACAACTTCAAGGATTCTGTCGTCTGCTAAACTTAGTTCTTCCGCGGCCTCGGACCATAATCAGAACTAAAAAGTTGTATCTGGCGAAACGAACGCCGAAACGAAGAAATGGCGGCATTTCACATTCAGTAAAGCTTCTCCGATCCAACTTTTTGAAGACCAAATAAAGTTCCAGCGTGACATAGTCTTGTAGTGCTAAACAAGATCGTTCTCGGCCTTTTGACAGCAATTCGTGTTTAAAACCAGCCATGCCTCCCCAAAAGAAGCCACGAGTAGGAAAGGGGCAGAAGAATATGTTTGCTAGTTTCGGACTTGCTCAGACATCGTCTGCAACTTGTAGGATCGTTGGAATTAGGTCAAGCCACCCCAATTTTTCCATATCAAAACTCCGAACCCGATTTTCGCTTCGTGCCACAGCGGTCAGTCTGTTTGCTTTGGTTTTCCTGGTTGTCAGTCTTGTTTCTGACCATCCGGGGTTTTCCTTTCTAAAGCAAAGCAGACACATGTCCGGTCATTCCAAAACGATCTTTGTTTACATCTGAATGCTTGTTCGCGAGAGTGAAGTGCTTCAACTTTTAGGTCTGATTTCTTCGTTGACCAAATCTGAACGGTTTTTGCAAGTTCGACAGAGGAAAAAGCAGCAGCATCAAGCCGTTCTTTTAAAGATGTGAATGGCATCATCTCAAAAACATAAGCTACTGCATATGCAAGTGTGTGTGTACGCTTGTGTGTCTGTCTGCCTGTCTCTCTGTCCATATCTCGATCTGTTTGTCTCCCCCCCCCCCCCTCTCTCTCTCTGTAGTCAGCCTATTCCATTTCCAGGGGTTATGCACATGTGTTTGCCTGTGTGTTCACTGTGCATGTAGCATGTGTGTTTAGCATGTATTTGCTTTTGTTAAAGCATTTTTTATCATATACTTAGGGGACTCTTAAAAATATGAAAAGGACTCTTAAACTTTTGCACAGGGAGTCCCTGGGACTCTCACATTTCACCCCTATGGGAAACACTGATAAATATCCAATCCTTCGGACGGAGACTTAAAACAAGTTTTGACCCATGCGCCTTACGCACATAAAAAAAAACACAGCAGTAAAATGAACCAAAGTGATGGCTAGGTTTGCAAACCCTATCCCCTCCTCCCTGCCCCCCCCCCCCCCCCCCCCCCAAAAAAACAAGTGGTGGCGCTGCATTGGCATCAACGCACTCTCCAGGTGGGGAGCAGCCCAAATTTCTCGTCTCTGTGACTAGAAGTATCACACCATACAAAACAATAAAAACTTTAAGGAACCACACACCGCACGACCAAACTGACTTACATGACTACATCTTCCGTGTCCTCCAGCATATCCACTATGACACCCAGTTCAGTCACCACGGAGCGCTGCCTTTTGGGCCCTTCTTCACCTTGGTCTGACCCGTCACCTTCAACACATGCAAATCACCAAAGATAAAGAAGCGCAACTTTAGCAATAAATACTCGTGGTTCCCCCGAAAATAGCAAACTTTTTACACACAAAAGCTGGTCTATGTTCTAGTGCTGTTGTTGCTAAATCTATTGATATATGTGATGGTGCATGGGAAAAACCTACATAAGTCGCTCAGAATGTTTTTAGCAAAAGCCAAAAATAGTCAACCCCCAAAATATCAATTTTCTATTTAGGGAATATTTATGTCTATTTCTATGTGTTCTACCAATATCCACAACATGAAAGACAATTTTGAAAAATTTCTTTGTTTATTTGATTGTTTTCTAAATCAATTCAATAGAAACAAAGAGGCAAAATTATATCTTCTATGCCCAATTTCTGCAAATGATCTATTTCGAATGTCAAACTTCAAATAATTATAAAATAACAACTAGACAAGATAACTCAATTCGGGTTTCTGTGTATTAACAAGGAATCTTTGCTCAACCATGAAAATTTTTATGTAGACAACATAAGGAATGAAAGAAAAAAAATACATTAATCCCTATTCTGTCTTGTCAGTCTGCAACCCACACCCCTCCCTATGCCTCTATCCTCCTTAAAATTGTTTTACAATCACATCAGACTAAAATGTTCTCACTTTTTCTGGGATCGGAGCGGCTCGTTCCTGACGATCGTTTTCCTGCTACTCGATGAATCGCCGGGGCACTGCTGCCATCATCCTCCCCAAGCTGAAAACGTATTGGACACCGAGTTGGTACGCATACTGTTAACTCATTCGCATCGCAATGATTTTGAATTATTAAAAAACCTCACAAACCACTCCAGCCATACACACAAACAAAACATACATAAACAAAAGGAGAAATGAAAGAAGATTACGGGTTTTTACTTCAGGTTTAGACATAGGGAAGTGGTAGATCAGACTTTTTTATATATAGACTTTGTATAGAAAAACTCTCTACACTGATTGGTTTCCCCACAACAAACCACTACAAAAGCAAAGTCAGAGGCAAAATTGTGGTCTAAGGGAGCGAAGAGAGTTTAGAAGTGACCAAGGTATGGTGTGCACACAGATTTACTTCCCTTGAAGCAAATGCATAACATTGACAGCTATCTATTTATTCCGGACATATATGGCCGGAACGACTTGAATGAGTTAAGACAGCTGCTCCATCTTTTGAACCAAACATCACATTTTCTTACTTATTTTTTAATTTATTTTCTATCAATTTAAATCTAGCTTGCCTACATTAGAAATTGCAAGTATTTGATGATGTTCCGGTGACGTACATGCTCGTCTCCGTACGGTTAACCCTTTCTGTGTATCTCTTTTTGGGAGCATGTAATGTTAAGGTTTTTGTAAGAATAATTATATATGGCACAATTTCCTTCATCAAAATTAATGTGGTAAGGCACCACAAGTGGAGTTTGGGTCATCCAGGGCTCCCAGGGACCCCCATTTGGGGGTCTATGAAGTACTAAAATTCTACAGGACCCTCTAAGAGAATGTGCAGGGGATCCCAGGGATGCACTAATAAAATTCTTAACATTCACAATGCCATCGGGACCCTCTATCCCACCTCTAGGACCCTCTATACTGTAAGTGAAGGAGTCCCTGGGACCCGTTGTTTTGCGGGGCGATTGGGAGCCCTGGTCATCACACTGCATAATAATACATTTTAGCTGTCAGTATCCCTGCTTTATCTTAAACTGCTGTTAGTGTGTGTGTGCGCATGTGTGTGCTTGCATATGCGTGCGTGCTTGTGTGTGTGTGCTACCCAGTAAAATGTTCATTAAATTTGTTCAATAATTATGTATACCATAAAGCAACAAGGTGGGGCAGTATCTGTTTAAATAGTAAACACAGCATTTCTGTCAACTCACACTTTGATCATAATAATTTGATGCCTGTGACAAATCTCTCTGCTGTCTCTTCGGCTTCCCACTGCTGTGGATGCGATGAGACTTCTTCAAGAAACTGTTGGAAGGAGAAACAGGAGCAGCCTGTCTAGGTGAGATCCTTTTCCCTTCACTCCCGATTTTGGTCATCTTTCCGGCACCCTTATTTGCATCGCTGGCCACACGTTTCTTGGATGAATTTAAGCTCATAGCAGCCCCTCTGCTTTCTTGTTCTGAACTATTTCTTGTGAATCTTGAACGGTCTGTGTTAAACACAGATCTGTTCTCAGAGGTGTTCCTTGGCTGCTGGTTTCTTTGTTGACTTTCCTTGGGCGATCGGGAGCCCGATGAAGTCGATACTGTCTTTCCTCTTTCTCTTTTTGACCGAGCGCTTAATACATTTGACGAGTGACTGTCTTGCGTTACTGTCCCATTTTGATTTCTGTTGCTAGCTTCTAATCGTTGTAACTGTGACTTTCTGGCCCTTTTTTCTGGTGATGGTCTAGATATTTCAGAACTATCTTCATTGAGTGCATTCCTTTTTCTTCTGCCACCTCCAGACACTGTCTTCATAGAGTCTTTCACAATCTTCCCTCTTACATCAACATCGGATGCATCTCCATTCTCACTGCTGTTGCTGTACTCACTTCCCACGTCCTTTTCTCTAACTGGAGACAATCTAGAACTAGTCAAAAGAAGCGATGTGTTGGTCACAGAGGCTTTTTTCTTCTTTGCAGAGGAAGATTCCAACCTGGCTTCTTGCTGAGACTGGCTGACCTGTTTTGACGATGAACTTCTCGTTTCTTGAACAGAGTGGCCTTTATCTCGTCTCTTGCTTCCCAATGTCGACCCACCCATGTGCCTGGCTTCACTAGGAGGAGATTCAAGTGACTTGCTACACTTTCCCTTTGGAGAGGGCTGAGATGGTGTTGCTTTGTCGTTTTTCCGCAGCGGTCTGTTTTCCTTCTCTCTTGAAGGAGGGCCTTTTTGTTTTCCTGTTGCTGAAGATGATTTGCTTTTGCGGCTTTCTGTGGGCAAGACTTCCTGTTCATTGATCTGGTCTTCATTTTCAAGTGACAAAGACTTGTTTTTACTTCGTGAAAGTGTTCTGTCTACACTTTTCAAGACGCTGGGTTCATTTCCCTCCTTTTCTGCAGTGAGCTTGGATGTTCTCTTCCTGGCAGATTTTTTAGACCAACTGCTATCCGATGACTCACTTCTGGCCTTCTTTGCTTTTGATGCAGGCGGAGTCTTATCCTTCGCCTTCGATTTAGATTTACTGCTGTCTGTTTTGTCTTTGTCTCTCTTCATTCTTTCGCTATCACTTCTTTCATCTTCCACAATGGCTGTTGGTGGTGGACTCTTCTCCAAAGCAGCCTGCTTTTTGCCTTTATTCTTGCTGCTTGTAGAGGCAGAGACGCCTTTCTTGCTGGAACTCTTCTTTGAGGATGCCGCTTTACTGCCGGAGCTGCCACGCTCAGCATGACTGCCGTCACGAGCCTGTGCTTTGCTGGTGGCCGACTTTGGCGGAGTTCTGGGCTTCTTCTCAGTCTGGGCCTTGGTTCTCTGTTGTGAAGGTCTGCCCGAACCTTTCTTGCTGCTTCTGGCAGTGGTAGGCCTGTCTTCCTCGGCAAAGCTGACCTCAGCATCAATGTTGCTGGTAGTCTTGGAGCCTGAGGAAAATAGAAGCTGGTGAAAGTCTTACAAGTCTGGAAACATTCTAGTGAAGAGAGATAAAGGAAAGACATGATAGAAAAGAGAACTATGAGCTTTAAAAAAAAAAAGGCAGAAAAAAGTGATTCCTGGTCATTCAGTTTGAATCTGTCCTAATAAATCAGCCCAGACTACAAAGTCTAATGACATCCATGCTCACATGAACCACCACAGTTCATAATATAAGACATTGTTCTACTAAAAGGGAAAAACAAAACAAGTTAAGAATCAATACAACTTACAAAATGGTACTAAAAAAAACAACTTTATAAAATTAATAACCTTCAGAACTCTTTTTAAAGAATCACTGAAAATTGTTTGTCTTGTTTTTGTCTTTTTGCTTCTTTTCTCAAGCTAAGATTTGTTTAAATCTGTGTTTTGTTTATTTTTTAGTTAGCATTTTCAAAACAGATTTTGCCTTGACAGTGCCCAGAGAAAGCATGATATAATTCAAATGCAATTCACTAATCAAATCCTTTGCCACACTATTATAAAGTCACTATATGTTCATTTTAAATGAAGGGATGTAACTGCACTTGTCCCATTTTTCAACAAACACTTACCAATATAATGTGCATCGGGTGTGAAAAACGATTTTGCATTCTGTTGAGAGAAAAAAAAACAACAAGCTAAATAATCAATCATAATGAACACAAATTGAACAGAAGTAAAGAAAAAAAAATCAGATTTAGATTTATTGGAAAATTGCTTTTGTGATCAGGAGATTGAATGTTTCTAGCTCTACTTAGCCATTTTCAAAAGCATATTTTCCCACAGTAAGTTAAGCATTGTACATGATTCCATTTAATTACCGTTAATGGATTTTAAATCAGATCATAACTGAAGTTTCTGCTGCAAATTAGATAACTGATGTTCTTGACGCGAACCATCTCTACCACTTTTTAAAATCCCGTTTCCACTTTATCAACACTAGGTCACTGTGTGGCGGGGAAATAAATCACACACACACACACACCTTTTCAATCTATCTTTTTATACACACACGCACTTTTTCAATCTATCTTTTCTCCTTATCTGATCCAATCCCATCTCTCTCTCTCTTCACACTTATCTCTCTCTTTGTCTCTCTCTCCTTGTTTTCTTTTCCCGTTGTGCATGCACTTACTTCTTAATTTATGCATGTTAAAAATGAGTAGTTAATAATATTAGGTTTGATTTTGTTATTGTCGTGCTACTATATAGGGTTGTATTTTGCATGCTTTATATTGCTTTGTCTGTGCTCATTTTCCTTTTTCATTTCCACTTTTATATTTGTAAAAAAAATTCCAGAGGGCTGGATGTAAAAAAGCATGCTATTGCTTATTCTATTACCCTCTATCAGACCTGCCTACCCCCAATTTCTGCCTACCCCCAGTACTCCATGAAATAAAATTCCATATACTTTTTCTCAAAATTCCGTATTTTGCAAGGAGACCCAAAAACGGAACATTACAGAACATTAAACCGCCATGCGAAATGACGAAAAACACTTGATTTTGACCGATTTTAGAAGACCTTAAGTTCAATTTTTTGCCGTATTAATTTTCCATTTACCGTACTGCAGCACTGGGGCTCAAAATCGTGTACAAAATACGGAAAAATCGTATGGGTAGGCAGGTCTGCTCTATAAATAAAATTCATTCAATTCAATTCTCTCTCTCCTCACACTCACTCTTCTCTGGTTCGTACCTGTGGATACTGGAGTCGATTCAGAAAACGTTCAGATGGCTCTCTTGAGCGGAAGCTTCTTCGCAGCAGGGAGCTGTTGGCTTCATCTTCGTCTTCATCTTCAGGGCTCGGGGTCTGCCCTTTCTCCTTTTCTTTTGGGCCTGGTGGATCAAATAAATGAACAAAGTAATTCACTGAATAAATTGCATTTGTCTGTGTGATGAGCTAAGATGGACATTTTTCTTCGGCATAGTTTAGTGATTTAGTCTGATACATAAGTGTCTGGGTTTCTGTATGACTTATAGAGTTTGGTGTACTGACCATTCATACTCTGTGTGTGTGTGTGTGTGTGTGTGTGCGTGTGCGTGTGTGCGTGTGTTCATGCATGCGTGCGTGTGTGTATGTGCGTGTGTGCTCGCGCGCATGTGTGTGTGTATGTGCAACATAAAACAATTATGCCCGTAATGTCAACCATTGATTATTAATTAACACACTATCAACTCTATCATTACTATCATCATCGTTGTTACCATCAATAAGAACATTAATCAATTACTACGCACACTTTGTCCAATAAAGCGTCATACAAGTTGGTATTATAAAAGTATGTGCGTGTGTACACATCTGCTTAAAAAAGAAAGGCATAAAAATAGAACAAAAAATCGCAACGATCTTGAATTATTAAAAAAACTCTCAAATCACTCCAGCCATACACACAAACAAAACATACATAAACAAATGGAGAAATGAAAGATTACGTGCTTTTACTTCAGGTTTAGACATAGGGAAGTGGTAGATCAGACTTTTTTATACATACTTTACATAGAAACACTCTCTACACCGATTGGCTTACCCACAACAAACCCACTACAAAAGCAAAGTCTGAGGCAAAATTGTGGCATAAGGGAGTGAAGCGAGTTTAGAAATGACCAAGGTATGGTGTGCACACAGATTTACTTCGCTTGAAGCAAATGCATCAAATTGACAGCTATCTTTTAATTCCGGACATATATGACAGGAACAATTTGAATGACGAACCTGCAAGTAAATTTGTTTTAAAAGTTCACATGAAAATTATGGCTGAATCTTCATAAGATTTTTTTTTTTTTAAAGAATAGAAAAAAAGACCCAAAACAAAACAAAACAAAACAAAACAAAACAAAACTAAGGCCCGTATAAAACACAATTTTTCTTATGAGATTATCAAACTGTCAATAAAAAAAAAAGAGAGAAAATGCAAAAACAACAAAGTATCAGTGGACAAGATATACAAATAATATTTATGAATTCATCCAGTCTTTCTTCCTCTTCTGTGTTCCCAGGCCATATGGCCATACTGGGTAAGGTATGTAAGTGTTCGTTTTTCAGTGTTCACTGGTCTCCCCGCTGCGCACAGCCGACACATTCTGATTTCGGAGCAGCTCAAAGGAGAACATTATTTGGAAGACTTTTTGGAAAAAAGGCAGGAGAATGGGCCAATAAGTCAGAAACATAGTAGATGACAAAAAGCAAACGGAAAAGGCAGAGTCAAAAAGAGTGACAGATTAGAGAAAGTTACAACAGAATTTCCAGAAGGTGGGGGAACTATGTATGAAAGACCCCCCGGTATCAAAAACGGGGAACATCCATTATAAAAATGAAAACTGCATTGTATCTTTAATAAAATATTTTTTATTCAGTTTCAATCTAGATGACTGATGTACCTAGAGTTCAAGTAGACATCTGCAATTAAAAAAAAAAAGTCATCAGTAGAACTTTATAAATGTGTCTTCTTGGCAATGCTATGTGTTATTCCACTATGCATATCTTCCCGATCGTGCAAGTCAGTACATTGTATCTATTTTGTTTGCCAGGATTTGTTTCTGTTCTCTTTCTTCTTCTTTCTTCTTCTAAGATATAATATTATTATGATTAAAAACAGATTCACAAAGCAAACAGCTATGGACAATTTAAACAAAAATTAAGAACTATGTCATATTTATGTTATCTGGCTAAGAAAGACGGAATAGTTCTGAGAAATAAGTCTGCAATGAAGCATCCTGTCACACCTCCCCCCCCCCCCCTCCCCCCCCCCAATCCCCAGTCAAAGAGAGTGACAGATTAGAGGAACTTACAAGCACAGTTCTTCCAGGTGGGGAAACTATTTATACAAAAGACTCCCGGTATCCCCACAGGGGCAAAATAAATTAATTAATTAAAACACTACAGACACAATACATACAGTGATACAGATAAATACATAAGTTGCAATCAAAGGCTTACTGGAACGAGCAATGAGAACAGGCACAGGGCTCTGGCGGACGATGTCGCTGATGGACAGACTCTTGTTGCCTTTGGAGAGTTGAACGGGGGAAGTGACCACCACCCCTCTGTCCCCAACCTGCTTCAGACACACAGAGAAAAGCTTCTAGTGAGGGCACTCCCAAAAGGTACTTGTGCATTTAAATACGTCTTCCCTTCCAGGCTTTTTCATTTTCTTTTTTCTTTTTCACCTTTTGCTTCATCACTGAAACCCTTCTTTTTATTGAAAAATGTATTTTTTTTTTCTTTTTTTTTTTCCCGTTCAATCAAGCTAAATCCTGCTTCAACTTCATTTTTTTTTTCTCTTTCAAAATACTGACATTTAAGTAATAGTGGTAGCATCACCATAATAAATAAATAATGCATTCACTTTCTCTCTTTTATTTCTCTAGAGACAGATTCAATCTATAACTTATAGTTAAAGTTGTTTTTTGTTGTTTATTAGCCCCTTGACTATAAAACTAAAAAGTAAAGGTTTTGTTTGCTACAGTACACAATCCAACCAAACCCTGTGTCAGTTATCAGCCTATGCTATAGTGACTATAGTATGGATTAAGAAGTTAACCCTTTCACCGCCAGCCATTTTTCAGCAAAAAATGTCCATTAAGTTTACCTGGGTAGAGAAACAAATCTGTCAGCAATACTGGGGATTCCTCTGTGACATATTTAAAGTAAGGCCTATCCTTACCTCCCAAAATTAAGAGAACAAGTTCTTTGCATAACAGACCCTGATTTGATGCCTTTTAGTTTTAGTGACATGGGTGTTAAATCATTGTGGTGCAAAAATGCGACGTTGGCAGTGAAAGGGTTAAGATCACAGAGCTTCAGATTGTTGGCGGGCCCGGGCCATTGACCCGTATTGACGGTGATTTGACCCCTCATTTTGTGCACCCAGGGGACATCTGACCCATCAAGTTTGTACCAAATTTAAGTGTAACACTACAGTATTGAGTAACACATTACTGGCCCATTATTTTAAAAATGGACTCATCATTTTCTGTAAGCAGGGGTCATATGACCCATAAAGTTTGAAAACAATCTGAAGCTCTGAGAACACTGAACAGCATATAAAGTTTCTATTCACTTTCAGTTTCATTGATACAAAAATTGAAAGCCTAAACAAACCTGACTGACAACGGAATTTCCTGCTGCTGATCCAGTCTCTTCACTTTCAAAGTTACGGGCAAAAGTGAAAGGCCGATGAGTTGTCTTTCTTCTCCTGAAACACAAACACACAACATGTTGGGCATTACAAGTTGTATTAATACAACTGTTTTACTACAAGTCATGCAATCAAACAATAAAGAAAAGCCTCTGTTGTAATGAAAGTTAGGTTTTATGTCTATTGTTCCTGGCCATATTGGACACCACATTTGATGTTAAGTGGTCCTTTTCTTGGAGGGGGTTCATACTTACAATAATATCTGTATTGTTAAAAATTCTGGACTTTCCTGGTGTTGCACTGCCTCTGGGCATCGCCTCCAGGATCGTTCCCACCATCTTTATTAGTTTATATCTACTAGTACTAATGTCCCATAAGTGTCTGTTTCAGACCGGCGGACGCTAAACAGATTTTTCTTAATATTTCTTCTGATGGGGCATGATTCTTCGTTTACGGTTTAGACTGGGCCAAGGGTTTCAAAAACTGTTCACTTTTTCTTCTTCTTCTCTTGAGGGCCCACGGTCAATGAGCTGACCATTCTGGCTCCTTTTGAAGAAAAAAAAAGACTAGTATTAGTAGTAATACTAGTACTGTAGTAGTAACTAAGTAAGGTTGGCATCTCTCCCCTGATGATTTTGAAAAACAGGGTGAGGGGCTGTTCTTTCCTCCTGGTTTGCCGTGGTGGAAGGTTCTGCTGTTTAAGCATATTTGTGATGCATCCAGGGGTGCAGTCTTTGTAATTTAGAGTGATGAAGCGAGCCGCACGCCTCTGGACACTCTCCAACATCCTTTGTAGCTCTTCCCTGGACCTTTTCAATTAGAACTGAGTCACAGTGAGTGATTGCCTTTTTAGAAATGGGTGCCAAATTATATATTAGCCTATTTAATTTATACTCTAAATCAAATGAGATCTTACAAGACCTTTGCATAAATACAGAAAGTACTGAAACATATGTCTAAAAATGAAAAGGTTCTTTTAATTATTTGAGTAAATAATCTTTAATTATGTATGCCAAGCATAATTGAAATAATGGTCAGAACTGACTTTGTCAACTATATTGGAAGAAGAACAAGAAGAAGCATTTATAACAGTAACACTAACACGTAACAGCAGTCTAAATATCTTCTTTTTTTTCTAGGAACAAACACACACTCTCATTAAAGAAAAAAAAAAACTCTTGTTCTTTCTAACTTACGCAAAACGTTTCTTAAATACTGGAGAGGCAGGCTGATTTCCTCCTTTCATGTTGGTCTGCTTTTTTCGTGGCCCTTTCTTCCGCGCCTTTCACACATCAAGCAATCCATTTGAGAGTTACCTAACTTGACTGTCAAAAAGAAGAGAAAATAAACAAAAATAATTGCCAAGAAAACAAATCAAGCACTTTTAGGGATATGGAATATGTCATCTTGTAATTAACTAAATAGGTGTTTAAATTTATTTGTTTCATTTTGTCATTTATTTGATGCGTTTCTTTTTCTTTATGTGTGGGTGTGTGAGTCAGAGTGTGTGTGTGTGTGTGGGTGTGTGGGTGTGGTTAGAGTCATTTCCCTTTAGAGGCTTGTTACGATTTCGCTTCCAGCAGCTGCAGGGTAAGATATGCAATATTGTGAATGAATCTCATTACAAATTCATTTTCATGCTTGGAAAGGGTGCGTCGTCCATATTTACATTATGTGTAGAACTTTCATGATCTGCGTGATTGTGTAAAACGAACGTGACACTTGTGACACAGTTAGGCCTAATGTGTTGCTGAAATCAATGAATAACAATGCCAATGGATGTCGGATGAAATTTCATCGTCTGCTAGTCTATTTCTGTCGCGCTCATAGTTTTGAAGGCCACCTGTCATGATTTCTCTCCACTCCACTGTCATTGTTTGATTATATCATCATGTCTGTGTGGTCTGTCATTTATTTGTTATTTTATCAAAATACAAAGAAATTACCAAATGAAATCCAAAGTGAGGATAGCTGGCGTTTATATCCAAGTTGGATTCTGCCAGCGTTTACCCATCAAGAAGATCAAGTAGTATCGGTGTCATTGTCAGTGCCAATGTCAGTGTGTCACTGAGCCATTGTCACATGTGTCACTCACTGTAAGGCCAGTGTCTCACGATCAAAAGCACTTTCTTTTTCTTTCTAAATCATAAAGTATAAGTGCAATTTCTTGTTTATCACATACGTTTTATCCCACACCATGGATAAATCCCTGTTGATTAGGAGAAAATGACTGTCATTAAATTAATATTTTTCTACTGGACCCAAGTAAATAGTAGACTGTGTGATAGCTGAATTTTGTCTTTGCTTTTCGTTTTTTTCTCTCTTCTGCTTCTTTTTCTTTGGTCACCCCCTAAGGTGTGTGCATTTACTTCTATAAAAAGAAGCTGGCCACCACCACAGAAGAAGAAGAAGAAGAAGAAAAACAAAAGGCTTCCAAGACAGAATGTTGAAGAGTGTCACCCAGTGAAAGGAACAAATAGGCCTACAAGCTGACAGAGCCATATAAACTGTACTCCCAGAACTGATGAAATTCAGGGGAGATAATTTTGTATTCTTCTTCTTGTAGCATCCTCCATCAACAATTTATGACTATGATGCCAAAAAAATAACGACGGGGGGGGGGGGGGGGGGGGGGTGGGCGACGGGGGGGGGGGGGGGGGGGGGGGTGGGTGGGGGGGTGGTGCTGTTTCCAACTAAATAACAATTAGCAGACTTGTGTAAAATCCTCTGCCCAGATGATCAACTCAATGAGGGATTAATTGGGAGGGGTGAGAAAGGGATGGGCACAATTTGACAGGAGGCCTGGGGGGGGGGGGGGGGGGGGGGGGGGGGGATGAAGTTGAGGTAAAGGTGGGGGACAGGGGGGGAGGAGGAGGAGAGGAGGGGGGTGTGGAAAGGGGGGAGAGGGGAGGAGGTTCAGATCTGGGATTTGAATTCTTCCACCGAGGCCAATGATATTGCCTCAGGTGGAAGAGAGTTCCACTCACTCACATGTTATTAATGGCATATTTTGATCACATGTATGCATATTATGGACAGCAGGAAATGCACAGCCCTCTTGGGTTATTGTGGGCTTTTAACTCATTCGCATCGCAACGATTTTGAATTATTCATAAAACTCACAAATCACTCCAGCCATTCACACAAACAAAACATACATGTACAAAAGGAGAAATGAAAAAAGATTACGGGTTTTTACTTCAGGTTTAGACGTGGAAGTGGTAGATCAGACTTTTGTTTGTTTGTGGCACAAGCCACAAACCTATAACTCACTTTGTCGGTCTGTCCTGTTGGTCGGTCGGTCCAAAATTGTCGCACATATTGTAAAAGAGAAAGAAAAGCGTGCCACAAACGATTGCGAATCCACGCTTGTTATATATAGACTTTATATAGAAAAACTCTCCACAACAAACCACTACAATTAGTACAAAAGCAAAGTCAGAGGCAAAATCGTGGCATAAGGGAGCAAAGCGAGTTTAGAAGTGACCAAGGTATGGTGTGCACACAGATTTACTTCCCTTGAAGCAAATGCATCACATTGACAGCTATTTATTAATTCTGCACATAAATGGCTAGAACGACTTGAATGAGTTAATTTGTACATAATTATGTGTAAAGTTTTTTGTTTTTTAATCCTGTATCCGTAAGGCAATGCCCAGTAGTTGATTATTTTACAAACAAAGACCCTTAGATGACACTTTTTCACCAAACCAACTTTGATTGAAATCCATCCCTTATCTTCGAAATAATGAGTGTCTTTGTAATATTCAAATCGGATTCATAAGGATTACATTGATATGGCTTGCCATTTGTAAATCTGACACCATGGGCCGCATCTGGAGTGCCCAAGGAACCATTCTGTGTCAAGTTTCATTATGATCAGTTTAGTGGTTTAGGCGCTATGGCATGGAACATATTTTGATCACATGCATACATGTATATGGTGTAGAGTGGCACAGTGGTAGCGTGTTCGCTTCGTATCAAGTAAACCCGAGTTCGAACCTGGGTACAGGGGATTTTTCCTCTCACTTTGCACTAGGCCTTGCGGTCTGAACGTGGAGTCTTTCGGATGAGACGATAAACCGAGGTCCCGTGTGCTCATGCACTTAGCACACGTTAAACCCAGTGGCAACAAAAAAGTTGTCATTTGCTCAAAATTTACCCCCCTCCCTTCCACTGACATCAGTCACACAAAAATCGCATGCAAAAAAAAAAAATTAAAACAAAATTGG
The DNA here is from genome assembly GCA_017654935.2 of Phymorhynchus buccinoides. Lineage (NCBI taxonomy): Eukaryota > Metazoa > Mollusca > Gastropoda > Neogastropoda > Raphitomidae > Phymorhynchus > Phymorhynchus buccinoides. The sequence goes on along the minus strand of CM065680.1, from coordinate 77,343,973 downwards.
GTGGTGACGCGCTCTCTGGCTGCGACGCGCTCTCCAGGTGGGAGCAACCCGAATTTCACAGACGCCTCTGTGACTATAATGTACCTAACCTAACCTATATGGACAGCAGGAAACGCACAGTCCTCATTCCCATCCCTATGTACTCCCGTTCTATTAGAACTGGGAGTACAAAAATCAGTCAGGTGTGGTTAAAAGAACTCGGTTTGTATAGTAACATTATACGGGGTCCACATGGGTCATGACATTAACTGGTATTAACTGTAACACAATCTGTGCTGGAAAATATCTTGCTTGAAAACAGTCAAGTTCTCACTAAGGAATGTGGGCAATGATCTCTTCTTCTTCTTCTATGGTGGTAACCAACTTATTTATATAGAACTAGAAGTAAATGTACACACTTTAGGGGGTGACCATAGGAAAGGAATCAGAAGAGAGAGAGAAAGGAAGGGAAAGTGAATACACATACAAACAGATTTGCTTAGAATCAATCTAAGTGAAGGAGACAGAATTTTTTAAAAACAGTTCTGGGCTGGGAAGGGGAAAACTACAGGGAGCTGCCGATGACACAAAATTATGAGAAATATAATCATAAATAATAATACATAGTATTTATATAGCGCCTTTCTTTAGAATTAAACTCAAGGCGCTCACATTCACTGATTCACAAGCAATTGGGCTAACATACACATGCATTCAATCATCATCTAATTAATGTGAAACGTTAGAGAGAGAAAGCTCTTTGAAACAAGTGAGTTTTTATTTGGGTTTTGAAAGCGGGAAGTATATAGCGTGTTTCCTCTCATGTCAATGATTTGTAGCCTTGGAAACTGTCAAGTGTTATATTTATAACCACTCTGTTGGAATCTTATTGTGGAACTGACATGATTTTCTGGCTAGCAGCAATAAATCTATAAATCTATTCTATCATGTTACCGTTTCACTACGAACTGAGTTTACTCTTCCAACTTGGGGCAAATGCCAATTTACCAAAGACATAGTCTAAATAAGACTAAAATCACTTCCCTTGGCACGGTTACCGTGCATATAGCCGATGATATGATCCGGGTGACGTCACTTCCGTAGCGGCTATTTCAAATCAGAATAAATTTTCCAACCTTTGGGGCTGCCATGTTTTTTCTTCCCTCTACATTGTAAATTGTTTATCCGCCTGTTTCTACACCATCCCGGCTTTTCTGTGTCCCTAACACCAAGTGGGGTTCAGGTTTGGTCGGCTAGCGCTATCTAACTTGATATTTTCTTGATTAATTGATTATATTTTGAATTTTTTCGAAATTGTTGTTTGAGATTGTGCCGGTCTTTGCCCCCGGCGTCATGTCGTCACTCGACCCTATCCCTACTCCAATTCCTTCTGTTGTTGTGTCGGGTTCTGTTACGCCCAAGCAAGGGCGTGACGATAAAGGGAAGTTCCTCCCTGTTTCTTCTTCGGCTAGCTCTAAGAAAGAGCCCAAGTCTAGACCATCTAGTTCTAAGAAGAGGAGTCTCTCCCCCCCTCCCACTCTGCTTTCCCCTATCCTTGAGTCGCAAGAGCAGGTTATTACTGTGGTCGATTCGTCATCTCTCGTTGCAGAAATGATCGCAGGTTTTCACGACAAGGGTATGGTGTTAGTCCCTGCCTCTTCTCTAACTTCTCACTTAGTTGAATCGAGGCCCACCTCAACACTGACTACTCAGACTAGACAGACTTCTCAGGCCAAGCCCACGGATGAAGTTGGATTCTTAGCGGATCCTTATGGTCAGGACACACTCCCAGACGGTCCCCGAGATTATTTTGCCGTTGGGGACGAAATTCCAGCCGTTATTTCGCCCGGCCAACTGGCCCGCATGGAGCGGCACACAGGCATTTCAGTTTCCCCACTGGACCCGGACCCGTACACGGACAGCTACCGCCCTTCACCGGCCCGCACGGGTCCCCGCACGGCCGGTCCGACCCGCCCGTCCTCTGACTTCCCGTACGAAGATTTTCAGCGGACACGTGAGTTACAAACCGCCCGTACGGGCAACGGAAAACCCAGACTCTCTCTCACGGACAGAAAACCAGAACTCTCTCAAAGCATGATCACACAAGTGAGTGCTTCTGCCCGGTCCGTTCACGGTACAGATACCGTGTCCGCTACCGCTGGCCCGTCACCTGTTCAGCCGTTCACGGCTCCCGCTCGGCCGTCACGGCCCGTCCGGTCCGGTCACGGCACACCCGTGACCGCTACCCGACCCGTCCGCAGCAGAAGCGACGGCTACCCGTTCGACGGCAACGGTTTCAACGGCAACCGTTGTGATGACAACCGCTACTACGGCTCCCGTGATGACGGCTCCGTTCCGGCCTCCACTGGCCGTGAACACCCCTCTGCGAGGAGAAACCCAACGGATGGATTGCCTTCTGGTCATCCCTACGGGCAAGACTCAAACTTTCGGCGAGATTCATCCGCGGAAAATGAATTTTACCCGTCTGAATACGAGGGTTTTGATGACTACGAGACTTACGATGACCCAGGTGTGCGTCATCGCTCTCAGTACACACCACGGACCCCTCTTCGGTCTCCTACCAATGACCGTCAGGAGACGGAATCTGCCTCTCTTCAGGACCATGAGATCCCCCAGGATGAACTCCCTGTGCAGATGGAGCCCATCCCTTCAACTGGGAACTACCAGGGGTACTTGCATATTCTCCAGCCGTTCTGCAGTGACATTAAGCCCATGTCCCAGCCCAACAAGCAACGGCCTGACCAGCCTAATCCGTTTGGACAACTTCTTACGGAGAAAGAACCCCGCCTCGCCTTGCATACGTCGCCTTTCATCCGTCAGATTATTCGGCGGACAGATGCTGACTTGTGGACTACTCCCCCTCCAGTGGAGCAGGAGGACGAAGACACCCCTGCCGCTATGTACACTCCAGAAGCTATCCCTTCTGCCCCGGGACAGTTCATCAAGAGAGAGTTCTTTCCCCCATTCCAATTGGCGAACTCTTTTGTGCCGTTGCCTTCCTTCTCAGATGTGTCAACAAGTGAACGCACAAGTCTGGGCTACAGAGCAAAGAACAGATTCGCTCTTGTCGACATCTCCCAACAGTCGTTCAACAACCTCGAACGTTCTGTGTTCTCGATTCTAAGGGCATCTTCACTAGCCACCTCTATGCTCCAGTCCCTGCCGCAAATAGTGGGCTCTACCCCAACCAAACAGCCTGAAGACTTTCAGTTGAGTCAGGAGATCGATGAGCGAGCTCTTGGTGTCGCTCTCGCTTCGCTCTCCCAGGCGGTCAACTCTATTGCCTATGTCGCTTCGTCGTCCAAGACTCAGCTCGCTGCCCTATACAGAGACTCAGTGCTAGCGAAATCCAGCGTTTCTCTGTCCACCTTCGAAAGATCGAAGATTCGCTCCTGTCCTTCGACATCCTCTTCGACCTTCCACCCGGCCTCACTCAAGGAGACCCTGGATGAGGCGAAGAAACGTAAACACGAATTGTCTCAGGAGCACATCATGAGTTGGGCCCGACGTTCGGCGAACCGTGAGTTCGCTCCCCCGCCGGCAAAGCGACCTCGTCCTGATCAGAGACGGCCAAGTTACGTCCCTTCTCGGGGCATGGCTTCCAGAGGACGCTCTTCCCACCAACCGTCCTCTCGCCAACACGCTCATCCTCCGCGCCCCCCTCACCAGTTCCAACCCTCCACCTCGCCCCGTGGGGTCTCATCCTCTGGGCGGCGCGCTGGCTGGCCGGGTCATGCCCGGTATGCCCGAGCACCGTTCAGGGGACGGAAGCAGCATTTTCAGTAAAGCCCGCTCCTCCTTTGAAGGATCCGGCACTCTCGGCCAATTCAAGTGCCGGTTCCCTGTTGGAATGCCTTCCAGCATGGGAACGCTTGGTCGCGAGCCCCTGGATCCTTCAGGTGGTGCGGGCAGGCTTCCGGTTCCCGTTTTCTCGGGAACCTCCCCTGTCTTCCTCCCCCATCTCCTTCCCCCCCCCTCGGACCCAGCGAAGCTCAACGTCCTTCAAAAGGAGATCGACTCCCTGCTCCAGAAGTCGGCCATCGTCCCGGTGGTCCCTACGGACCCTGGCTTCTACTCCAGACTCTTCGTGGTGCCCAAGAAGAACGGGGAGTTTCGTCCGGTCTTGGACCTTTCCCCCCTCAACAAGTTCATCCGAACCCCCAAATTCAAGATGGAGACTGCCGCCTCCATCCGTCTGGCAGTTCATCCAAACGACTGGTCGACGTCCATCGACCTCAAGGACGCCTACTTTCACGTGGCCATCCACCCTTCTCGACATCGCTTCCTGAGGTTCGTTTGGGGACAACAAACCTACCAGTTCGTGGCTCTGCCCTTTGGGCTATCCCCAGCTCCATGGATCTTCACGAGAATCGTCAAGGAGTTAGCCCGCCTGGCCAGGGCAAGATCGATCCGCCTGCACATCTACCTCGACGATTGGCTTCTGCTGGCCTCTTCCCGCAGTCTCTGCCGTTCCCACACAGACACCCTGGTCAAACTATCTCGCTCTCTGGGCTTTCGGATCCACGATCAGAAATCAGATCTCGTCCCTTCAACCACCTTCTCCTACCTGGGAATGGTGTTCGACACCGTACGGTTTCGTGTCCAGCCAACTCAGGACCGAGTCCTCAGCCTGCTGAACTCAGTGACTCTTCTCAGACAGAGATCTTCGGCGTCAGCCCGGCAACTCCTCCGGCTTCTAGGGCTGATGGAGTCTGTTGCGGACCTACTACCATTGGCCAGAGTCCACAAGAGGCCTCTTCAACGCCACCTCTCGGCCAGGGCAATCTCGCATGTGCCTCTCGATCACCAGATAGAGCTAGGCCCTTGGTTCCTCGAGTCGACAGCCCAATGGGCGAAGATCTCTTGGCTCAACGACGCAGTTCCCATCCGTCCGCTTCAACAGCAACGGTTCCTCCACACGGATGCGTCTACGGCTGGATGGGGAGCACATTTAGACAACGAGGAGGTCTCAGGTCTTTGGACCCCGTCGGAGTCCCTTCTACATATCAACCTTCTCGAGCTGGAGGCGGTTGCTCGAGCTCTCAAGGTGTTCGCCCCCCTCCTCTCGGACTTTTGGGTCACTGTCTGCGGCGACAACACCACAGCCCTTTCATACCTACGCCGCCAGGGCGGCACTCGCTCCGTGCTACTCTCAAAGAAAGCGGAGGAGATCCTGCTGTGGGCTCAAGCCAACCACACCTTCCTCTCTGTGGAATATGTTCCTGGAAGACTCAATGTTCTGGCGGACCAGCTGAGCAGGAAGGGCCAGATCCTCCCAACGGAGTGGACAATTGCACACCAATCTCTACTTCCTCTGTGGGAGTCCTGGGGCAAACCTCACGTGGACTTGTTCGCCACCAAGTACAACTCAAGGCTTCAGCTCTATGTTTCTCCTATGAGGGACCCCCAGGCACTGGCGCGCAACGCTTTCTCCATACCCTGGACAGGCATGTCGGCATATGCCTACCCCCCGACATCACTCCTTCCGAAGGTCCTGGAGAAATACTCCCGCGACAAGCCTCGGCTGATCATCGTCGCCCCGTTCTGGGAATCCAGCCCCTGGTTCCCCGAACTAGTCAACCTGTCTCACACACCTCCCTTCCGGCTGCACCTGACAGACCGCACCCTGCTCCAGCCTCGCACAGGAGTCGGTCACGCAAGCCCAGAAACGTTTCAGCTGACCGCATGGCTACTATGCGGTCAGGCCTGCAATCACGAGGGATCCCATCCAGAACCATTGACCTCATGCTGAAAGCCAGGAGACAGAGTACAAACAGACTCTATGACATCAGGTGGGCCTCATGGTTCGAGTTCTGCTCTTCTCACGGTTTCCCCCCTCTGAACCCTTCAGCCTCTGAGTTCGCTCGATTCCTCTCTCACCTACATCTGGATAGGGGTCTTTCGGCTCAAACGCTCAACGGGTACAAGGCCGCTGTGTCTCATACTGTAGCTGTTTCTAGAGGCAAGAAGTCTCCCTCCTTCTCGAGTTCAATAGAGGTGTCGCATGTCATTGATGCAGTTCGCAACCTGTCGGTTACTCGGTCAGTTAGGTTTCCCCAGTGGGATATCTTCCTCGTCCTGTCATTCCTCAGGGATTACTGTGAACCCATGTCGTCTCTGTCACTCAAGCTCCTCACCTTTAAGACTGTCTTTCTGGTTTCACTCGCCACGGCTAGGCGTGTTAGCGGCGTCCACGCTCTTAGCGGTTTAGATAGCGACATCGAGTTCTCATCTGATCCCCAATCTGTGACACTGTCTTTTTTGCCAGAGTTTCGGGCTAAAAATCAGCCCTCCCAGACATCTTCTCCTTCTGTCACCATTCAGAGCATCAAGCAGATCCTCTCACAGGATGATGAAGATAGGTTCTTATGCCCTGTCAGGGCTATTAAGTTCTACCTGAAGAGAACTTCCTCGTTTAGGGGGCAACGACGTAGGCTGTTTATCTCTCTGAATGAGAGGTATGCTAAGGACATAATCAAATCCACCATTTCCCGATGGTTAATTTGTACTATTAAGCTAGCCTATGCCCACGCCGACAAAGCCTTGCCCCTCAACCCAATACGGGCCCACGAAATCAGGGCCATCAGCGCCTCTCTCGCCATGATCAAAGGTGTCCCCTTGTCCCACATCATGGAGTCTGCATTCTGGCGATCCCAGTCCACCTTCAGCAGCTTTTACCTCAGGCATTACTCTGCCCGCAGACAGGACAACACCTTCGGCATCAGGAAGGCTGTCCTGGCTCAGACCCCGGTCTCCCTGAACTAAGGTAACGTGATGGGGTACTTGTGGTTTGTATGCATATTCATGCTTTGTTGGGGGGGGTATGTGGGTTTTATGTGATCGGCACATGTGGTCCCCCCCCCCGTTCCCGGGAGACCTGCCCATGGATACCCAAGCAATTGGCCCCTATGGGGTAGGCTGTATTGACTAATTGTTGTTTTTTCTCTAGGAGTTCAACAATGTTTCTTGCCCACCTCCTCGTTGGCAATCAACTCAGTTCGTAGTGAAACGGTAACATGATAGAATAGATTGTTTGATTTAGATTAATATATCTATCTATTCTATCTATATACTTACCGTTTCACTACGAACTGAGTTTACTCTTCCAACTTGGGGCAAATGCCAATTTACCAAAGACATAGTCTAAATAAGACTAAAATCACTTCCCTTGGCACGGTTACCGTGCATATAGCCGATGATATGATCCGGGTGACGTCACTTCCGTAGCGGCTATTTCAAATCAGGATAAATTTTCCTGAAACTTGAGTAAAACAATGGTTCACAAAGGAGGGAGGATGGGAGGGAATCTTTACTCGTAGTGAAACGGTAAGTATATAGATAGAATAGATAGATATATTAATCTAAATCAAACATTGTGGCAAGTTCTTGATAAATAAATTCCAGTGTCTTTTTTAAACGTTTAGAGATGGTTGAATGTTGCTGCAAGGGCAGTGGTATGACTGCTTTACTTGAAAGATGTTAGTGAACTGTTAAGACACATTTTTTTGCTTCTAATTTTGGTTGGATAAAGCATTAGAGTAAATTGATAGGGGCAAAAATTGAAAGCGAGAGTCTTAACTCTTATGCACAGTACACAGCATTTGTTTCTGCTGCAATGGAAAATCATTTTAAAGCATCATGTTTTGTGAATGATTTCATAGTAAAACAAGAGGCATTGCGTTTGCTTTCTATGCTGCAGCCTTGAGGATTAGTTGTCCTTTGGGGAACAAACACAAATCCTACCTGACTACCATTCTGAATCTCTCTGAGAAGGAATAATGCAATATTTTCCAATTTTTCAGTTTTTGACTATTTTAACAGAAGATGCTCCTATGATCATCAAGCATGATACTACATAGATTAATGCGATTATAAATAAATTGACATTAAAATCTCTGTATAATTCTTGTTTGCTTCCAGGTCTGAAAGGTTACTGGTTTCAGCATGGCAGAGGCAGGCTGGGTTGATGTGAAGACCTACCTGAGTTCAGGACTGCAGGATTTGCTGACAGCGGGGCGCCACGTTGACACCACCATCCACGTCAGTGGACGGATCTTCAAATGCCACCGCGTGGTTCTGTGCGCCATGTCACGCTACTTTGATGCCATGTTCTCCTCAGGCATGCTGGAGTGCCAGGCTGGGGAAGTGTTCCTCCACAACGCCCAGCCCTCAGCCTTCGACCTCATTCTACATTTCATGTACGGTGAGCCTGTAGAACTGACCGCTGACAATGTGGGTGAGATCCTTGAAATGGGCTCCGTCTACCAGATCCCTGCCTTGCAATCCAAATGCGAGAAGTTTCTGGCCCAAGATCTGTCCACCAGTAACTGTCTGACCCGCTGGAAGTTGTCTTGTGTCTACAGCTGCAGCTGGCTAGGGGAGCGGGCCTGGGAGATGATTCTGTATAACTTCATGGAGTTAGCCACCACCGAGGAATTTCTGCTGCTGTGCAAGAATGACCTGATTCGGGTTATAACGGATGACTGCCTTCAGGTGGAGAACGAGGAAGAAGTCTGTAAAGTAGTTCTGCATTGGATGGATCATGATCCTGCAAGAAGAGATTTTCTCTACGACATTTTTCAGCACTTGAAACTGCCCATGATGAATCAGAATTACTTGGACTCTTTGCTCAGAACAAAATCATACATCCAAGAAAACAGCAAAGTGTGTGACTTGTTGTACAAGTTTGTACACACAGATAGGCCTGGGCTACACAGATCTGGCAACACAGAGAAGAGGGGTGAACTGGGAGAACTGGGAAATGTGTTCCGTGAACGCAGTGAAGATGTTTTGATCATGGTAGACGGTAGAAGGCAGGAGGTGGTCTGTTTTAGCCTTCAGCGCAAAAAGCTTTTCACTCTGGCCAAGTTTCCATACTTTGCTGATGGCAAGGCAGCCTGTGTTCACCTGGGTGACATTTTTGTGTCTGGAGGGGTGAGCAGCAGCCTTGAAAAACGACTCGTTTGTTTCAACACAAAGCGCAATCGCTGGGATGAGTGTTGCACCATGCAGGAAGGTCGTTCATACCACAACCTGGTATCGGTACAAGATCACCTGTACTCGCTCAGCGGTTTCTTGAGTAATGAACCGGTCAGCAGTATAGAGTGCTACACTGCCAAGGACAATTCCTGGACCAAAGTGGGGGATCTGGCTTTGCCAGTCGGTGGGCTTTCAGCAGCTGCCCTGGGCGATACCATCTACATGTTTGGTGGCAAACGCAAACGTCACGAACAGGAGACATCGACCTTCCAGAGCTTCGACACCCGCACTTCAACAGCCTGTGTCTTGAACGCTCTGCCCTTGAGGACCTGCTGGAGCCAGGCCATAGTGGTGGATGACGTCATCCACATCTTCTGTCCCAACGGCCATGTGCTGGGCTTTGACAGGTCGGGCCCTCCAGGCATCGTGGCAGTGTCACCCAAGCTGGATGTCAGCTACTTCAGCGTGGTGCATCACCGCGGGACCTTCCTGGTGATTCAGGTGGGCGACGCCAAGTCCTACGATGAAGTGCGGGTCTTCCAGCCGGACACGGGGGAGGTTCAGATCAGGCATGACCGCCTGCCTCGGTCGCTGTGCGACTCCAAGTGGATGAAGGTGATCATCAACCGACAGCATCTCAAGTACGAGTGTTCCCATCCCACACACAGGTAGTCAGTGTGGGCAGCTGTCAGCTGGGGCTGTGACCCTGAACAAACTGAGGTTTTGCTTCAAACGTTTGCTTGGAAAGAGCAGGCATGGGTGCAAATTGCAATGCCATTGCAGGGTCTAAAAGTTGGGACGACAAGAAAAACTAAGTACAAAGAAGAGTCAAGAGATGGACAATTCTTCAACAGCATCGAATGCTAAAGAAAAAGGAGGACAAATTCTGGGATTTCAGTTTTGAAAAAGAAAAAAAAAATGAAAAGAAAAAGGAACGGTTGATGAATTAAAGTGGATAATTTTTTTAACACTTTTTTTACATTAACATATCATTTTTTTCTTCCTGATTGTGTTCATGTTTTAACTACTGTATGCAGATATTACAACACCAAGGTTTAAACTTTTGTTTTCTGTTATATTATTTAATAGTAATAATACATAGTATATATATATATATATATATAGCGCCTTTCTCCAAATGAATTGTTTTTGGTAGGGACCTTGTTACTCCACTAACATTTATCTCAACATGCATAATTTTTAAACTAGTATTATGATATGTATTCATCATTTTTGGTTTTGTCACCAGCCACGAAGTGAATCTGGTAATGTTTTTACTGCTGTCTGTCTGTCTGTTCCTGACTATGTAAGTATGTATGTTAACAAGATAACATTTGAACGGAGGGATGTAAGAGTCTAAGAGTAAGACACTCAAATTCTGCATGCGCATAGGTAGGTAGGATTTCTAGGCCAAGTTTGAAGATGAAGGTCAAAGCCCAAGGTCACTGGAGAAGAAAATGTGTCGTGCGGCTGGTAGTGTAGCGTCGTCACGCTCTAGTTTCATTTTGTTTTGTTGAAAAGATATATCATCGGTGAAATTCAAAAACCTCGTATCTCGATTTTGGGGGGGTTTGAGTTAGATACATAGTCAGTTCTCTAATTTTTCCCACCACCTTCCATCAAAAGCTCGTATCTCTAACGACTTCCTATCTGGGGTAAATGAGGTTGTGTAAATTGAAGAAAAAATTGTAACTTTTGTGTCCCAAATTCAGATCTACTTAAGGGCAAAAACTATTATCTTCGTTCTTTTCAAGTATTGAAAAAAATGCAGGACTAAACTCGCAATGTCTTGAACAACATATTCATCATAGTTAATCAATTGTGGTAAACGCGGTTAATTTTTAAAACTTTTTTTTCTCCATTTTTCTCAAAACTACCAAAATTGAGATACAAGGTTTCTGAATTTCACCGACGATATGCTGATTGGATAATGTTTTTGTTCATTTTGTACAGCCAGTTCCGTTGCACCCTGAGTAATTTAAATTCAGATTTAGGGTTTATCTGTATCTGTTTATGTGTGTGGATAGGTCCTTATTAGGTGTGTATATGTGATTAGAAAAGTTGAATTCCAATAGAGCATTTGCCACGTGCCGGTGACCTTGAATTTCACTGAGTTGAATTTAGAGAGTTGAACTAGAGAGGTCAGCGCAACTCGGGCAGAACGAGCTCGGGCAAATTAGTAGTCTAGTATAGTGAACGAACACTCGTGGCAAACGCCCTATTGATAATGTCTTTTAAGTTTAAAGCATGTAACTGACCATAACACAAATGGAATGGTTTCTGATGTCACAAAGATGCCTTGTGTCATCTTATTTTTTCCCGAAGATCTTGTATTAATACAATTCTTGTATAAATACAATTCAACTACAACAAAAGTTCATTTTTCAGTTTAAGGTTAGATCAACTTGATCATTTGAAGAGGGGCAGTATTGTTTTGTTATCTGTGTTGTTTGAAGAAGACACTTTTGTTGAAATATCACATGTTTTGTTTTGTTTCGTCTATAAAATAACGTCACTTTGCGCTTGTTGTGTGTTTGTTTGTGTGGTATTTTGTTCAGTGATGTTGCCCTTGCAGTCTGTTTCAGATGTTGTTGTTGTTAGTGGTTTGTGTTTTTTAGGGTTTTTTAGATCTGTTTGACATTTTGAAAGTTAAGTTTTGAAATAATATTTATTCAATATTGAGCTAAAAGTATACGTGTTGTACAGTTTAGAATACAAAGCAGGGCTCCCAATCGTCCTGCAAAACAAGGGGTCCCAGGGACTCCTTCACTTAAAGTATAGAAGGTCCTAGGGGCGGGATTTGAGGGTCCCAGTGGCATAGCGAATGCTGAAAAGATTTTTTTCTAGTGCATCCCTGGAACCCCCTGCACATTCTTTTAGAGGGTCCTGTAGAATTTTAGTGCTTCATAGACCCCCAAATGGGGGTCCCTGGGAGCCCTGCAAAGTAAACATTGATTTGTTAAAATGTGCACATCTTGTCTGATATGTATATTTATCTTTTATTTTTGTTATTGGCGAATATAAAGCATATCCGTGAACAACCGTGTGAACATTCTGTTAATATTTGATGTTTGGAACACATTTTCTCAAAAACTCTTCATTGTGTGTTGCTCTTCCTCAAGACATTTTGCTACCTAATTGTTTCCATTTGCTTTTAGTGTTTTTATGTTGTTGAGCATTTTGTGAAATTTCTTGTGTGTGTGTGTGTTAGTGAGAGAGAAAGAGAGTGAGTGTGTGTGTGTGTCACTGTGTGTGTGTGCGGGTGAGTGTGTGTGTGTGTGTGTGTGTGTGTGTGAGTATGTGTGTGTGGTGTCTGCAATCTGTCTCTTAATGATATGTATCGATTCCTGATGACTTACTCAGGTCTATCATCAAGGTTCCTGAAAGAGAAACGTAGGCAGTCTTTAATTTTCAGAAATATTTTGCTCAGAGATGTGTTATAACTTATATTGCTTGCATTTTCATGTGATCTTCTTGTAACCGCTGCCTTGATTTGCTATGATTTTTCCCCATGTGACTTGTACAGCACAGTTTGTGTGTGTTTGTTTGTGTGTGTGCGTATGTGTCTCTGTGAGTGTGTGTGTGTGTGAGTGTACGTGCGCATGTGTATTTGTATGTACATCTGTGAATGTGTGTGTATGTGGGCATGTGTGTGTGAGTGAGAGAATGAATTAGCGGGAGAATCAGAATGTGTGCAGGCTTAAAGTTAAAGGGGATTTGTTTTAGGGGGTAAAATAACAATTTTATCTAAAGAATACTACTTGTGCCAAACGACAGGTTTTATTTCTGCTTAATCAGTTAATGGAGTACATAAACACATTGATTGATTTTTGAAATCTTTTCTCTGTTTTTTAATCTTTTAGTCTAATTTTGATATATCAGATTATGTGTCTGGTGTGTGTGTGCATACATTGGCGCTACTGTAAGATGAATGTGACCGGTTTTATTTGACAAGCTGATGATGATAATGTCAATTTTATTTTTTGATTTGTCTTTCTTGGTGATAAGATATCAAAGATTTTTTTTCCTTCGTTATTTTCTCATCTACATCTCATTGTGTTAGTGTGTAGCGTTTTTGATGTTTTTAGTTCAATCATTGGTGATAAAATATCTTAGAAACGTTGCTTGACATCCTAATATGCCTATATCTCCATCTCCGCCCGGCCCTACAGATGTACTGTATTTTACAGACTAAAGGAAAGAGAATAAAAACAGTGCCTTTTATTTACCAATTCATGTTTTTACGTCTATCGTCAGAAGTGGCGTCTGCGACGTATGAATCCAGATCCAGATCCAGAAGGCGCTTCTAATTATAAGGCGCACCCCTGAATTTAACAAAAAATGTTAATTTAAACATACACAAGGCGCAACGTATTTTAAGGCGCATGCAAAATGATTAAACAAAAGCAAAAAATAGATTGAAAACACGAGGTCGACTCAAACGAAGGAGGTCGCACCGCTATCCTGATATCTATATGATGAAGTATTTTTACGCATCGTCAGCATCAGAGAGCCCAGAAAAGTCGGAATTGAAAAACACGGAGTAGATTTCTACAATGAGTTTCGGTCCAGTCGGCTTAGCCTATATCTGCCATGATTATTATGGTCTACACACACACACACACACACACACGCGCGCGCGCGCGCGCGCACGCGCGCGCACGCGCACGCACACGCACACGCACACACACACACACACAGTGGCTTAAATCACGATTTCAGCCTGATAATTGATCTCAATACTTATGATACGAATGGAATTCACAACATTGTTTGATCAGAATTCAGTCACACACTAGGCGCAACGCATTTTAAGGCGCAGGGGTCTCAGTTGAGGAAAAAAGTATCACCTTGTAGTCCATAAAATACGGTATCTTTTGCAACTTAGGCTTCGATCCCAACCATCAGTTTCCCCACACTTTCAATTTGCTATAGCTTTTACTGCATTTTATACTTGATTTGTGTTTATGATTTCAGTTTTCTATGAGAAATACGTAATTATATTCAGTGCTGTTTTTGTTTGTTTATTTGTCTTAATCAATAGACATATTTGATTTTTATTCTGTCCTACATGACAATAGTGCTGATATGCACTTTTTTTTAGCTGTTCTTGTTTATGAAGGAGATTTTGGATATACATTGCCGAGTGATCTATTTGGTGATACATGCTGGTAATAGTGGTATGTATGTGAAAGCTTTAAAGACAGAGACTGGATATGGGGATGTTTAACAGCTCCAAATTTGAGCATGTTCTTTTTTTGTAAAATGTAAATAATATTGTTTGACAAAATGCATAATTTTATCAGTTTATGACCTCTTTATTTATTTATAAAATTTTTTTTTTTAATGGACCACCTTTTTCTGCATTTTCGCTTGACTCTTTTATCTTTTATAATGTTCAGACTTTCTAACTCGAATGGAAAAAAAGTTGATATTCCACTCACCTTGATAAACCGGGTTGTTATTTTTCAGACGAAAGACAAATTTGAGCAGAGACTCATTCAAAGACGTTAGTATGATTTTGCCTTGACTGCTTCTAATTCAGATTCAATTTTTAAAAAAATAGTGTCCATTAAATTTACAAAACTTTTTTTTTTCTCTGTCTCTCTCTTTGTGCATCTCTTGGTCTCTCCTCCCTCACTGTCTCTCCTCTCTCTCTCTATTTCTCTCTCTTTCTGTCTGTCTGCCTTTCTATCTCTCTCTCAAGCATGCCTGCTCTCTCTCTCTCTCTCTCTCTCTCTCTCTCTCTCTCTCTCTCTCTCTCTCTCTCTCTCTCTCTCTCTCTCTCTCTCTCTCTCTCTCTCTCCATTCCTCTCCCTGAAGTGTAATATAAAACTGAAGGCTCCATTTGAGTTTTCTAGATCTGATTTTTTTGTATGCCTCCTTTTCAGGAAGCAATCAGAGCTCATATCCATGACAAGAAATAAATGCACATATTGCAATTTTTTTTTAATTTGTTGTCTTTTTTCTGAAACACCCTGTTAAGCAGATCTCTGCTTAATTCCTTTTATTTACCAATTCATGTTTGATATGTATACTTTGTTTATTTTACACTTTTCTTGTCTCACATTGCATCAATGAACACGTCTCTGTCACCCAGTTATGTAAAGTCAGGTTTGTGTTTCTTGGGGGGCTTTTTTTCCCCTCCAGACCTCTAGAAAATCCTTATGGCTGTTGTTATTTTAATCCGGGATACAGTGTATTACTGTATACACATGTATATATAGTTTGTATTGTTCACCGATTTATTGAGGATGGGGGTTATGAAACACAGTTTCCCACTTTTTATTCACCAAGAGTATCCTTGATTTTGTGTTCACAGATTTGTGTTAAACAAGATTATGTGCACTGCTGTAAACCAGAATTTCATTTTTACTAAGACTAAAGGAAGCATGTTTGCTATTGTATGAAAGCAATTAAGCTTGTGTGTGTATTTGTGAGAGTCACAGATAGAGAAACAGACTGACATAGACTGATTTATTTGAGGTGTTGTGGTGGGAAATAATAGGGAGACCATTATGCTGTTAGTTTATTCAGATTTTTTTAATTATATCTTTTTCTTGATGCTGATGAAGCTACCAAATATGATACCAGACATTTAACTGGTGATCAAGATCCCTGAAAGATTTAAAATTGTATTAAAAGTATGAAGATAAAAAATTGAAAAGTAAAGTCAAATAGAATCATGTTTAGAATATTAATATTGGAGGAAAAAAAGTCATGTATAGGCAAATGCATACAAACTCAAATATTCTCCTCCGCGCATACACACACACACACACACACACACACACACACACACACACACACACACACACACACACACACACACACATGCAGTAGGTATACACTCGCACACACGCATGCATAGTATCCATACTCTTAAAATCTTTCAGAGCAGCCCACATGACACGTGACATAGACATTCAATCCTTTGCGAAATGCTGTGCCATATTCAGGGCCTGCTTTCTGGTAACAGTTAGCCCGTGTGATTACAGAACTGAACAGTATTTCCCCAACCCTCTTATCCCTCCCCTTCAGTACTTGCAAACTACCCCTTCCCCTTTTCCATATTCACACACTTGCACCAACAATATGTTCAATGCTATCACTTACAAACAATCAGGGCCTGTATTCACGTTGAGATAGTATGAGACTTATCATCATGATATCTTAGAAGCCCTTCTAAAGTACCCGCATTTTTCGGACTATAAGGCGCACCTGATTATAAGGCGCACCCCCCAAATTTTACACAAAATTCAGATTCTGTTATTATATTTTCTTACTATTTTAGTAGTCATTATACAGTGCAGGGGTCTCAGTCTTGGGGGGGGGGGGGGGGGGGGGATATCGCCTTATAGTCCGAAAAATACGGTACTATGATTTAATAGAACTTTAGAAGGACTTCTAAGATAGTATGATGATAAGTCTCATACTATCTCAATGTGAATACAGGCACAGGTGTATAATATAATTAGGAAGGGTGGAGGAAGAGTGTGCACCTCAGTTCTTTTCCCACGATTTGTGTGTGTTAAATGGGCGTGTGTGTGCGTGTGATTATTCCTCTGCTTTTGTGTTTATAGTGTGTGGGGTCCGGGTGACCCATAAATCACAGATAATTTGAGTCTGGTAATAGCACCACCTAGGAAATTTGCACACAAGACACCCAGACCCAATATGGAACAAGATGGCAAGCCATGCAAAACGAACTCCATGAAATTGTGTAAATCTGTAAGATTTCTAGATTTAAAACTGTTGTTGATGTGGAGGTTTGTTTATATGGGATTTTTGTGTGTGTGTGTGAACTGAAATATTTGGCACCGGGATCAGGACATGGAAGAAAATCTGTCAGTATTCATTATTACGATCGTTTCAGTAGTTTAGGCTTGTGTCAATTAGAACATAATTAGTTCTCTCTCTCTCTCTCTCTCTCTCTCTCTCTCTCTCTCTCTCTCTCTCTCTCTCTCTCTCTCTCTCTCTCTCTCTCTCTCTCTCTCTCTCTCACGCACACGCACACACACGCACACACACACACACACACACACAGTGAGGGAGAGAGGGACACGGGCCTTCGTAATAGTTGCAAAGCACTCCTGTTCTTTAAAAACTTTGGTTTAAAAAAAAGGGGCCGTTTTAAAGATTATCAAGGATTATCAGGGTGGAATTATCTTGTTTAAAGAAAGTTTGAAAATGATCCCGAAAACATACACTTAAAAGCAATATATTTGTGTATGTGTGTGCGCGAAAGAGAAAACTGATGTGCGCGAATGAGAGTGTGTGGGTGTGGGTGCGTATATCCGCAGGTGCTCAAGGACACATACACACACAAATATACTAACAAATTAATTTATGGATAAAAATAGGATTTTATTGGTAATGGTGCCACTTGATGAAATACTCATGAATTTGATCAAGAATTTGTTTTAACATATTTTACGCTGAATTGACCATAGATACCATGCAGAAATAAATTCCTGATTTAAATTCATACAGAGCATCCTCAACTAGGGCGAATGCTGGACTCTTATAAAACATTTTTAAGTTGTCTCAACTTCTTTCTATTGTGATGAAAATTGAAGTTCTTTGAAATATTATTATACGAGTTGCCTGTAATTTATTTCAATAAAGTAAATTTTCAACTTCAGGGAAATAGAAATTAACTGAACTTCCTCTTCTGATTTAAAGAAAGTTGGGCAATTTTGAAGCATAAGTGGAGCTACGTACTGGGAAGAAGAAGAAAAACGGCTCTTCAGTTAATTGCATTTTTGCCATCTTTGAAAATGTAATATATGAACCTTTCTTAGTTAGTTAAATGTTGGATGTTTTGAATTATGTGCCGCCTGATCTCAACTCTGTTGGGTGTAAAATTAGGCATAATATCTGGGAAATGTAATCCACTTTATTGATTCTGATATTTAGAATACAAGTCATTGAAACGTGTTCTTTGTTGATTTGTGTATTATGTATTGTAAAGCCTCTTACGGGACAATTTATCTGACTTATACACAATAATAAGGTTTTTTAAACATGTAGTCAAGATGCTTCGAACAAATTACCCCGGTATGTGATATTTTGCAAAAGTTGTTTGAAGTTGTGTTTTTTCTGTTAAAAAAAATATTGGTTTTGTTTTTTGTTTTTTCTAAAAATGTGATTTGTTGTTTTGTATTAAAATCTTGTTGAAATTTACAAATCATTGGAACTTTTCTAAATGCAGATACCCCACTCTCTAAAAATAAATAACGATAATAACAACTTTGATATGATTCAGCAGATACTGGCACTTGCTTGGTTTCTTTGACGAAATTTGCTTCTTTTATTATTATTATTATTATTATTAATATTATGGGATGAGTGTCTGCATTAATAATTATAAGTTTTTTCAAAATTATTTAATGTGGCGGTACCATATCCGATGACGTTTAACCGAGGCGTGGTTACCGCTACACCTATCTATATTGTTAAAAACTCGGGACTTTACTGGTGTTGCACTGCTTCCGGGCATTGCAGCCAGTATTGTTCCCACCATCTTTGTATTTACAAATGTCCCATATGTGTCTATGACCGAGAGGACGTAAAACATCATTTTCATCATGAGTGTCTGCATTGTGCTGTTGTATAAGAGGTTGGGGGATTTCGCTTTCCAATTCCAGCCTACTATACCGGGTTTTGCCTTTACTGTTGTCCATATGTGATACTGATTAATGTTGTTCAGTGCACACATTGCTGTGCGTGAATATTGTGGGGGTTCACTGGTGCTTTCTATGTATGGCCAGGCAAAAGCAAAACAAATGTTTTTTTTTAAATTGACAAGCAGTGTGTCAGCAACCGTGGATTAAAGAAAATCGTAACGCTTTTAAGTGTGGACTTTTGTGTTTGTGTTTGGTTTGAATGATTTAGGAGTGTGTGATAAGTGCTCAAGCGCGTGTGCGTGTTTGTTTGTGTACGTACGTATGTGTGTGTGTGTGCCCAAGTCAGTGCATTAAAAAATTTGCATAGGCTTATGCGTCTAATTATATTGAATGTCGGTAGGCGTACGTGATTATGCGCACGCCTCTGTGTGTGTGTGTGTGTGCGTGCGCGCGCACGCATGTGTGTGTGTTATACCCCTTTCTCTCTCTCTCTCTCTCTCTCTCTCTCTCTCTCTCTCTCCGCTCTCTCTCTCTCACTTTCTCTCGTGTCTTCCAACACACATAAGAGATTCAATATGACTTTATTGTCCCATATATTCGAACTGACTCCCTTGTGGCGGAGGTTTGCACGGAGTCAAGACCCAATTGCATAATGTTTCAATCGCCTTTCTTCCAATACAGGTAGGGCCTATATTATGTGTGCGTCGATGGCTTTCAATAACGAATATAGTTACATTTTCAAATTACAGTAAACTTTCCGAAATACTATTAATGTGTGATACGTACGTAACCTGCAGAAGACGATAATTTACTTTGCTGAATATAATGAAAATGAATCAAAGTTAGCTTAACATTTTCTATATGTCACACACTTAGGTGCCAGCAATCTTACAACCACAGAAATGGTTTCCAATGAATTAATCCTAACAATTTGACAGATCTATACCGATATTTTCAAGTCAGCTGCTTTTCAATTGGAGAAGAAGTAGCAATGCATCTCAGCCCTATCTGCTAAACTTATTTCAGAACTCTCAAAGACGACCAAGCTAAACCGCCATAAAAATCGATCAATAAGCTTTTCACGTCTCTTTCATGATGGTTTCTTCGCAAAAACCGTCATTGGCCCCAAATGATCGCGACAAGTGCGTGGTGTCTGCGCTGTTCTGAAGGGCTTGGGCGAGCCCTTTGAATTCGGTGGTTCGAATTTGGGACGGGATGATCCTCTCTTTTCATATTATTGAAAGGTGAACGGTATACGTAGAATGCAGACAGACACACATTCGCCTATCTTGTCTGTGCGTTTTCTGTGTAATCTGTCACCCCTCCCTTCTCCTTTCTCTTTCTCTCTCTTTTCTCCATTCATCTCTTCCCACCCCCTCTCTTTGACGTCCCAGGGACCGATTCAATGCAGAACGCTCTACATGTTATTGTTATATTCAGTCGATGCGTGCCATCCTCAATGGAGAGTGGAGTTTGAAAGGCAAGAACTTTTATTGGCGGCTTAACCAGATATGACATGGATTGAAATCTTCTGATACGAGCGATAATCTTGATTCTAAAAGCTTCCCCAAAACTGTGGCTCTGCTCTTCTGAACGCAGGTAGTAGAAAGGGTCTCTCGGCAAACTTGCATGTAGGGTTAGTGTGGAACTGTAGGCTAATTGGACAAAATATATCTAATAGATTGCTTAAGAAGTGTTAAAAGGTTATAACTGTTTGTAGTAGTAGCAGTAGCGGTAGCAGTAGTAATAGTAGTAGTAGCAGTGGTTTACAGCTTACCATTTGCGAAATACCGTGCTCAATCTCTTGGTGTAACTTATCTGAGATATCTGAACAAATATTGTGAAGGATTCAATCAATTGTTTTAACTTGTTTAATACATTCTAAGGATATTGTGGGTTTTTTAAAAGACAAGAAAAAAAGCATCATGATATTTCATTTGATGTCAAAATATTCATTAAGTACAATACTTGTAGTTATCAAAAAGAAGTGAAGAAAACACGCTATGGCATTCTATCAAATTATTAGTGTTGACACGGACAACGAAACAAAGTGCCTCTAAGAGAAAGAAAGCGAAATAATACTACATTCCTTCTGCTAGCTGTGTCCGCGCCCAGCCCACATCATGGCCTCCCAGGCAGTGCTGAAAGCCGTGCAGACTGCCCGCATCACCCAGACTCGTCTCCTGCTGCAGATGGGCAGTGAGGTGGACGGCAAGGACGACGAGGGCAAGACCACCCTCATCCACGCCCTGCTGGTGCAGGACTCCAAGCTTCGAGCTCGCTTCCTGCGCCTGCTGCTGAAGGCGGGTGCCGTGGTCAGTGTAGGGGACAAGCAGGA
Source organism: Phymorhynchus buccinoides (assembly GCA_017654935.2). Classification (NCBI taxonomy): domain Eukaryota; kingdom Metazoa; phylum Mollusca; class Gastropoda; order Neogastropoda; family Raphitomidae; genus Phymorhynchus; species Phymorhynchus buccinoides. The sequence continues at coordinate 77,323,027 of CM065680.1, read as the reverse complement.
GACCAACGCTCTCATGTGGGCCTGTCGCGTGGCCGCTAGTCATGACGTCAGACTGCTGCTGCGTCACGCTGACGAAGACCTCAACCTCAACGCCCAGAACCTGAAGGGGCAGACTGCTTTGTGGATTGCCGTGGACGGTGGCAATGTGGAGACTGTCAGGGAAGTGTTGCGGGCGTTGTCCAAACACGAGCTGAGCAGCGAGGTGCCTGACCACGGAGGGATCACTCCGGCCATGCGAGCCGCCACCCTGTGTCACCTGGATTGCCTACGAGCTTTGATAGCTCACCTGGACACTGCTGGGAAATCTAACAACACCCTGATCAACATCGCCCAGATCAACCGGATTCTCAAATCGGTGTCCGTTGACAACGAGCCAAAGAAAACGTCTGTTAATCATCAAGCAGACGATCCAGGAAACCAGACCACGAAATATGTCAAACTGCCTACCATCCAGATCATATCAACAGGGAGTTACAAGTCATCGACTGTGGTGAACTCCAAGCGCCCCCAGCTTGATGAGTTGAACAATGAATATGCCTTGTTTTCTCTGGAGCTGTATCGTGATCCCACTGGGAGCTCCACCCCGATCTCTTTTGATAGATCTGCACCCCTTTTCACTCACAGACCGTTACGCTCTGATCAGAACTCAACAACCCGCGTAACTATCAATTCAGAAGATCCAAACTCAGACCATTCCCTCAGCACAGACGAGGAAAATACACACGTGAAGAGGATTAGTAAAACAACGGAGATAGAGAGCCAAGAACACACGACAAATCTTCTAGCTCCCATAAGAAAGATAAGCAGCGAAGTGAGGCTTGAAGAAGAAGAAGAAGCTGTCCAGAACGCCCATAATACAGATTCGTCGATTCCCCTTGAGCCTGTTAACGGTGGAAGCTGTCAATTTGATGACCCAAAGCCCACACTGAAAAGTCAGAAACATTGTGTATCTCTTCCCCTGGCTCGCGTGAAGAAAATAAGCCGTACAGTCAAGTTTGAAGACCAAAACTATGCACAGAATCCCCAGCGACGTTCCATGCTCACCCCTCCTGTCGCTGGTTCTCTGGATACCACACTCTTCCAGGCAGGATCTGGCGGTCATCGTGGGCGGATCCTCCTGAAGCCTCTGGCCAGCGTGACGATGGTCAGGGGGTCGATCCGGGACAACCTCCACGACCTCTTCGACATGATCGCCCAGCAGACCTCAGTCTCCTTCAGGAAGACGGCCATAAAGCCCCTGCCCAGAAAGAAAAGCTCACAAGGTAGGCTAACTATCGTTCAATTACTATTTGAAATTCTTCAATGAGCAAGAATAATTTGAGTTATTTTGCTATGCTTAGTGTTGGTACATAGTATAGTAGCATTGTCTTGTCATTTCTTCCTGCAGCATGTTTTCTCACCCTTGCCGCTTCAGAGTGGCTTTGAAACTTCAAGACATGTTCACGTTTTTCCTCTGTTGCTAATTGTCTTTGCCGTTCTCAAAGCAATGTTCATTTTGTGGATGTACCTTTTTGTCTTGCCTTGTGTTGTTTACCATGAATTTGTGGAAAGTGAGAGCTATATATGAACAAATCCATTTTTTTCCATCGAGGTGGATGTGAAAAGCGGAACGGAGGATTTTTTGTTTTTTAGTTGATTTACCCTGGCTCAAAGACTCCAGGGATCATCCCAACAGCCGAAACACTTGAACACTATGGTACAAATGCACCACTGAACCAAGGATGAGAACATTACGTGTGTGACCGTTTTTGATTACCCCGCCACGTGAGCAACCACACCCCGACTTCGGAGGCTTTTAGAATGATGATCTTATGCTAGGAGCTTGTCGTGGCTTAAAGACAATCCCCGCACGTCATAACAACATTTTGATGTAGCCTTGGTGTTCTAGCTTATGTCAACTGGTCTGACACCGGCAGCCTCGTGCCAAGGCGAAATATTTGGTTTGTTCTCTTTGGGTTTTTTTTGTTAGTGTTGGGTTGTTTTGTTGTGGGGGTTTTTGGGGTTGCATTTGCTTGGATCCCATCTGTGAGGTTACATAATTATAAGGAGCCACGGCTGCATCTGTGAATCTGACAAAACAGAAATAAAACCATACACTCCTTTACTCAGTGGTATATTACGAATTTTTTGACGTTTTTTCCGTGTCCGTCATCTTACAATCTGGCAACATATCATTTGGTAATAGCATAACATGGGTGTTGCCTCCACCCTCTGAAAGGAGAACCAGATTTATGCATGCAACCATAGAGAGAAGTTTGAGTGTCTTTGATGCAACCGACATGAAAGGAGCACGCCTTTCTTTTTGGCTCACTCTATGGGCTCACTCTATGAGTCTATTGTATGCTAGTTGTTCGGTTGTGTGTGTGTGTGTTGCGTCCGTGGTCTAATCTCCAAACTTTAACGTTGACATTTTATCGGGAAATAGAAGGCATACATTGTGTTCAAACTTTGCACACATATGCCAGCTTTCAAACAAAACTTAAAACAACACTGTAAACAGATAACAAACAAATGGTTCCGCGTCCGATTCTCGCCACGGGCACTTTTTTTTTATTTTTTAGTTGTATCCATTAATGATAGTTTCATTTGTACTTTTAAATTTTATTGGCAATCTTGTACTTTAGACAACCCCCTCAATCTTTGTTTGTTGTTGTCCCACATGTTCCTGTTCGAGTGAGCCTTGAAGGCTTTTCCTCTTGTTATATAAATGACCTGGTAAAAAAAACAAAAAACCCAGCACGGAGACACCTTCTTTGATAGGGGAAGACGGGGTAAAAAGCGCATGGGCGGGTAAGAAGCCCACCCCAATTATCTCATGAAATGAAGCAAATTTCAGCCTCATTTTGCCCATGAGACGAGCGTTAATGTCTAGCATTCGTCTTATGGGCAAATTTGACTGAAATTTGCTTTATTTCATGAGATAATTGGGGTGGGCTTCTTACCCGCCCATGCGCTTTTTACCCCGTCTTCCCCTACACTTACATTTAGCCTAATGAGGTAAGCCTATTCGTTAAAACTAATTAACCCAAGTAGGCATAATAGTACCCATCCATCATTCGTTCTTCTGGTTCGATGTATTAGGCCTTTGCTATCCGGGCTTTCAAATGGCTTAATAATAATAGGATCCATTGAAATATGACTGAATGTGTTCTCCCTGTGATGAATTGAGGTTCATGTTTAAAATATTCTGTGTGCGCGTGCGTGTATGTGTGTGTGTGTGTGTGCGTGCGTGCGTGTGCGTGCGTGCGTGCGTGCGCCGTGTGTGCGTGCGTGCGTGTGTGTGTGTGTGTTTTTTCTTCCATCCAGCAGAAGTGGCCACACGCAAAGGCAGCAAGGGCGGCAAACTCCGGACAAGGGCACAAAGACATTCTGGCGTCAAACACCACACTGGGTGACATACATGGGTGCTCTTTAGGCTATGTGCGAGAATGCAGGTGTTTTGTTTGTTTTGTTTTAACACAGTGGCCTCTGCCTACAGATTTTTTTTTTTATGAAGGAAATTGAGGAGCAACTTCTTTTTTTCTTCTTCACATACCCATATTTGTGTCTCTCTACCACCACTTGTTATGCCCATGTCATGCCTTACTGAGCAAGAACATTTTTGTGTAGCGCTAATCTAAACTTTGTGCTTTTGCTTCAATGAGAACATGTAAAATTCCATCAGTTTCCCTTCAGCGTCAGGGAGCATCAGGAGCCAAAAGGTTAAGCAACCTTTTGCAAAGCAATATTTATTTGGGTGATTGGCACAGATTTTGTAAATCAATACAAATTTAGCCTATTTACATAATTTCACTTTGTTTACATGCAAATTACGTTGTGGGTAGCGCCCACACCAATGTTAGGGTACCCGTTGTAAAAAGTCAAGTTTGATGCACATGCTCAAGGCTGTTCTCTCATCACATCAGACATATCAGAACCAGGAAAAAGTGATAGAGAGGTGACAGAGTGGGTTGTGTTCAGGCAAGGCTGTTATGGTCAGCTATCACTGCTCGTTTTGGAACGACAACGCCAGAAAGTCAGTCACTCAGTGACACTGTGTGAGACAGGCTCATCGAAGTGCTCAACAGTCCATTACACTTGCAAGTATAGAACTGGCATTAAAAAAACGCGAGCATTATTGTCTGTAAAGACTCGCCACCCCAATCTTCAGGTCTCAAAGTGACTGAACATTAAGGGGCCTTTTGTAGAGAGCCATCCTGGTCAAATAACCACTCGAAACAAGGTGATTTAGCTCACAAATGCTGTTAGTGTAGAGTGGCACAGTGGTAGCGCGTTCGCTTCGTGTCAAGTAAACCCGAGTTCGAACCTGGGTACAGGGGATTTTTCCTCTCACTTTGCACTAGGCCTTGCGGTCTGAACGTGGAGTCTTTCGGATGAGACGATAAACCGAGGTCCCGTGTGTTCGTGCACTTAGCACACGTTAAACCCAGTGGCAACGAAAAAGTTGTCATTTGGTCAAAATTTACCCCCCTCCCTTCCTTCCTCATCAGTCACACAAAAATCGCATGCCAAAATTGGGTGGCGCGCCTCTGGCTGCGACACACTTTCCATGTGGGAGCAACCCGAATTTCACAGAGACACCTCTGTGACTATAGTATAATGTACCTAACCTAACCTAACAAGGATGGAACAATTTGGAGCAATAAAAGCCTATTTTGCTGCATGTAAAATGGCACCAAAAGGCGACTTAGGTACGCAACTCAAGTGACACAACCTGTGCCAAACTGAAAGAGAAGGAATCGTTTTACTTATTCTCAGTGAACAAAAAAATGGTAACACATCTGTATTTTGTTCTCTGTCAAAAGTCAAACTTTTTCAGAAGAGTTGAAATGGTGAAAATCAGTCACCATCTTTGCAGAACCACATTGGTTACTTTGATTTTATTTTTTGGCTACTTTTTATATTCAGTACATAACCGAGACTCGTCTTAGTGTAACTGAGAAAGAATTAAATGATACTTTGAGTTCACTTTCATTTTGTGAGTTATCAAACCTTTAGTTATGGATTTCAAAGTGGGGTTGCTTAACTTTTTGGCATCAGTTTTTCTTCTTCTTCTGCGTTCCCAGGCCAAAAGGCCATAATGGGTAAAGTGCGTATGTGTCCGTTTTCACTTTTCACTGGTCTCCCCGCTGCATACAGCCGACAAATTCCGATTTCGGAGGAGCTCAAAGGAGAAACGTTCTTTGGAAGATTTTTGGGGAAATAGGCAGAAGAATGGGCCAATCAGTCAGAAAGATAGTAGATGCTAGTAAGCAAAGGAAAAAGGCAGAGTCAAAGAGAGTGGCAGATTAGAAGAAGTTACAAGCACAGAACTCCCAGAAGGCGGGAAACTAATTTTACGAAAGACCCCCCCCCCCCCCCCGGTATCCCCACGGGGAGGGCATCAGTTTATATGGATGTGTACAGGTGCAAAGGTGTGCGTGCGGGCACCCGTGCCGCGGTGCGTGTGCACGCCCGCGCGCGCGTGTGTCTGTGCGCTTCTGTGTGTGTGGGTGGGGAGGGGGTGGTAGTATGTAAGCTTATGTGTGTGCGTTCATGTCTATATAATTATTTTCCTTAATACAACGACAAACTTAATTCAAAGGCACCTAGACCCTATACATAGCCCATATGGAATGCTGTAGATTCAATTGTGTTGTTTCGTTAGTTCAATTTTGTTGTTGTTGAAACGTGCACATGATGTAGACTTAGCTGATAATACATGTATTTCTGACAAAGACAGGACACGTGCGTACCATGTATGCATAATAAATTAATTACTGATTGCGCCAAACTGCATATAAAGGAAACGGAATGTAGACCTAGATACAGGACTAGGCCTACACCTATTTTTAAGACAAGTCTAAAAATGACAAAATGAAATTAGTTTGTGCTTAGGCCTACTGTGTTTTGGGTGTGTGGTTGTTGTTTTTCCAAAAAATATTAGCACAGTGATTTAGACTGATTGGGGTTTTGTTGTATGCAGTCGTACGTAACAAGAAAGTGCATAACAATGCCAGTAACAATAAATGATGACCACAATGTAACGGCCTAAATGATTATTGATTTGAATGAGAAAGATGGATACGTAGACCTTTTTTTTTTTAATAACGTCTTTCCTACATGAATGTGGTCATTCATACATGCGCTCGCATTGACACGCGCGCGCTCGCACGCACACATACGCGCGCGCACGCACACACACGCGCGCGCGCGCGCGCGTGCACGCATACACGCACGCGCATGCGCACACACGACCACACGCACACACACTGGAAATAGGCCTACCAAATCACACACACACATTCACGCACGCGCAAACACATACGCACGCGCGGCCTACCAAATCACACACACACACACACACATACGCACGCACGCACGCTAACACATACACACACACGCGCGCGCGCATGCACGCATGCACGCACGCGCATGCATGCACGCACGCACACACGACCACACGCACACACACTGGAAATAGGCCTACCAAATCACACACACACATTCACGCACGCGCAAACACATACGCACGCGCGGCCTACCAAATCACACACACATACACATACGCACGCATGCACGCTAACATACACACACACACAGGTCAATATGCAATCCGGTGTCTGTCTTTGTGTGTGTGTGTGTGCGTGTGCGTGCGCGCGCGTGTGTGTGTGCTTGTTCGGTTTTCTTCGGTTTGCTTTTATTTTCAGTCAGTTAGCATTGTAATATTTTTCTTCGATTTTTGTTACAGCACTCTAATATTGTCTGCATGTGTTCATATATTTTGCAACATTTTTGCTCATAATAGAACAAAGAAGCTATGAAAATGTATAAGCCTAAGTAAGCCGAAGGCGGGATGCAAAAATGAACTTCGACAAGAAGATCAATGTCGGAATGTTCTATGCCTTCTATCCGTTCGTAGCCTTTTAAGTTAATTTGTTGACAGCTACATACATTTAAAGCAATCCGACAAGCAAACGGACAAGACAACAATGTGACCTCCTGAAAAGAGGCTTACTTTATGAATGCCGAGATGAGCCTAGTCAGCCTACACCGCAGAATGGCAACAGTACAAGGGAGTCAACTGAAATATTATTGCAAAAGCCAGTCAGCGATACTCTCCCTTGTGCTTATAAGCAGAGAGAGAATTGAATTAATTTTATATATAAGCAAATAGTACATGCTTCTTTTTTTTGTTACACCCAACCCTCTTAAAAATAATAAAAAGGGACAAACAAAGCAATATAAAGGGCATGCAAAATACAGTCATACATAGTAAGATAATAAAGTCAAACCTAATCTTATATGCACACGCATGTTGTAGCAGACGAAAAATGTTTAAAAGATAAAGATGATACCGTCAACAAGCATAAGATAGTAAAAGTCATACAAACAAGCATTCCATATGTATTCATTTAATAGTTTATACTATAATAATGGAGTTGGCAGCATTGGATTTAGTCTGACACAACCTGATTTAGCTTTAGTGGCGATTAAGTAATTTCCACAGATTCAAATATTGTGAACGTCATGTGCAATAACAGAGAGAGAGAGAGAGAGAGAGAGAGAGAGAGAGAGAGAGAGAGAGAGAGAGAGAGAGAGAGAGAGAGAGAGAGAGAGAGAGAGAGAGAGAGAGAGAGAGAGAGAATTCAGTATTAAAGTAGTTTATTCATTAAGTAGGTCTTCATTAGTTTGTTGAAAGTTGATGTGGAGAGAGAGAGAGAGAGAGAGAGAGAGAGACTTCAGACTTATTTTGCAAGGATGAGAATTTAGACTGAGCAAAAACCCTAACTATCTTTGGCTGAGCCTATTCTGACAAGAGAAAGCGAGGGAAACGTAAAACTTGAGATTTTAGGCCAAGCCTATTCTTCCAATCTGTCCTTAGGACGACAACAAGACCAAGACAAAAACAACCAGGCAACATATATGGTCATAGGGGAAGACGGGGTAAAAAGCGCATGGGCGGGTAAGAAGCCCACCCCAATTATCTCATGAAATGAAGCAAATTTCAGTCCATTTTGCCCATGAGACGAGCGTTAATGTCTCATGGGCAAAATGGACTGAAATTTGCTTCATTTCATGAGATAATTGGGGTGGGCTTCTTACCCGCCCATGCGCTTTTTACCCCGTCTTCCCCTAAATAGCGATGCAAGGCATCAAAGTAAACAAAGTTGTAACAAAAACAACATAACTAAACACCCAAACAAACAGAACATCAAACAAACAGAAAATCAATTTGGGAAAAAAAGAGAAAAAAAGCTATAAGAATTCATAAACAGCAAGACAGTAAAAGTGCATAAAAAATACACATAGGTACGTCAATCAAATAATAGATTCATATTTGGAAGATATAACTATATGAAGTAGTCTTATAATTTGTTCATAAAGTATTCATTACACAATTTCACACATCAGAGGAAAGGGAAAATCATAATAATACTTTTAAAAAATAACACACATACAATGTAGCACAACTAATAAGGTATAATACCGTGAAAGCATAGTTTATTACAAATATTACTACTGTTAATGTTTGATTATGTTGATGGCAAAGGTATTTGCATATTGTGATTATATATATCACCTTCAAGAAGACATTTCCATACACATGATGTGATTTGAAAGTTTGTAATGATTGGCAGGCTTTTATGGTCATGGGGAGAGAGTTCCAGACAGTTGGTCCAAAATTACATACAGTCGAACCTCCCTTATAAGACCTTCAAAACTCATCCAAAACGAGGTCTTATAAGGGAAGGGTCTTATAATGGAGATAATTGTAATACTTACAAAGAAGGGCATTGTCTCAGAAAAGTAGGTCTTACACGGGAGGGAGTCTTATAATAAGCAAAGCTTGACTTGAATAAGTCGATGCGGACACGAGATAGTATGTATTTTGTTGAGTTGTAGCGTTGTGTTGCTGCATGAATGAAGTTTGAAAGGCATTGGGGTGCAATATCTGTATGGACTTTAAACATTAAAAACACAGCATTTTATTGTAGAGCACGTGTCTATGTGGGGGTAAAAGTTGTAGCTTGTGTTTCTGATCGGTGGTTAGATTACTATCAGGGAGAATAACTTTGGTTGCTCTTCTGTTTGATATGATTGTTACTTGCCCCACTCCAGACTCCAGAGAGAGAGAGAGAGAGAGAGAGAGAGAGAGAGAGAGAGAGAGAGAGAGAGAGAGAGAGAGAGAGAGAGAGAGAGAGAGGGCTGAATTCTGAATCTTTTATTACACTAGGCCTATCACAGCATCAAAAAAAGAACTCTCGACGTTAGAGAGAGAGAGAGAGAGAGAGAGAGAGAGAGAGAGAGAGAGAGAGAGAGAGAGAGAGAGAGAGAGAGAGAGAGAGAGAGAGGGGGGGGGGGGGGGGCGACAACAGCAACTAGAATCTAGACAAATCTCAGCAAACACTGATTAAAACACACGTACACGCATTTATTATCAAACAAACAGGCGAGGTGAAAGAAGTTCAGTGAGTGAGATAAACAGTGATCAAGTTTCAAAGCAGACTACAAACCCTCCGAGACTACAAAGTACCAGGGCTGATAATACTTGTCCTACCAGGGGAAAAGTCTGTGGTTCTACACTAGGACTATCACAGCATCAAAAGAACTCTCGACGCTACAGAGAGAGAGAGAGAGAGAGAGAGAGAGAGAGAGAGAGAGAGAGAGAGAGAGAGAGAGAGCAGTGACCTCGGCCGGGGTTCATAAGGATACAATGCCAAGATTTCGCCACCATGCGACACTTTTCATCTCCTAAAAGAGTTTGCAGGGGGGAGGGGGGGGGGGGACAACTTGAACTTCCAGACTCTACTCTGTTATCTATGGCTTTCAGATTGCAGAAACGAGAGAGGGATACAAAAAAGGGAGTGTGAAGGATGGGAAGGCTAAAGGGTATCCGAGGTAAAAAGAAAGCAATACAGGGAACAAGAAATCCGAAGGGTAAAGGTGAAAATAAAAGACTAAGTAAATGCATGGTGGAAACTTGTTGCTCCTTATGCTTCACAGAACCGAAACATGATGAAAACTGTATAGCTTCTTGTGAGATTTGAGAACATTCCAGCTTCATACTGATGATGCGAAACTTACATTTGAAATGTTCATGTATCTTATAAATAAGCCTATTGTGTGTGTGTGTGTGTGTGTGTGTGTGTGTGTGTGTGTGTGTGTGTGTGTGTGTGCGTGTGCGTGCGCGCGCGCGCGTGCGTTCGTGTGCGTGTGTGTGTTTGCGTGCGTGCGTGCTTGCGTGCGTGTGTGTGTGTTCTTTAGTCTTACGTCTGTTCACCCGTAAGTGATATTATATGTGTGTGTGTGTGTGTGTGTGTGTGTGTGTGTGTGTGTGTGTGTGTGTGTGTGCGTGCGCGCGCGCGCGCGCGCGCGTGCCTGCGTGCGTGCGTGTTTGTGTGAGGACTTTCAACGTTGTTGAGAAAAAGTCAGTAGTTGTTGAAGTTTAAACTTGAACTGAAGACGTAATTGAGGCATCGTGTGATGCCTATTCACCATTCAAGGTGGTAGACTTAGACGTGCGCGCAGAGGTAGGGGAAGACGGGGTAAAAAGCGCATGGGCGGGTAAGAAGCCCACCCCAATTATCTCATGAAATGAAGCAAATTTCAGTCTCATCAGTTTTGCCCATGAGACGAGCGTTAATGTCTAGCATTCGTCTCATGGGCAAATTTGACGGAAATTTTCTTTATTTCATGAGATAATTGGGGTGGGCTTCTTACCCGCCCATGCGCTTTTTACCCCGTCTTCCCCTAGTAGGCCTACATAGAGATAAACTCTTGGTTAATTGATCTTCACTACAGAAGGTCTTCACAGTTCTAAGTCAACGTTTGAAGCCTTTATATATATGCCTATTGAAAAAACAACCCCAAAAACCACAAAACTGTGTGGTTATAATGTTCTTTTGTTTTATTTTGTTTTCTTTCTTTCTTTCCTTTTAACCTATTTCAAAATTCGAGTTTCCTCGTTACCTTCTCAATGTGCCCATTTGTGTGTTGCAGTGTGTGTGTGTGTGTGTGTGTGTGTGTGTGTGTGTGTGTGTGTGTGTGTGTGTGTGTGAGAGAGTGTGTGTGTGTGTGTGTGTGTGTGTGTGAGAGAGAGAGAGAGAGAGAGAGAGAGAGAGAGAGAGAGAGAGAGAGAGAGAGAGAGAGAGAGAGAGAGAGAGAGAGAGAGAGAGAGAGAGATGAAACCTCAGTAGGCCCTATAGGGACAAGCACCCTCTTGATCCACTCTTTAATCCGTTTACCCTCTGCTGACTGCTGACATCAATTCCGCATTTGGTATCTTGACAGAATTTCAAAATCCAACAGCGAAGAATAGTTGCTTTTCGAAATTCTACCAAATTTAATAACGCAAAAAGATGTCGGGAGTTTCTTCGCCAATACAAGCTGCGGAGGCTAACATAGGCATTGTATGTCTCATCCTATCTATGCCACTGATAATACCCCTTCTAGATTCTACCTAATGGTCTCGTTAGCCCCTGGGTGTCAGATATTGTTAGTATTTTTAGGAATAAAACCCATCTCACTTCCCCTGTTTCTAGAGACAGATCTTATTCCTTTTTTCCCCTTCTATTTCTTGCTCCTGTTATCAGAATGGCTTTACTGACCTAGTTCTCAATGCAGAGATTGTTTTGGTAAATACAGATGTACATTTTTTTTAATAAAGCAGGATGTGCGGTGTAGTATATAAAGTAAATAAAATGTGGAGTGCACTTATTATTGTGGATGTAAATGTGCGTGTACAATTGTTTTTTACCAAAAAGGAAATTTTTACAACATAAATTCCTTTCTTGGTTAAGAAACATTTGCACACACAAAATCAAACCAAAATGGGTAAAACATTTACATAATTTATACACCTATATAAATCAATGCTGTCCTTGAAGAGGTTTCAATAAATAAAATAAAAACAGTTATCCTGTCACCATTTTTATACACAATCACAAACAAAAACAAGGAAGATGCGTGGGAAAAGATCGCAAATTACGTGTCTACAGTTGGGAACAGACCCAGGACGCCCAAAGAAGTGAAAGATAAAATCGGTAACACGAAGAAAGACTTCAGAGACAGGGCTTCAGCCAGACGAAAGACCGGGAATGGGGCCGTGGAAACGAAAATTTGGAACAAACAAATGGAGAACATCATCAGGAAAGACACAGAGGCGGCGCTCGGCGTGACAGGCAAGTAACATTTGGCAGAGGAACAGATTGACCTAACTCTTCTTCTTCTTCTTCTTCTCTTTGGGGCTCACGATCGTTTAATTGATCACTTCAGAAAAACAAAAGACTGAAAAATGGGGGTTGGTTCCATCTGATAGAAGGCCTAAGCTGCTGCATCTGCTGCATGGACATTGACTCTCTCCTGTAGCCCTGAAGACAGCCTCTTTTTTGGGGGGGTGGGGGGGGGGGGGGCGTTTGGACAACACCAACTATGACGAGTCTACGACAAGACTCCAACTGACTCTACTCCAGCGCCTCCCGCCCGACCCTTTCCAAAGAACAACGTTGGTGAACCTGACCAATTTCCAGGTGTACCCGCTACATCGAAGACTACAGCACCAGAACTACTTGTCCCTAAGAGCTACGGCTATGAGGAGGTAAAACTTCCTGCAACCAACCAACCAGCATAGACATTATTGTAGCGGTACCATAGCCGATGAGGTTTAACCGAGGCGTGGTTACCGCTACACCTATCTATATTGTTAAAAACTCGGGACTTTACTGGTGTTGCACTGCCTCCGGGCATTGCAGCCAGTATTGTTCCCACCATCTTTGTATTTACAAATGTCCCATATGTGTCTATGACCCGGCGAGAGGACGTAAAACAACATTTTCATCATGGACATAGGGGTGTTTGAGTCTTAGCGACCCAGCCAGCTCGTGCCATCTGCTCGGGTCTGAGCGTGATGCTGCGTCCTGGAAACAGGGTATGGAGGGGTTGAGGGAGTGGGGGAAATCAGTTACACATTTTATTGGCTTTCACTTTCAGTCTCTACATACTCTTTTTATATCGTGAAAAGACGCTTCACTGCTTGTTTTGTCCCAACTTATCACTACAGTAGGCTACATTAAACAAAATTAAAGGAAAATTTACTTTTGTTTTTTTATCAGCTCAGGCGTGGGTGAAATCCCAGAAGCATATCAGAAATTGTCAGACTTTTTAGCCCAACTTTTCTACTTCATTGGGTTAGGCCGGTGTAGTGTTCTCGGATTACCCTGTTCTCAAGATTCCTGCGCATGCGCGAAATTGAGACAGTAATCTCAGAACGTACCATCAACTTTATTTGATGGCTTCAGGCTAGGGTTAGGGATAGGTTTAGGGTCACTTTAGCGTCGAATACACTGATGGATGTCATGATCGATTTCGCGCATGCGCAGGGAATCTGAGAACAAATCCAAGGTGAGAACGTCACACTGGCACCACACACGCATAAAATCGTATGGGGATGTGATATGCTCCTGGGATTTAACCATGGTTTATGCATTAGCTTATCTCTTTTTTACAAGTGTCAGTTCATGTCATTTTTTGTTTGTTTGTGTGTGCCGAATTGCTGAAGGAAATGAAAGCAAACAAAATGCTTCCCGTTTACTAATAAACGTATGGCAAGCATCTCCTGAGTTTTACATCTGTGGTTATGCCACATAACATGACAGGTTTTTAGTCACTTATCTCCAATTCAGGTGAGAAAACAGGCTGTATTATGAAAAACTAGCGCAACGCCGAGTCCCAGTAACGCCTAGTAACGGTAACGCCAAGTACTGGTAACGCTGAGTACAGCAAATTTGAAGCGATTCGGTTAAGAAACGGCGGAGTCGTATAGCGCGCGCGTTTCTGAACCGATTCGCTTCCGGGTTGGTACAGGGATAGTCACCGTCCCCGGTGATCTTCCTGCCAAATTCGAAGGCAATCGGTCCAGAAACACCGGAGATACGGGCGCCGAGAGGCCGGCGGATGCGCGTTTCGCGCATTTGCCGAACCGCGCAAATGACATGGCCGCCTCGGTTGTCGTTGCCATCGGCCCGTTAGGGCTCACAGCAAATTTGAAGCGATTCGGTCGAAAAACGGCGGAGTTATAAGGCCCGTTTCGTGCTTCAGACACACACACACACACACACGGACGGACACTTGGCTTTTTACTATATGATGATAATATTACCATTACTCTGTGTGTGTGTGTGTGACCCAAGATCTTGATCTTTAAGATAACTATTCTAATGTTTATTTGTGGTTTGCTTGTGCAGGAGTGGGGCAGGAGGCATACAACTTGCACAACTTGGTCACACAACGCCAGCAGCAGCTAAGCTATCCAACCATAGACATTAGACATAGTCACACAGACCATAGACAGGGGCCGTTTTGGTAAGAGAAGGGCCGTTTTCGTCTCGAGTCCAGGGGCCGTTTTCGTAACTAGTAGGGCCGTTTTCGTCTCGAGTACTGGGGCCGTTTTCGTAACTAGTAGGGCTGTTTTCGTAACTAGTAGGGGAAGACGGGGTAAAAAGCGCATGGGCGGGTAAGAAGCCCACCCCAATTATCTCATGAAATAAAGAAAATGTCAGTCTCATTTTGCCCATGAGACGAGCGTTAATGTCTAGCATTCGTCTCATGGGCAAATTTGACTGAAATTCGTCTCATGGGCAAAATGAGACTGACATTTTCTTTATTTCATGAGATAATTGGGGTGGGCTTCTTACCCGCCCATGCGCTTTTTACCTCGTCTTCCCCTATGGCCGTTTTCGTCTCGAGTACCAGGGCCGTCAGTTTTCCAGTAGGGCCGTTTTCTCCGGTCACGAAATTAAAGTTTTACGTCCTGTCGGCAAAAGCCATCTTTTTTCTCCGGTCCAATTCCAAATTATTTTTTAAAAAATTAAAGTTTTACGTCCTCCCGATCAAGAAGATCATATAGGACATTTCTTATTTGTAAAGTTAAAGTGGAAAAAAAAAGTATTATTTTTGATAAAGTTGATTTTTCTATTAAGTTGTATTTCAAGGTTTATTTTGATGCCATGGCTCGACTATCGACTTTGTTTAAAAACTAGTAAGCTAGCCTAAATCTTTAGATATAAACGTTTTATTAATAAAAAGAGCTTGTGTCTACTCCGTGAGCATTTTTCCGAATAAAATTTTCAGGACCAACTTTTAAAACGAAGTCACGTCACGTGTCACGTGTAGGCCTACTTAAATATATCAGACTTCTTTCTTTCCTCCCGTCCGTTAAAATGACTAATCACGTGTAGCCGTTTTGTCTCTTTAGAAATTAATGTGGGCTTATTATGCTGGTCAGCGCCTTTAAAAAAACCCACTAGGTATTAGGTACTTTATAGTCACAGAGGCGTCTCTGTGAAATTCGGGTTGCTCCCACCTGGAGAGCGCGTCGCAGCCAGAGGCGCGCCACCCAATTTATTTTGTTTTTGCATGCGATTTTTCTCACTGATGAGGGAGGGGGGGGGGGTAAATTTTAACCAAATGACAACGTTGCCACTGGGTTTAACGTATGCTAAGTGCATGGGCACACGGGACCTCGGTTTATCGTCTCATCCCTCATAGAGTTCTCATGATGTATAAACTCCATCACGAACTCGTTTCCATGGAGACCATGAAAGACAAACTGACCCCGGCACCACAACGCCAGCGTCGAGCCCACACCAAGCAGCTGGCCCAGATCTACTGCCACACACAATACAGACAGGCCTGTTTCCTGCCACGCACCATCAAGGCATGGAACAACCTCCCGGAGCAAGCTGTTGAGGCGGGGACCTTGGGCACCTTCGTGTCCTGGGTCTCCAAATCACAATAACTTTACCCCACCCCACCTCTCTCTCTCTTCTTTTTTTTTCCCCAGTGGCGCGGCATCACGTTGGGGCCCGATTAGCGGGACCTGGCTGGCTGGGTCATTCTCTCGCTTGGCGCGGCATCACGTTAGGGGCCGATTAGCGGAACCTGGCTGGCTGGGTCAGGCTTTCTGTCCTCTTCTTCTACTGTCAATTTTTTCTTCTTCTTCTCAGTAGTACCTCAGTGTGCATTTCCGCAGATTCCCCTAAAGTTACAGCGACAGAATAGTCAGAAGTGACTGTGGTTGCTCTACAGGAAAGAAAGAAAGAAAGAATTCGAAAGACTCCACGTTCAGGCCGTTAAGGCCTAGTGCAGAATGAGAGGAAAAAATCCCCTGTACCCAGGTTCGAATTCGTAATCGGGTTTGCTTGACACGAAGCGAACGCGATACCACTGTGCTACTCTACACATTAATAAGCCCAAACCCGTATTCCGCGCGACCCGAGACCGACGGCAAGAAGCCGCAGCGACGCAGAGAAGCAGCTGGGACCGCTCTCACAGATGTTTAGTCCATGGGCGGCCCGCAGTCAAACAATCACCATCAACCACCCCCCCCCCCACCCCCCCCCCCCCCCCCCCCCCCCCCCCCCCCCCCCCCCCAACAAAACAAAAAGAAATAAAGAAACGTTGACGTAACACGTGGTCTAAAATTCCTCTCAGTCACTACAGTCAATTCTTTGTGTGATGAGAGTAGCGTCCAATCGGTCGAAGACCCTTATGGACAAAGAAAGAATAAATATATCAAATACATTCATTCATCATCATCATCATATAGTAAAAAGCCAACTGTCCGTGTGTGTGTGCGTCTGTGTGTGTGTGTGTCTGTCTGAAACACGAAACGGGCCTTATAACTCCGCCGTTTTTCGACCGAATCGCTTCAAATTTGCTGTGAGCCCTCACGGGGCGATGGCAACGGCAACTGAGGCGGCCGTGTCATTTGCGCCGTTTCGCAAATGCGCGAAACGCGCATCCGCCGGCCTCTCGGCGCCCGTATCTCCGGCGTTTCTGGGCCGATTGCCTTCGAATTTGGCAGGAACATGACCGGGGCCGGGGACTATCGAGATTTGAAACATGCGTGACCAGGGATAGTGACTAGCGTCGTGCAAAATTTCAACACCATCCGTTCATAAACACGCGCTATAAACCGATTTATTTTGCAGGACGCTAATTTCAACCAACACTTGACACATAACCAAAGACTCTAAAAGGGGAAGATGGACTACTTAAGAGTTACGGCGAGCCTGGCTGATAGAGTTATCGTTAGTGGGGTAGTTCACAATGGCGGTTATGCAAAGACTCAGAATGGAATTTGAACGGAGAATTCAACTGGCCTATCGACGTGTTATGTCATAAAGATGTTTAAAAGGGACACAACCAGTGTTTCTGTCCTCACTACTGATATAGGGAACAGGGACCAGATGCCAGTCTTTTCTTTTCAATGTCTTTGGCTCTTTGCTTGCCTCCCACCGCAAGCCCAGCTGCAGCTATTTTTATACAGACAGTGGAGAGAGAGAGAGAGAGAGAGAGAGAGAGAGAGAGAGAGAGAGACTGACTGGGGTGTGGGTGTGGGTGTGGGTGTGGGTGGGAGTAGAACGCAGCAAGCTTCCCCCCCTCCCCCCCTAGGGATACTGGGAGGGGGGGGGGGGGTTCCCCCACCTTCTGGAAGTTCTGTCAGTCTCTTTCATTCTGCCTTTTCCCTTTGCATGCTGTTATCTACTATCGTTCTGCCTTTCCGGTTCATTCTCCTGCCTTTTTTCAAGAAATACTTTCAAAAAGATTTCCTCTAGCCAAAGTCAGACATGCTGGGCCTAATTATTCTTATTTAGGTGCATAACAGCAACATGATGCATCTACGTTCGTAATTGACTGAAATTCTCCTGCCTTTTTTCAAGAAATACTTTCAAAAAAATTTCCTCTACCCGAAGTCACTGGGACTAATTATTCTTACTTAGGCGCATAACAGCAGCATGATGCATCTACGTTCGTAATTGACAGAAATTCTCCAGCCTTTTTTCAAGAAATACTTTCAAAAAGATTTCCTCTACCCGAAGTCAGACATGCTGGGCCTAATTATTCTTACTTAGGCGCATAACAGCAGCATGATGCATCTACGTTCGTAATTGACAGAAACATGCCTGAACGACCGAAGAACAAGAACTTAGTAGACGAAGAAGAAGAAGAAGAAGTACTACTCTCTCTCTCTCTCTCTCTCTCTCTCTGCGCACGCGAGGTCAAAGTCGAAATGATTATGAAACACCCTTTCTGCGCTAGGTCAAGATGTGCCCCCCCTGAAAAGAAAGACCTTACACATTTGTGATCCATTTTCTTGGAAGGTGAAATGCTGCCTTCTTCTTGGAAATGTAAAACCGAAAGTGGTTTGAGACTGGCTGTCTGTTGAAAGCCACAATAGCAAACAAGTGTGTCGCCGAGTGGCAGATAAGTCCCCGAACAAGTAAATGTGGGGAGGGGGTAGGTGTAGGGAGGAGATATGTGTGTGTGTGTGTGTGTGTGTGCGTGTGTGCGTGCGCGAGTGAGTGTGTGTGTGTGTGTATATGTATATGTGCGTGCCTGCATGCCTGCGTGGGTGAGGGTGGTGTGTGTATGTGTATGCCTATTAGCATGTGTGTGAGCGATTATTTGTTTTGTTGTTGAATTTCTTGCTTTTTAATTTTGTTGTTGTTAAGCGCATAGGGATACAGGTAGGGGGGGGGGGATGTCTTCCGTACAAATAGTTTCCCCACCTTCTGGAAGTTCTGTGCTTATAACTACCTCTTATCTGTCAGTCTCTTTGATTCTGCCTTTTCCCTTTGCATTGCTGTTATCTACTATCTTTCTGCCTTTCCGGTCCATTCTCCTGCCTTTTTTCAAGAAATACTTTCAAAAAGATTTCCTCTAGCCGAAGTCAGACATGCTGGGCTTAATTATTCTTACATAACAGCATAACAGCAGTATGATGCATATACGTTCATAATTGACAGGAACATGCCTGAACGACCGAAGAAGAAGAATAACGAAGAAGAAGAAGAACTACAACTCTCTCTCTATAGCCTGAGTCGAAAAAAAAGTGATGTTAGCAGGGGGATAGGGGTGTGTGTGTGCGCGCGGTCAAAGTTTAAATCATTATTAAACACTTTCTGGAATAGGTCAAGATGTGCCAACCCCCTACATTTCTCGGTTAATCTCTGTCTCTCTCTCTCTCTCTCTGTGTCTGTCTCTGTGCCTGCTCCGCGGGCGGAGGACGTTAAACAAATGTTCACTCATCCAACCGGAACAGCAGTTGTATTGTTCCCACAATCTTTGTATTTACAAATGATTATGAAACACTCTTTCTGCGATAGGTCAAGATGTGCCCACCCCCCTACATTTCAGGGGGGGGGGGGGGGGGGGGGGGGGGGGGGGGGGGGGGGGGGGGGCGCGCGTGGCTGGTGGCTGTCTGTCTGTCTCTCTCTCTCTCTCTCTGTCTGTCTCTCTCTCTCTGTATTTGTCTGTCTGTCTCTCTCTCTGTGTCTCATGTCTCTGCATGTCTATGTGTCTCTCTCTCTCTGTCTGTCTGTCTCTGTCTGTCTGTGTCTGTCTGTCTCTCTCTGTCTGTCTGTCTGTCTGCCTCTGTGCTGCTGCTCCGGGTGGAGGACAGGGGCTGGAGGGGGGAGGGGGGCTGGAGGGGGACTGGTGGGGGGAGGGGGGCTGGTGAGGGGAGGGGGGCTGATGGAGGGGATGGTGGAGGGTGTGGTGGGTGTGACGTAAGTGTCCCGCGCGACCCCTCTTTCTTATCTACACCCCCCCCCCCCCTCTCCTTTTCATCTCTCTGTCCGGCCGCCACTTTAATTGCCATCCACCATCAAAAGAACGCCGATTAAGGCATTTGTCTCTTTGAAGCCCGATTTACCTCCCCTGTCAGCATGTACCACCTACAGAGGTTATCTCCCCCCCCCCCCCCCCCCCATATCTCCGTTCCCCATCACGAGAAAGTGATAGCAACAGTCGGTGTCCTTTTAAGACAACTCGTCCTTTCCAATCACGAGAAGGATAGGAATGTCGGCACGTGATAAGGATGTAACCGGCGCGTGATTGTTCGGTACTAGTATGCATAAAATTATAGCATCATCTTGTGACGTGTCAACTGCTATAAACCAACCACAGGCTTTCATTGTTTGAAAGTGAAGGCTATTATTGGAGTAGTGAGAAAAAGTTTTCACACAAGACGCTGAAACCTAGCTAGAGCAACATTGCAGACTCAACCTCTCCCAGCCAGTCTTTATAACGCCCAACTAGTGAGTATTATTGATGGCTGGTGATTGAGATTTTGTTTGTTTGATCCTATTTTTTGATCTAGATCCTATGTTCAATGATGAATAAGGAGTAGATAGATCTGTTATTGAAAAGAATTGGTAAACATTCTGTTCTATTTATGTGCACTGATTATTTGTGTGTGTGTGTTTTTTTGACTTTCCAGGTGATTGGATGGAGAGTGACGTTGGCTTGATCACCTTTTATGTTTTACTGATCTCAGTTTGTTAACTGAAATTCAGATTATGTGTTCTTAGTGCTATTGTACAAGGGAAGCCTTCTAGCCGGTTGGGATTCACTAATTCCCTGCCGACTGAAGCCCCTTGTCTCTAAGCCATAGAGACCTACATCCACCTTCTCCTGTGATTATCAGCAGGGCATCGTGGGCCGGACGATCATCCCGGACTCACAAGCACCAAGACGGGAACGCCGCCAAGACGACCCGCACCCAGAATCCGCGAGGAGACCACGCCTGAACCGTGCCATCCCGCGAAGCCGTAACCGGAACGACTGGGAGCTACTCTCACCTGACGAGCAAGCCCAGCCAACCCAGCACTCGCCGATCACTACGGAGGAACTTGACAACAGCTAAGTCCAGCGGACCGCGCCAATCACTTGAACTTTCCTCCGGACAATGAAGATGATTAGTGACCCTTCTCGCTTGGGGCTAACCTTCTAGAAAGACAAAAGTCTTGTAAATCCTTTCGGATTTCATTGTTTTTCATTCATTCATATTTTGTTTTGGCGCCATTGAGCTGCTTTATTATTATTGTTGCATAATCTTATGCAGATTTTGTGAGTAAATAAAATACAAGTGTCAAATAATCCTGAACCCTTTGGTCAGACTGATGAGAGTGGGAGTCTTGTAATTTCATGTAAAACCCTACTTCTCTCTGTCTGCCATTAAGAGCAAATCAACCACTTGTATTTCTTACAATCATACGAGCCAGAACCCGGGCACAAATATAAATTTATTAGATGAAAAGGGGCCGGGAAAGTTGCTCATCTCCCATACCCTAGAGAAGTGGGTTAAAGGCAAATTTTCTACTTGAAAATTTAACACACTAAAAGTCTTCCCTAGAGGCTTAGCCTTTTAACCCATTACCTCGTCACATCTAATTGGGGGCTCGCGTCCGGGATATTTTTTTTCATAAAGTCTAACAAATTTCAATTCAAACTTTATTTACTTTCCAAAACTTATCTTGTGTCCACTGGGAAAGTTATTGTGATTTGGTTCACTGTGTTTTGATTTGATTTGTTTGAATGCTATTTATGACTTTATTTTGATGTGCATGCTATTTCTGTTTATGTTGAAATAGTTAAGTGTTGTTTGATACATTCAACTCAGCAGCTTTGTTTTTATTTTGAATAGTTGTATTTACAACCATGGCTGAGACTGTTAAACTTAGGAGGGAACTTAAAGAATGGGGAGAATCTCTAGGATTGTCAGGCCAAGAGTTAGCCAATTTTGTCATATCTGAATATGACAAAGAGAAAACTCGCGAGGCTCAAGAGGCTGACAAAGCTCGGGAGGCTCAAGAGGCTGACAAAGCTCATGAGGCTCAAGAGGCTGATAAGAGGCTGAAAAAGACAAACAGAGAGCTCATGAGGCTCATAAAGCTCGGCTGGAAGCTGAGAAAGACAAACAGAGAGCTCATGAGGCTCAAGAGGCAGATAAAGATCGCGACGCTCAAGAGCAAATCCGTACTCATGAGTTAAGGCAGAGGCAACTAGTGCAGGATGCCAAAAATAAAGAACTCGAACTTGAGGCCACTGAGCGGGAAAAAGCGCGAGACCATGAGCTAGCTATGAAGCAGCTTGAAAACTCAGCAGACTCCGAGACTGCTGCGCCTCAAAATTTTCACCCTCCCATTCATACCTCAGCCATGACCTTCACATTGGAGGCATTCAATGAGGCAACAGAGTCTATCGATGCATTCCTTGATAGATTTGAAAGACTGGCCCAGGAATTTGAGCTTGCTCCGGAAAAATTCAACCTCAAGCTTGCCCAAAGTCTCAGGGGTGTGGCTTATGAGGTGTACAGCAAACTTCCGTCAAGCCAAATTACCGACTACCCAGCTTTGAAAGAAGCCCTGCTCAACAGATACCAGTTGACAGCTGACGCCTACCGGAAAAAGTTCCGGTCAACCAGAAAAGGTAGGGGAGAGTCCTATGCCCAATTTTCAGATAGACTGGGAAACTATCTGACAAAATGGGTGTCCCTTTCCGCAAAATCAGAGTCCTATGAGGATCTCCGGGAACTGATGGTTGGCGAGCAACTGCGCGAAACCATGTCCCCAGAGTTACGCACCTTTACTGCCGAACAAGGTGCCACAACTCTGGCTGACCTCATCCAGCTAAGTGACCGGTACACTCTAGCCCATGATGAACCTAGCGCCCCTAAAAGGCCAAAACTACAGCAAGTTGTTGGGTCCACTGTTTCACAGCAGAGCAGGGGTAACCCCAACTCCAACAGTGGGTCAAACAGTTCTACCCATGAACGACAACCACTGGGACAACCCTTATTCTGCTCATACTGCAAGTCGAACACCCACAATCGGGATGACTGCAGGAAACTTGCTTACAAGCGGCAAAATGTTGCAACTATGCAAGTCGTCTCGACTTCGCAGAACTGCACCAACCCCTCCCCAATCCAGTGTCCAGGCACACCGTCAGTCGTTGGACAGGCGACTGTCAACAACATCCCTGTTCAGTGTCTCTATGACACTGGACTGTCATGCGACGCAATCGTCTGCGGATCCCTAGTCCCCGCGTCAGCATACACGGGAGACTTCATCTCTCTGCAAGGCCCTGATGCTTCAATCCCCCCATCCACTTTGCCAGTCGCCATAATCAATGTCGACACCAGATATGTAAAGGGACCCATCAAGGCAGTGCTCATGGACAGTCCTGTCTATGACCTCATACTGGGATCACAGTATGTGTTTTTAGGGCACCCCTCTCAACCTGCCATAGTTTCAGCAGCATTCCCTTCTCCCCAATCCACAAACCAACTCCCTCCCTCCTTCCCAAAGAGCAAATCTCCCTCAGCAGGGAAGAAACCTCTCAACGCGGCAAACCAAATTGCCGCGCGAGCAAATCCAGATTGTCCCAAGTCCCCAAGTCCGCCACAACTTGGAAAATCCTTCCCAAGGAATGTCCGCCTAACGACCCAAGACCACTCGCCACCGGTACCTCAGGTGAAAGGCAGCACTGGACCCGCAAACACCCACCGAAGGTACTATCGGGACAGGCCGCCGCACATACAGCCGTCACCTACCCCTCCCTTTCAGCGAGTGGCAGTCGACTTGGTCGGGCCTCTACCTCAACGGAAGAAGAAATTCCGGTACATAGTCACCGTGGTCGACATATGTACCATGCAGTGCGATGCCGCCCCAATCTCCTCACTTGATGCTAGCCAGGTAGCCGCGGCACTCAAAGCCATTTTCGCCCGAATCGGCCTACCAAACCACATCATCAGCAATGATGAATCCAGGCTAAAGGGGAAACTCAGGCAAGAGGTGTTTGCTATTCTGCAATCAACCTTGGGACAACTCAACACAGGATTGCCGCACCAACCTCAGTCGGAATCCATTCCACTGATCTGTAACCCACCTGCTCCTTTGAACTCTGTGTTGCGACCAGATGTTCCACCCTTCCAGCCGACCCAGTCTCCCCACTAATTTGTCCCTGTCGCCCAAGTCGAAAGTGGAGTCGGCGTTCCACAGGAAGATTCCGGTACCAGAATCTTTTCTTCGGGGGGCCTCTGTGACGTAAGTGTCCCGCGCGACCCCTCTTTCTTATCTACACCCCCCCCCCCCCCCCCCCCTCTCCTTTTCATCTCTCTGTCCGGCCGCCACTTTAATTGCCATCCACCATCAAAAGAACGCCGATTAAGGCATTTGTCTCTTTGAAGCCCGATTTACCTCCCCTGTCAGCATGTACCACCTACAGAGGTTATCTCCCTTTACCCCCCCCCCCCCTTTATCTCCGTTCCCCATCACGAGAAAGTGATAGCAACAGTCGGTGTCCTTTTAAGACAACTCGTCTTTTCCAATCACGAGAAGGCTAGGAATGTCGGCACGTGATAAGGATGTAACCGGCGCGTGATTGTTCGGTACTAGTATGCATAAAATTATAGCATCATCTTGTGACGTGTCAACTGCTATAAACCAACCACAGGCTTTCATTGTTTGAAAGTGAAGGCTATTATTGGAGTAGTGAGAAAAAGTTTTCACACAAGACGCTGAAACCTAGCTAGAGCAACATTGCAGACTCAACCTCTCCCAGCCAGTCTTTATAAGCCCAACTAGTGAGTATTATTGATGGCTGGTGATTGAGATTTTGTTTGTTTGATCCTATTTTTTGATCTAGATCCTATGTTCAATGATGAATAAGGAGTAGATAGATCTGTTATTGAAAAGAATTGGTAAACATTCTGTTCTATTTATGTGCACTGATTATTTGTGTGTGTGTGTTTTTGACTTTCCAGGTGATTGGATGGAGAGTGACGTTGGCTTGATCACCTTTTATGTTTTACTGATCTCAGTTTGTTAACTGAAATTCAGATTATGTGTTCTTAGTGCTATTGTACAAGGGAAGCCTTCTAGCCGGTTGGGATTCACTAATTCCCTGCCGACTGAAGCCCCTTGTCTCTAAGCCATAGAGACCTACATCCACCTTCTCCTGTGATTATCAGCAGGGCATCGTGGGCCGGACGATCATCCCGGACTCACAAGCACCAAGACGGGAACGCCGCCAAGACGACCCGCACCCAGAATCCGCGAGGAGACCACGCCTGAACCGTGCCATCCCGCGAAGCCGTAACCGGAACGACTGGGAGCTACTCTCACCTGACGAGCAAGCCCAGCCAACCCAGCACTCGCCGATCACTACGGAGGAACTTGACAACAGCTAAGTCCAGCGGACCGCGCCAATCACTTGAACTTTCCTCCGGACAATGAAGATGATAAGTGACCCTTCTCGCTTGGGGCTAACCTTCTAGAAAGACAAAAGTCTTGTAAATCCTTTCGGATTTCATTTCATTGTTTTTTTTCATTCATATTTTGTTTTGGCGCCATTGAGCTGCTTTATTATTATTGTTGCATAATCTTATGCAGATTTTGTGAGTAAATAAAATACAAGTGTCAAATAACCCTGAACCCTTTGGTCAGACTGATGAGA
This sequence comes from Phymorhynchus buccinoides, assembly GCA_017654935.2. Taxonomy (NCBI): domain Eukaryota; kingdom Metazoa; phylum Mollusca; class Gastropoda; order Neogastropoda; family Raphitomidae; genus Phymorhynchus; species Phymorhynchus buccinoides. The sequence goes on along the minus strand of CM065680.1, from coordinate 77,297,743 downwards.
GTGGGAGTCTTGTAATTTCATGTAAAACCCTACTTCTCTCTGTCTGCCATTAAGAGCAAATCAACCACTTGTATTTCTTACAATCATACGAGCCAGAACCCGGGCACAAATATAAATTTATTAGATGAAAAGGGGCCGGGAAAGTTGCTCATCTCCCATACCCTAGAGAAGTGGGTTAAAGGCAAATTTTCTACTTGAAAATTTAACACTACAAGTCTTCCCTAGAGGCTTAGCCTTTTAACCCATTACCTCGTCACAGTGGGGGGTGTTCAAGGGGGGATGGGGGGGACAGGGGATGGTTGGGGGTGTGGGTACGGTGGGGGGTGTTCATGGAGAAGAATGAATGCTTTTTTTGTTTTAGTTGTGGGTCCCCAGATTTATTAAAACGGAACTACAATGGTTGAACCACAGATTAAGAACCTCTCTGGTTTAACTAAGTAGGCTTTCAGTTCGTTTTTCCTTTTAGTCCTTTGCCGATCTACGAATCGCAAAGGAGTATGTTTTCGTTCAGGTTTGTTTCCTTTTTTTGTTTGTTTTTTTGTTCTTCTTTTCTGTCTGTCCTAAGGATCTCCCGAACCGCTTGACCGAATCGCTTCACATTTTGTGTGGTTGTGTGTCCCCATGAGAGGAAGGCATCCGCACACAACTTTTCGCCGCCCTGACCTTGACCTTGGTGTATGACCTTGAAAACCGAAAACCGTTGCGGGGCCACACCGCAGGTCCTAGAGTCTTCAAACTTGGCATGGAGGTACTTTCCCTTAAGGCCGTTCTGATGATGGCGTACCAATGAAGGTCAAGGTCAAAGTCAGGGAGATCGGTATGCCTTGAAAGTTGTAGGGGTCTAATAATTGCGGTTTTCTGTCCCACGCATATCTCCCGAACCGCTTCACCGAATCGTTTCCAATTTTGTGTGGTGACGTGTCACCATGAGAGGAAGGCATCCGCGCATAAATTATTGCCGTTGTGACCTTCACCTTGGTGTATGACCTTGAAAACCGAAAACATTTAAGGGCTATAACGTCCACACCGTTGGTCTTAGGGACTTCAAACTTGGCATGTAGGTACTTTGGCTTACGGTTGTTCTGATGACTGCATACCGATCAAGGTCACGGTCAAGGTCATGGAAATCGGTAGGCCTTGAAAGTAGTAGGGGTCTAAAAATTGGATTTTCAGCCACAAAAATAAAAATATATTTCACGGACCCAACGAAACCGGTACTCAGAGTTACCAGTACTTGGCGTTACCTGTACTAGGCGTTACCGGTACTAGGCGTTACCAGTACGGGGCGTTGCGCTAGTACGTTATTAAATGACATTGGTTTAAGTAGTTTTCGGTTGAATCAAAATTTGCTTGATGTACATCCATTATGGTTCAAAGAGAAAGTGAAGAGGTGTCTTAAAGATAGCTTCTTACAAACCTAGTATATGCATGTTGATAATGATGAATTATATATGAACTATAGAATGTTTAAACCATCATTTGATGTTGATCCCTACTACTTAGTACTTCCTCAGAATGACGTGTTTATCATTCTAAAATTTAGAACTAATAATAACTTGCCAGTAAATAAACTGCGCTACGATAATATACCCAGAAGTGAAAGAAATTGCGAAAAGTGTAGCGTACATGATGTGGCAGATGAGTTCCATTATTTGTTTGTCTGTCCCTTCTTTAATACTGAAAGAAATAGATATTTTCCACGGTACTTTTTTGTGCGACCAAATGCGTATAAATTTAATGCTTTGTTTTCCTCAAAAAAATTTATGTTCAAATTCTGATCGCTTCTCCGCCTTTTGGCTAAGACAGTGATTCAGGAACATAAATTTTTGTTTATATCCTGGTTGGTTTGTTCAGCCCGTCGTACATGGCGAAAGCCGATACGCGACGTTAAACTGAACTTCCATCCTCAAAAAATAGGAAACTTTTGATTAAACCTAAGCACTTTGTTACAGTTATAAACAGTTCTTTTCGCTGATTTGCATGGACAAAATGTAACATGTTTTGTTTTGTTTTTTGTAATAATGGTATAGGTATATAAGTCCTAGTTATTTCCATGTCGTTCATAAGACATCACTCTGTTTTGATGTTCGATTGTTTAACTATGTGTGTACTTTGTTTTATATTTCTGTGCCCCAAGTGGGTATGAAATAAAACCAACAGCACCTGGTTTTCCCAGGCGGTCACCCATCCAAGGACTGACCAGGCCCGACGTTGCTTAATCTCGGTGATCGGACGAAGAACCGGTGTTTTCAACGTGGTATTGCCGTTAAATCACTATGGTCATCTCCACGCAAAGCATCCACATTTCACGTGACATTACCACAGGTCACGTGACACATCCGAATTTGTTCTGGTCAAGTCTTGAGCACGAGGGCCGTCGTTCGAAGGGACATCTTCTCATCAACAACCGGCGTGAAACAAGTTCGAAGATCATCTTGCAAACCAACCTTACTCGCAAACATTAAACTGCTCATCTGACCGTACTTCAGAAGGTAAGTTTTACATTTTGGTACTATTACATTGCAGGATAATTATGTGTAACAATATTGTTAATGCCGAGGATATGAACGGTAACAAAGAAAATATTCTAAAACCACGTGGAAGACACAACCCAGGAAAGGCCTACACTTTCACCGCCAATGTAGCATTTTTTCACCACAATGGTGTAACACCCATGTCATTAAAACCCTTGAAATCGGGGTCTATTATTCACTGATATTGTCTTCCTTAATTTGGGCATTAAGGATTGATCCTATTCCAAATGTGTCACAAAGAAATCCCACAATATTACAGATGAAAACTTTTCTGTAGCCAAGTAACATTTTTGGCTCAAAGATGGCTGACGGTGAAAGGGTTAAGATTGAAGCTGTCAAAGCAGGACAAAAATCGCGATTCTTGTATTTCACTGCGCGGCTTATTATGGTAGGAGATGATATATAGTAATATACCTTAAACCTCTTTTCTTTTCTTTTTTTTTTTGCGGGGGGGGGGGGGGGGGGGGGGGGGGGGGTCTGTTTTCTTCGTTTTATTTGTGGAATTGTTTGATTTATTTGATTTCCATGTAGTTGTTCTCGAAGTCTGATATGGCCCAAACCTTAGTTGTCGGCATGACTGATATGGCTGGGGAATGACTGTTTTTCATCTGTGTCCTTCGTGCGTGTGTGCGTGCGTACGGCGTCAGTGCAGCGTCCCTCCGTCCGTCCGCTGTCGAAGTAAGGGTCAAAGGGAAATAACTCAGGCGAGAGAACTGCAAACCTGCTCGGTTTGTTATCGGGAGTTACCTGAGCGGTTGGTGTTGGGTGTTTTTTTAGCCAACTTTTGTACTTCATCGGGTTAGGGATAGGGTTATAATCAGTTTGGGGCTATTTTCGTCAGAATTAAACATTTATAATCCTAATTTAAGAAAATAAGCATCTGCTAGAAGCGGTATGTATAAGCTAGTAGGCCCCTATGTTGACCTACCCTGGCTAACACACTCCAGGGATCATCCCAACAGCCGAGGCTCTTGAACTCTTAGCTCGAGCGAAGTCAATTAAGGGTCTTTTCATTTTCGCCCGAACAAACAACGAATCCATCGTTCGGCCGAAGTGGTTTTGTCCCTTAATCTAACCCGAAACGAACGGTGCGGAAGTGACCCTTTGACCCCAACGTCATAATATAGTGAGGCTCAAAGGCCTACTTCGGTAAACATGTGGGCCTAGGCTAAGCCTAAAAAATCCCCCACCCCCTTAAATTTGTGCATCTATAGAAAGAAAATAACCGAGAAGTAACTTTTTTTAAGGGGAAGTAATAGCAATGAGTTATCTTCATATAATAAAATGATGTGACGATGACAGATCGACGAACAGGCCTTTGGTAAACTACAGTGGGGTGAAGCCTAGGGCTTGACATTATTATTGCTTCAATAGTCACTACATCAGTGTGTGTGTTTGTGTGAATGATTTAAATTAATTGAAAGAGTGGAGTGAGGGAAAGAGAATATACTATTTTTTGTTTCAGACTTAGGGGATGTGCACATTACATGCATAAATATCATGCGCATATCTGAACATAAGTAAAAGAATGTAAGAAATACATTAAGCTTAAGCGGATGAGATAAGCACACTGGGAAACGTATGCAATTATTCCATCTGCTTATTTCTTACTTTCTTTTACTTTTGCTGATGAGCGCATGAGGTTTACGCATGTAATGTGCACATCCCCTAAAAGCACCAAACACAGTAACTTGTGTACATAATATTATTTGCTCAGCTTCTTTTTCTGGATACTGAATGACTGA
>CM065680.1:77289215-77292964 GCA_017654935.2 Phymorhynchus buccinoides | reverse complement strand
TATATATCAGGGTTCGCACGCCCCTTGAGGGCCCTTGAAACATCTTTAAATTTGAACTCGGTCAAATAGGTGCTTGAAAACCCTCTAAAATGAGCACAATTATAATCACCCCTTGAAGATCTATCACGGGTCGAGCTTGTAGTCCTACATAATATATAAAATCCTACTAGGCAGAAGCCATTGGGACGCTGACTTCACAACTCGTAAAATCGGAAAAAAATAAAGAAGAGATCGTGATTGATGCTTTCATTCAAAGCTTCGTTTCCATCACATGATCTGCTTATGCACATGCACACTCACATTTCCATACTTAGCTTTTGACGTTCGTAGCTTCCTCTCAGTGGGCCTAGGCCAAGATGATGCGCATTTTTAAATGGAAAGCATTCACGACACCGCTCACCTGTGTCAACGCATCGCGCACATGGCTCGAACAGAAGAGTATCGCGGCTGGATAGCCCAGTGTGCAGAAATTCAGCACCCAACTTGTGCAACCAAGTAGTGGATGTATTGAGAAGCTGTCGTTAACCACAGCAAAGGGGGGTGGATGAAACATCTAGAGCGTGAAAAATCCGTTCAACAGCTTTTGAGAACATCAATACACAGACAGACAGACCAAAAACAATACCCGTCGCAGAGTCTGTCTGGCCGGGTAAAAATTAGGGGTGTAGTTACATAAGTGGAAGTGAGGTATTTTTGTGTTTTACTTGGTATTATTATTCTAATCGCAGAGACTTATCTCTGTCGTATTCGGGTTGCTCCCACGTGGAGAGGTGGGATAAGCTGTGGGTCGCCAAGCTGTGTAGCTAATGGGCGAAGTTTGTTAGAGAGGGAGGGAGGGAGAGAGTCTGTTTTATGCCCTCTGTACTACCAATCAAATATGTTGTACTAAACAAAGGAAAGCCCCTCTTTGTTTGTCTCTGATTTTTTTTTAAAGGGGGGGGGGGAGGGGGCGAGGTGAGGTAAGTCATGTAAACAAAGGGTGCAGTTGCTGAGAGAGAGAGAGAGAGAGAGAGAGAGAGAGAGAGAGAGAGAGAGAGAGAGAGAGAGATTTAATTTTTGTCCTTTTGTTCAAATTTCTAGGATCCCCAAGAATTGCAGACGGCGTCACAAAGAACGATGGCGAACACGAGACCAGTCACCTTTAAAACAAAATGGACACTGAAAAAGATGGAGAGGATCGAGGAAGGTCTTCGGCATGGGGAGTCGACTTCTTTGGACAAACAAAGACGACTTTACAAGGAAATGGAGACCCGCGGTGTGCTACCGTTTTTAAAGGAAAAGGGATTGATCCATTGCTTTGTGCTACACGCAGTGGATCACTACAAAGTTCACCTGTTGAACGATACAGATATAACAAATCACAGACTAGGCAGCAAGTTTTGGGACGCCATCTTCGCTTCTTTGAAGTCACAAAAAAGATGGGGTTGTCTCATGATTCTGTTGGTGTGTACAACCGACGGCCAGCGAACAACGACTTGGTTTAGGGAGTTGGAGGAGGAAGACGAACTAGATATGTTTGATCTGATTACGGGTAGACTCAAGGGTGCAGGGCTGACATTTTGGTTCATGTATGCCTTACTTTGTGGCAAAATCGGGCCTATCAAACTCTTTTTATGTTCAGAGAACAAGCAGGTGCAGCAAGCTGTTTGTGAAGTTTTAACTAGAACCCCAATTTTTCTGGCTCGTCTTGTGCGGCTAACTTGTATATGGAGGCAGGCATCTATGCTCAATCAGTTAGATCAGAGCACCCCAAAGGGCATTGACTACTCCAAGTGTCTGTTTATGGCCGGTAAGGCCGGTCTGTTCTCCAAGTTTCTCCCGCCAGTTAAATTTGGTAGTGATGCAGATGAAGCAAGCCTATTTGACAGACCTCTTGGGGTTGCGGTACTCCACAACCAGCCAGACCTCGTCCGATTCTTGTACAAAGTTGGAGCAGCAGCCAACAACCTTGAGCTCCTCCGGCTGAGTCAGCACCCAGTCCTCAATGAAAGGTGCCAAGTAGAAAGTATGGAAGAGGAGCCTTCATCTCCAACCAACGAGTTTCCGTTACAAGATGACGTGCATGCTGCCAGAGACATAAGAAAATTTATCTCCAGCAAAGGATCAGAGCCCAGATCCCTACTAGACCTCTGTCTCCTGGACGTGACCAAACGTGTTGGCTGGGGACTGGAGAGAGACAGAAAAGTGGAGCCGATGGAAATACCTGTGGACCTGAAAGAACTTTTGACGAATGACACAAAGAAAACAGGCCATTAAACAATAGACCCCCCGCACCACCACCACCCAACAAAAACAATGCCGTGCGCATAGTGTAGTGTTCATGTATATGCTCTAACGTTTCTAGACTAATTTTGCCAAAAACGTGAAATAGCATGTTTTCATGCATTGTAGTTTGAAAATAACGTGCTATTTAGTTCTAACAAATTATGCGCTTCTCTTTCATTAATCGTGTGTCACTATATCCTAGTACGTAGGGGAAGACGGGGTAAAAAGCGCATGGGCGGGTAAGAAGCCCACCCCAATTATCTCATGAAATAAAGAAAATGTCAGTCAAATTTGCCCATGAGACGAATGCTAGACATTAACGCTCGTCTCATGGGCAAAATGAGATTGAAATTTGCTTCATTTCATGAGATAATTGGGGTGGGCTTCTTACCCGCCCATGCGCTTTTTACCCCGTCTTCCCCTATGTGTTTGCCCCCCCCCCCCCTCTCTCTCTCTCTCTCTCTCTGTGTCTCTCTCTCTCTCTCTGTATTATTCTATATCGTTATGGTTTTGTATATGTGTGGCAAACTCGGGGTGTGTGAGATTGTAATATGCTTTTGTCAATCCTTAAAAATAGACCTAAAAAGAGTTATCAACAGGAATGGCATTACGAAAGTACAAGAGAATGGTTTTCATTTTAGAGCTCATTCAAATCCATTCTGTCAGTGAGTTCTCACTTAGTCAACGTCAAACATATTGTTGCACGCAATTCACTGACAAGACTAAGACTAGGTATTTCCCCGTTTAGGCCACATCGTCTACGACATGCCCAGAGTGTAGACATCTTAATTGCCCGTTTTGTACTGTTATTGAAAGTGGAATGCATTTTGTGCTTATAATTATGTCCGAAATATGAAGCTAATTCTTATAACCGGCGTTTCAGGTGTTTTTTATTTTGTGTAATTGGACCCATGCGTGTGTCTCTGTGTGTGTGTGTCTGCGTGCGCGCGTTTGCACACGCATGTACGTGTGTATTTTGTACATGTTTTGTTTTAAAATTCCTGTTGTAATTCGTGTGATGACTTGTGGATCTGTGAGGCAGTATGTGGAAAACAAAAAACGTGCAAACAAAGACACAGTTTAGGCAGATGGAAAACGTAATGTTGGAACTAAATTTGTTTTAGTTATCTCCCTTGGTGGATGTTTTGCAGCATAGCAATGAGCTTTAGTTTACAGTAAGTTTTTAAAGGTTGATGATAAATAATACATTGAAGGTGATTGCCTGAAGTGTGGAATAATAATGATGATAGTGTTGTAAAAAAAAGAGCTACATTTTTATAGACATCCAACAGGTTTTAGATTGTGCCTTCTATACTACTGGCAAATGAGAACACTGTAATGATAAATAATTTAGCCACATGTCTACATAAAGCTTTGATAATGAGACGGTCATTGTTAATAACTTGACAAATTATTTTGTTTTATGCTTATCATCATTAATGTCTGAATGCATTTATGTCTTCTCTTTATTAATGCTTACTGAA
>CM065680.1:77269215-77284215 GCA_017654935.2 Phymorhynchus buccinoides | reverse complement strand
CTCTCCATCCAACACCTGGAAAGGAAGGGTATCATAAAGTGCAAGATTGCGGCCCATAGGTTTCCTACTAAAAATAGTGCAAGATTGCGGCCCATAGGTTTCCTACTAAAAATAGACAAAAGGGTTAGTAGGCATAAACTCCGGTTCTGGTACCAAAAGTGTTCAAGTCAAAAACACACACACACAAATAATCAGTGCACATAAATAGAATAGAATGTTTACCACTTCTTTTCTATAACATATCTATCTACTCCTTATTCATCATTGAACATAGGATCTAGATCAAAACTAGAGTCAAACAAACAAGATCTCAATCACCTGCCATCAATAATACTTACTAGTGGGCTTATGATGACTGGTTGTGAGTGTTGCTCTAGCTACGTTTCAGCATCTTGTGTGACAACTTTTTCTCACCACTCCAATTATAGCCTTCACTTTCAAACAATGAAAGCCTGCTATTGGTGTATTACAGTCCACACGTCACAAGATTGCTGTTCTAAATGTACCGAACAATCACGCGCCTATTACATCCTTATCACGTGCCGACATTCAAATCTTTCTCGTGCTCAGAAAGGAAGGGGTTGAAAGGGGCCGACTGTGGTGGTCACTTTCTTGTGATGTGACGGTAGAAAGGGGGGGGGGGGGGGATGAAGGGAGATAACCTCGGTAGATGGTACGTGCTGACCAGGGAGAAAGAGATAACGCCCTTCCGCGGCGTTCGTTTGAAGCAGCGGGGCAATTAACGAGGCGGCTGGACAGAGAAATGTAAAGGCGAGGGGGGGGGGGAGGGGAGAAGGGGGGGGGGGGGGGGGTGTAGATAAGAAATAAAGAAAGTGGGTCGCGCGGGACACTTACGTCACAGAGGCCCCCCGAAGAAAAGATTCTGGTACCGGAATCTTCCTGTGGAACGCCGACTCCACTTTCGACTTGGGCGACAGGGACAAATTAGTGGGGAGAATGGGTCGGCTGGAATGGTGGAACATCTGGTCGCAACACAGAGTTCAAAGGAGCAGGTGGGTTAGAGATCAGTGGAATGGATTCCGACTGAGGTTGGTGCGGCAATCCTGTGTTGAGTTGTCCCAAGGTTGATTGCAGAATAGCAAACACCTCTTGCCTGAGTTTCCCCTTTAGCCTGGATTCATCATTGCTGATGATGTGGTTTGGTAGGCCGATTCGGGCGAAAATGGCTTTGAGTGCCGCAGCTATCTGACTAGCATCAAGTGAGGAGATTGGGGCGGCATCGCACTGCATGGTACATATGTCGACCACGGTGACTATGTACCGGAATTTCTTCTTCCGTTTAGGTAGAGGCCCGACCAAGTCGACTGCCACTCGCTGAAAGGGAGGGGTAGGTGACGGCTGTACGTGCGGCGGCCTGTCCCGATAGTACCTTCGGTGGGTGTTTGCGGGTACAGTGCTGCCTTTCACCTGAGGTACCTGTGGCGAGTGGTCTTGGGTCGTTAGGCGGACATTCCTTGGGAAGGATTTTCCAAGTTGTGGCGGACTTGGGGACTTGGGACAATCTGGATTGGCTCGCGCGGCAATTTGGTTTGCCGCGTTGAGAGGTTTCTTCCCTGCTGAGGGAGATTTGCTCTTTGGGAAGGAGGGAGGGAGTTGGTTTGTGGATTGGGGAGAAGGGAATGCTGCTGAAACAATAGCAGGTTGAGAGGGGTGCCCTAAAAACACATACTGTGATCCCAGTATGAGGTCATAGACAGGACTGTCCATGAGCACTGCCTTGATGGGTCCCTTAACATATCTGGTGTCGACATTGATTATGGCGACTGGCAAAGTGGATGGGGGGATTGCAGCATCAGGGCCTTGCAGAGAGATGAAGTCTCCCGTGTATGCTGACGCGGGGACTAAGGATCCGCAGACAATGGCGTCGCATGACAGTCCAGTGTCATAGAGACACTGAACAGGGATGTTGTTGACAGTCGCCTGTCCAACGACTGACGGTGTGCCTGGACACTGTACTGGGGAGGGGTTTGTGCAATTCTGCGAAGTCGAGACGACTTGCATAGTTGCAACATTTTGCCGCTTGTAAGCAAGTTTCCTGCAGTCATCCCGATTGTGGGTGTTCGACTTGCAGTATGAGCAGAATAAGGGTTGTCCCAGTGGTTGTCGTTCATGGGTAGAACCGTTGGACCCACTGTTGGAGTTGGGGTTAAACCTGCTCTGCTGTGAAGCAGTGGACCCAACAACTTGCTGTAGTTTTGGCTTTTTAGGGGCGCTAGGTTCATCATGGGCTAGAGTGTACCTATCACTTAGCTGGATGAGGTCAGCCAGAGTTGTGGCACCTTGTTCGGCAGTAAAGGTGCGTAACTCTGGGGACATGGTTTCGCGCAGTTGCTCGCCAACCATCAGTTCCCTTAAATCCTCATAGGACTCAGTTTTGGCAGAAAGGGACACCCATTTTGTCAGATAGTTCCCCAGTCTATCTGAAAATTGGGCATAGGACTCTCCCCTACCTTTTCTGGTTGTCCGGAACTTTTTCCGGTAGGCGTCAGCTGTCAACTGGTATCTGTTGAGCAGGGCTTCTTTCAAAGCTGGGTAGTCGGTAATTTGGCTTGACGGAAGTTTGCTGTACACCTCATAAGCCACACCCCTGAGACTTTGGGCAAGCTTGAGGTTGAACTTTTCCGGAGCAAGCTCAAATTCCTGGGCCAGTCTTTCAAATCTATCGAGGAATGCATCGATAGACTCTGTTGCCTCATTGAATGCCTCCAATGTGAAGGTCATGGCTGAGGTATGAATGGGAGGGGGAAAATTTTGAGGGGCAGCAGTCTCGGAGTCTGCTGAGTTTTCAAGCTGCTTCATAGCTAGCTCATGGTCTCGCGCCTTTTCTCGCTCAGTGGCCTCAAGTTCGAGTTCTTTATTTTTGGCATCCTGCACTAGTTGTCTCTGCCTTAACTCATGAGTACGGATTTTCTCTTGCTCCTGAGTGTCGCGATCTTTATCAGCCTCTTGAGCCTCATGAGCTCTCTGTTTGTCTTTCTCAGCTTCCTCCCGAGCTTTATCAGCCTCTTGAGCCTCATGAGCTCTCTGTTTGTCTTTCTCGGCCTCCTCGCGAGTTTTCTCTTTGTCATATTCAGATATGACAAAATTTGCTAACTCTTGGCCTGACATTCCTAGAGATTCTCCCCATTCTTTAAGTTCCCTCCTAAGTTTAACAATCTCAGCCATGGTTGTAAATACAACTATTCAAAATAAAAACAAAGTTGCTGAGTTGAATGTATCAAACAACACTTAACTATTTCAGCATAAACAGAAATAGCATGCACATCAAAATAAAGTCATAAATAGCATTCAAACAAATCAAATCAAAACACAGTGAACCAAATCACAATAAACTTTCCCAGTGGACACAAGATCAGTTTTGAAAAGGAACTACCGTTTGAATTGAAATTTGTTAGACTTTATGAAAAAAATATCCCGGACGCGAGCCCCCAATTAGATGTGACGAGGTAATGGGTTAAAAGGCTAAGTCTCTAGGGAAGACTTTAGATAATTTGCCTTTAGCCCACTTCTCTAGGGTATGGGAGATGAGCAACTTTCCCGGCCCCTTTTCATCTAATAAATTTATATTTGTGCCCGGGTTCTGGCTCGTCAGATGGTTGTAAGAAATACAAGTGGTTGAATTGCTCTAAATGGCAGACAGAGAGAAGTAGGGTTTTACATGAAATTACAAGACTCCCACTCTCATCAGTCTGACCAAAGGGTTCAGGATTATTTGACACTTGTATTTTATTTACTCCCAAAATCTGCATAAGATTATGCAACAATAATAATAAAGCAGCTCAATGGCGCCAAAACAAAATATGGATAAAAACACAATGAAATCCGAAAGGATTCACAAGACTTTTGTCTTTCTATAAGGTTCGCCCCATGCCGGAAGGGTTACTAATTATCTTCGGTGTCCGTAGGAAAGTTCAAATGATTGGCGCAGTCAGGTAGACTTAGCTGTTTGAAGTTCTGGGCTTGCTCGTCAGGTGAGAGTAGCTCCCAGTCGTTCCTATTACGGCTTCGCGGGATGGCACGGTTCAAGCGTGGTCTCCTCGCGGATTCTGGGTGCGGGTTGTCTTGGCGACGGACCCGTCTTGGTGCTTGGTGGAGTCCGGGATGATCGTCCGGCCCACGATGCCCTGCTGATAATCACAGGAGAAGGTGGATGTAGATCTCTATGGCTTAGAGACAAGGGGCTTCAGTCGGCAGGGAATTAGTGAATCCCAACCGGCTTGAAGGCTTCCCTTGTACAATAGCACTACATGTAGTTAATAAATAAACTGAATTTCAGTTAACAAACTGAGATCAGTAAAACATAAAAGGTGATCAATCCATCATCATTCTCCATCCAACACCTGGAAAGGAAGGGTATCATAAAGTGCAAGATTGCGGCCCATAGGTTTCCTACTAAAAATAGTGCAAGATTGCGGCCCATAGGTTTCCTACTAAAAATAGACAAAAGGGTTAGTAGGCATAAAATCCGGTTCTGGTACCAAAAGTGTTAAAGTCAAAAACACACACACACAAATAATCAGTGCACATAAATAGAATAGAATGTTTACCACTTCTTTTCTATAACATATCTATCTACTCCTTATTCATCATTGAACATAGGATCTAGATCAAAACTAGAGTCAAACACACAAGATCTCAATCACCTGCCATCAATAATACTTACTAGTGGGCTTATGATGACTGGTTGTGAGTGTTGCTCTAGCTACGTTTCAGCATCTTGTGTGACAACTTTTTCTCACCACTCCAATTATAGCCTTCACTTTCAAACAATGAAAGCCTGCTATTGGTGTATTACAGTCCATACGTCACAAGATTGCTGTTCTAAATGTACCGAACAATCACGCGCCTATTACATCCTTATCACGTGCCGACATTCAAATCTTTCTCGTGCTCAGAAAGGAAGGGGTTGAAAGGGGCCGACTGTGGTGGTCACTTTCTTGTGATGTGACGGTAGAAAGGGGGGGGGGGGGGATGAAGGGAGATAACCTCGGTAGATGGTACGTGCTGACCAGGGAGAAAGAGATAACGCCCTTCCGCGGCGTTCGTTTGAAGCAGCGGGGCAATTAACGTGGCGGCTGGACAGAGAAATGTAAAGGCGAGGGGGGGGAGGGGAGAAGGGGGGGGGGGGGTGTAGATAAGAAATAAAGAAAGTGGGTCGCACGGGACACTTACGTCACAAATAGGGCTTTACGTCCTCTCGGCCTGGGACGGCACATATGGGACTTAGCCAGCACGGACCGAACGAACAATAGGGCTTAACGTCCTCTCGGCCTGGGACGGCACATATGGGACATAGCCAGCACGGACCGAACGAACAATAGGGCTTTACGTCCTCTCGGCCTGGGACGGCACATATGGGACATAGTCAGCACGGACCGAACGAACAATAGGGCTTAACGTCCTCTCGGCCTGGGACGGCACATATGGGACATAGTCAGCACGGACCGAACGAACAATAGGGCTTTACGTCCTCTCGGCCTGGGACGGCACATATGGGACATAGTCAGCACGGACCGAACGAACAATAGGGCTTAACGTCCTCTCGGCCTGGGACGGCACATATGGGACATAGTCAGCACGGACCGAACGAACAATAGGGCTTTACGTCCTCTCGGCCTGGGACGGCACATATGGGACATAGTCAGCACGGACCGAACGAACAATAGGGCTTTACGTCCTCTCGGCCTGGGACGGCACATATGGGACATAGTCAGCACGGACCGAAAGGGACTCAAGCTCATAATTTTATATGCCTAGGTATCTTGGGACAGCAAACTTTATTTTTGAAAATTGATTTCTTCCAAATTTGGCCAGTACGTGTACACACAAATGTACATGTAAGCACACGCACACACACGCACGCACACGCACACGCACACGCACACACACACACACACAGAGACTCTCTCTCTCTCACATACACACACTCTCTCTCTCTCTCTCTCTCTCTCTCTCTCTCTCTCTCTCCTCTCTCTCTCTCTCTCTCTCTCTCTCTGTGTGTGTGTGTGTGAGAGAGAGAGAGAGAGAGAGAGAGAGAGAGAGAGAGAGAGAGAGAGAGAGAGAGAGAGAGAGAGAGAGGAGATGGGGGGATGGGGTAGAAATAGAGAAAGGGTGGGTGGGAAGAGAGAGGGGTAATGGCTGGAGGTGCAGAAAACCTAACTATTTTTATGTGATGGGGTGAAGTGGAATGTCAGCGACCTTTTTCTGTCTTCTTTTTCTTCGATCGCTCTGACAGTTTCATGTCAATTACGAGCGCAGATGCGTCATGCTGCCGTTATGCATCAACTTAAGAAATAGTTAAGCCCAGCAAGTCCGATTTCGGCTGGAGGAAATCTTTTTAAAAGTGTTTCTTGAACAAAAGGCAGGAGAATGGACCGGTAAGGCAGAAAGATAGTAGATGACAGTAAGCAAAGGGAAAAGGCAGAGTCAAAGAGAGTGCAGATTAGAGGAAGCTGCAAGCACAGAACTTCCAGAAGGTGGGCGAACTATTTATGCAAAAGACTCCCCGGTGTCCCCACGGACCTTTTTCTGTCATTATCAATCTTCCACCTCTAAACCAAGTTGGGCTAATAGTCCGTGAGTCTGTTTCGGTCCGTTCCGGGGTCCGTTTCGGTAAGCAGCGCCATGATTATTTTCTAGTGAATGGCACGTCGGGACGGTGATAAAACTTGTTTTCTATGGATAATAAGAACCATTAATAACAAATTAAACTTTCCGTGTTTTGTTTTGTTTTAAATTATTTTGTTTATATTTTCAAAGACTTTGGTTCGAGTCCCACTTCAGATTTTTTATTTATACACGTTTATCATAAGGCCTCACTTTCTTTTCTTCACGATTTGCTACGTTAAAAACTTTATCATTATCTATAGGCCTACTATAATACGCTAAGGCCCGAGGTGTAAAAGAACGTAAAAACTCGGATACCGCGTAAATGTCGGACTTTTGCTTGCCATACAGTTCCAGAAGAATGCGTTGGGACGCGATTCTGCTATGTCTGGTTCAAAATGTTGCTTTTGAAAGTTGATTTTGAAGGCAAAATGTATGAAATTTTGTGTCGTCTGTGCCCGAGTTGTGTCGGAAATTGCCGAATCTACCTACGAAAACACGAAGAATGCCGAACCTGTGTTTCGTAACTTCCGCCCTTTTCTTTGCATTTCCAAAATTTTATTTCTGGACCCGTGCAGAGCACGGGTGTGACTTTCTTTTCGTCAACCTATCCCCACAATCTCTTCGTTCGCACTTACACGTACTTATACATGTATAGGTTAACTTATATTGTGTGTATGATTTGGTATATTCTAGTCACAGAGACTTATCTCTGTGAAATTCGGGCTGCTCTCTCCCGGAGAGCGCGTCGCCGCAAGTGCAGCGCCTACCCAATGTTTAAAACAATTTTTTTGGGGGACACAGGGTGAGGAGGGGGTGTGGGCACACTTGGAAAACCTAGCTATCAATTTGGCCATACCAGGCAGCGGGATTTATCTCTGCTTTTACCGACTTTCAACTGCCGTGGGATTTTTACGTGTGTAAAGCGCACGGGTCAGACTAGCTTTAAATCCCCATCCGAAGGACTGGACGTTCAGTTCCATTTTATTGTCAAACTAGAAAGAATGGGCGAGGCCGGGTTCGAACCCGGGTCACTCACGTTGCAGTCACGCATTACATTTGGCAGGCGAACGTCTTAACCACTCTGCCACGAGAGAGAAAATGGAGTTTTACGTCCTCTTGGTCTGAATCAGACACATATGGGACATTTGTAAATACAAATATGGTGGGAACAATACTGGAGGCAATGCCCGGAGGCAGTACGAAACCAGTAAAGTCCCGATTTTTTATTAATACAGATAGGTGTAGCCACTCTGCCACCTTTCTCCCTATAACACTAACTACACCAACTGAAAACTCTCTGTCTCTGCCTGTCTCTCTGTCTCTGTCTGTCTGTCTGTCTGTCTGTCTGTCTGTCTCTCTCTCTCTCTCTCTCTCTCTCTCTCTCTCTCTCTCTCTCTCTCTCTCTCTCTCTCTCTCTCTCTCTCCTCTCCTCTTCATCTCCCCCTCTCTCAGTTTCAAACAACAGGTGTCGGTTGTTAGTTAACATTTGTGTCTAGTCTGCTTCTTGTTTTAACGTAATTTGTTTATTTTTACTGTTATTGGCTATTTTTAGCCCACTTCTTTTCACGTTGTCGCAGTGATACCGCACATTTTGAGTGTTACTGATTGGCAAGGAAGTGAAGATCGACAGGCAGAGGCGGATTGGGGGGGGGGGGGGGGAGTTTACAGGTGTTCTGTGACCCCCTTCTTAAAATAAAATAAAAGTGTGGGAAAATCCATGACAATCACGCCGACATCTTTGATTTCGTTTAGTCTTCGTACCTCACGTAATTCCATGCCACAGTTGGTCTTCACTGCTTTTTTACTTTCAAATTTGTCAGCTTTGGAGGGGGTTGCGAAGGGGGGGAGGAGTCCCCCAAGACCCTTCAAATTGCCGGATCTGCCCCTGGATCTTCCAGGGGCCTTCATAGAATATTTTACATTCAAACTATTGTCAATTTCGGGAGGGGGGGGGGGGGGGAGCGCCCCTTCTTGACTAACTGATCCGCCCCTGGACAAAGAATGAAGGAGATTAGGAAGCTTGACTGACGAGGACACAAACGTCGGTGCAGTGTCGATGGAGAGAAGCTGTGAGGATGTTTGACATAGGTAAGACGGGGTAAAAAGCCCATGGGCGGGTAAGAAGCCCATGCCAATTATCTCATGAAATGAGAGTTACGTCTCATGGGCAAAATTTGACTGAAATTTGCTTAATTTCATGAGATAATTGGCATGGGCTTCTTATTCGCCCATGGGCTTTTTACCCCGTCTTCACCTACACTTTCTTCCTCTGTTTTGTTTGTGGATTACTTTCCGTTTAATAGGCCGCAAACAAACAAAACCGAACACAGTGACAAACGACAAACTAGAGCAATGTAATATGTATCTCGAATAAACCTACAGATTTGAACTTACGTGCGTGTACGCGTTTTGGCTAGAACGCTTAATTAATGGTGTTTGCATAACGCCTTGGCTATGACACCTACAGGTTATGCACAAAGCCTTGGTTGGAAGGCTTACTGGCTTTACATAGCATCCTGGCTAGGATGCCTATTTGCTCTTGATGCTTAAAGATCCACCAGATCACGTGTCAAAATCACGGTTTTCACGTGTTTTTCCTCTTATAGCTGGTAAGAAATCTTGTTCTGACCAGGTTTGGATCCCATAAAAATGCCCCCAAATTCAAAGCGAAACATTTTAAAGAGCAGCCTCACTTTGAAATTGGGGGCATGTGTATGTGGGTCACAGCTACCAAGAAAAGAAACAAGGGACTTAATCGTGGTGCGTCAGTGTGTCTTTAAAGGTTTTGCATAATATCTAGGCTAGGACGCTTCCAAGTTTTGCATAGCGCCTTGACTAGAACGCTTACTGGTTTGGCTTAGCGCCTTGACTAGGACGCTTACTGGTTTGGCTTAGCGCCTTGACTAGAACGCTTACTGATTTGGCTAGGACGCTTACTGGTTTGGCTTATTGATTTGGCTAGGACGCTTACTGGTTTGGCTTAGCGCCTTGACTAGGACGCTTACTGGTTTGGCTTAGCGCCTTGACTAGGACGCTTACTGGTTTGGCTTAGTGCCTTGGCTAGGACGCTTACTGGAATGGTTTACTGATTTGGCTAGGACGCTTACTGGTTTGGCTTAACGCCTTGACTAGGACGCTTACTGGGTTGGTGTAGCGCCTTGACTAGAACGCTTACTGGTTTGGCTTAGTGCCTTGGCTAGGACGCTTACTGGTTTGGCTTAATGCCTTGACTAGAACGCTTACTGGTTTGGCTTAGTGCCTTGACTAGGACGCTTACTGGTTTGGCTTAGCGCCTTGACTAGAACGCTTACTGATTTGGCTAGGACGCTTACTGGTTTGGCTTACTGATTTGGCTAGGACGCTTACTGGTTTGGCTTAGCGCCTTGGCTAGGACGCTTACTGGTTTGGCTTAGCGCCTTGGCTAGGACGCTTACTGGTTTTGCTTAGCGCCTTGACTAGGACGCTTACTGGTTTGGCTTAGCGTCTTGACTAGGATGCTTACTGGTTTGGCTTAGCGCCTTGACTAGGACGCTTACTGGTTTGGAATAGCGTCTTGACTAGGATGCTTACTGGTTTGGCTTAGCGCCTTGACTAGGACGCTTACTGGTTTGGCTTAGCGCCTTGACTAGGACGCTTACTGGTTTGGCTTAGCGCCTTGGCTAGGACGCTTACTGGTTTGGCTTAGCGCCTTGGCTAGGACGCTTACTGGTTTGGCTTAGCGCCTTGACTAGGACGCTTACTGGTTTGGCTTAGCGTCTTGACTAGGATGCTTACTGGTTTGGCTTAGCGCCTTGACTAGGACGCTTACTGGTTTGGCTTAGCGCCTTGACTAGGATGCTTACTGGTTTGGCTTAGCGCCTTGACTAGGACGCTTACTGGTTTGGCTTAGCGCCTTGACTAGGACGCTTACTGGTTTGGCTTAGCGCCTTGACTAGAACGCTTACTGGTTTGGCTTAGCGCCTTGACTAGGACGCTTACTGGTTTGGCTTAGTGCCTTGACTAGGACGCTTACTGGTTTGGCTTAGCGCCTTGACTAGGACGCTTACTGGTTTGGCTTAGCGCCTTGGCTAGGACGCTTACTGGTTTGGCTTAGCGCCTTGACTAGGACGCTTACTGGTTTGGCTTAGCGCCTTGACTAGGACGCTTACTGGTTTGGCTTAGCGCCTTGACTAGGACGCTTACTGGTTTGGCTTAGTGCCTTGACTGGAACGCTTACTGGTTTGGCTTAGCGCCTTGACTGGAACGCTTACTGGTTTGGCTTAGCGCCTTGACTGGAACGCTTACTGGTTTGGCTTAGCGCCTTGACTAGAACGCTTACTGGTTTGGCTTAGCGCCTTGACTGGAACGCTTACTGGTTTGGCTTAGCGCCTTGACTAGAACGCTTACTGGTTTGGCTTAGCGCCTTGACTAGGACGCTTACTGGTTTGGCTTAGCGCCTTGACTAGAACGCTTACTGGTTTGGCTTAGTGCCTTGACTAGGACGCTTACTGGTTTGGCTTAGCGCCTTGACTAGAACGCTTACTGGTTTGGCTTAGCGCCTTGACTAGAATGCTTACTGGTTTGGCTTAGCGCCTTGACTGGAACGCTTATTGGTTTGGCTTAGTGCCTTGGCTAGGACGCTTACTGGTTTGGCTTAGCGCCTTGACTGGAACGCTTACTGGTTTGGCTTAGTGCCTTGGCTAGGACGCTTACTGGTTTGGCTTAGCGCCTTGACTAGAACGCTTCCTGTTTTTGCATAGCACCTTGACTAGGATGCCAATGGTTTTGCAATGACATATTGGCTATGACGCTTCCTGTTTTTGCATAGCAACTTGGCTAGGACGCTTCCTGTTTTTGCATAGCGCCTTGACTAGGATGCCAATTGTTTTGCAATAGCACCTTGGCTAGGACGCTTCCTGTTTTTGCATAGCACGGCCTTGGCTAGGACGCTTCTTGTTATTGCACAATGTCTTGCTTAGGACCCTTAGGCCTACTGTTTTGTCTTAGTGCCTTGGCTAGCACACTTATTGGTTTTGCATAGGATCTTGGTTAGGACGCTTCCTGGTTTTGCATGATGCCTCGGATAAGACGTGTAATGGTTTTGCATCAGTGCGCTTATTGGTTTTACATAACGCCCTGGCTAGGATGCTTACTGGTTTTGCATAGCACCTTTCATAGGACGCTTGATGGTTTTGTATAGAAGCAACTTGGCTAGAACACTTACAAGTTTTGCACAACGCCTTGGTTCTGGCGTTTCCTGGTTTTGCATAGCGCCTTGGATAGGCAGCCCAACCCTGAACGATGTAACGAGCTTGTTTATTGGCCACTCGACTTTCTCCACTCCGCTTCAACCTCACCACACCCCGTTCCTGTCCACGTTTTTGCCTCAGGTTTTGTATCTTTAATGCTCGGTGTCCATTTGTGTTCTACTGAGGACCCAGCATGTTTGACAATCGTGTGAAAGGTAGCGCACGCCTTGTTGCTTTTGACTCGCTGACAGGTTATTATACACACAAGCAGGTCTGCTTCTTTTGGTCCCCCTTCTACCCCAAGACCCAAACAACACGCGCGACAGCGGACCAAATGCGTACACAACGCACGCCAGTCGGTGTGAATGACATGGCAGCAGGTGTGAGAAAAACACAGAATGAAACAAACCAGATGCTTTGTATTAGCCAGGACACAAGATGTACACCGAGCCTTAGGAGGGCAAGGTGCTCCTACTTCAGGGGTCCATGACCTCAGAGCAGGGAAATTCAGCTCGACAGAGATAAACTGGGCTTAGTTTATACACCTCGCCATTATCGGGGGTTCTTGTTTCACCTGCAGCTCCCATTATGCCTTGAGATGTATCTAACTTCTCTAACTCAACAGCCTACTCCGTTTACAAATGAGCATAGCCGTTATCTATTATTACCCACATTCTATTCACCCCCCTCCCCATCCCCTCCTACTATTTAATTTATGTTTTTATCCTCTGTGTGCGCGCGCGCGCGCGTGTGTGTTCTATGTGTGTATGCGTGTGCCTGTGTGTCAGTGTGTGTGTTTCCTGTGTGCACCGCAAGCATGTGTGTGACTGCCCTTCCTCTTTTTTCTTCAGCTTCTATTATTATTATTATTACTGGTTCCTTCTAAAATATCGGTAAATGTCAAGATGGGCCCCCCCCCACCCCACCCCCCCCTACATTTCTCGGTTAATTGTATTTTTTTGTTTTTGCCTTTCTTACCATACATAAAAATTATCTTTTTGGAATACTAACCCTAACCCTAACCCTAGCCCTAACCCTAACCCTAACCCTACCCCACCCTATAAGACGGGAAAACGCAACGAACCACAACTGTGACAAATCGCGGTGTACTGCAGTACATAATGGGGGGTAGGGTTAGGTTTAGGGCTAGGGTTAGGGTTAGTATTCCAAAAAGATAATTAGCTGAAAATATTCCTACAATACAGCTTTATGTAAAGTAAGAAAGGCAAAAACGGAAAAATAGAATTAACCGAGAAATGCAGGGGGGGTGGCACATCTTTACCTTTATCTTATAGCAATGTGTAAATACTGAGTGTTTTCATTATAATAATAATACTAAAGTGGGGCCCTACTCATTTTAATCTTGCGTTTACGAGGGTTGCTTTTGATGATGTTTTCCAGGCTTAATATAAATGAACATCAGGCGTATATTATTTTATTATTAGATGAGAGATACAGGGGGTTGGGTTTCGGGATGTAAGCTTAAATTAATGAATCATGGAACGAATGAATGAACGAACGAACGAACGAATGAATAGTTATGTAGGACTTAGCATATCTCTCATGAAGGAATATGTGAACAAAAAAGCAGTTTTTCACAATATTGAAAACAAAAGGTCCTTACATTCTTATTATTCTGATATAATATTTTCTCCGTAATTGAGAGATATATGCAAAGCAAGAAGTTGCTTATAACTTCTGGTTTAGACTAATATTGCATACCTTAACTGGCGTAAACTAATGTTATAATAGTTTTTTGTTTTTTTTTACAATTTCTATCATTCCCTTTGATTCGTTAAAACATTTTCAGTAAAACAAAAACAAAGAATTTGCTTTGAATTCCTTTGTAAGGTTTTGCTTTTAATTTACATCGTATAACGTCAAAGATAATTTTAGAAGTAAAAGGGATTGAAAATAGGACCAAGACAAAACATAGGTTTTGATAATTCGTTCGGTTCTTTGAAGTGAACAAATAGAATAGTGTGGATGCCAAAAAAGGTGTTTCTGCTTATTATGAAAAGTTAGTTGTATCACACAGGGAATGCTAAGGTGATGAATGAAAATCTGTTTAACGTCCTCCGGTCTGGAACAGACACAGCATACTATGGGACACTAGTAGATGTAAAGATGGTGGAAACGATCCTGGAGGCAATTCCCGGAGGCAATGCAACACCAGTAAAGTCCCGAATTTTTAACAATACAGATACTAACTTTCATAATATAAATGCTACGGTTGCTTCTGAGCGAGGGGAAGTGGGTAAACATTTGGTGAATTCGCTAATTTTAACTGACTGATCCTTTCGTTTCTTTTCTTTTTTTTAAACTTTCTGATCTTTTCAACATTTTCAATTAAAAAAAAACAAGTTCAGAATGTGTCGGCTGTACACATACATAAACACGCATCAAAACAGCACGTAACTACATAAAAACGCATCAAAACAGCACGTAACTGAATAGTTTTTGTTTGTGGCTCAAGCCACAAACCTATAACTCACTTTGTCGGTCGGTCTGTCTGTCGTTCCAAAATTGTCACACATTTTGACAAAATTGTCGCACTTCAAATCGAGGCTACACTTCAAAATAATTGAGGCCGCTCTTTAAAATGATGTATTTTAAAAGCGTACAAAATAATAAACATACGTAATACAGACACTACAACAGACACGACGAGTATGCAGTGCTTCTTTTGATGAGTATAAGTAGGATACATAGTTTTAAATGTTTTCCAAAAGATATAAAAAGTTACGAAATGGTGCAGAGATAACATTCTGGTTTACAGATTAAAATTATTGAAAAGCCAGGGGAGGTAACTCATGATTGGAGTGGTAAAAATAGACCGCGTGCCACAAACTATTGCGATTTCGCGCTTGTTTACATATAGCCTTGGGGTTCAGACCCGTGATTTGAGCGCGCGCGATCATGCGCACACGAGCGCACAGAAAAATTCATGACAACTGTGTTATAGACCATTATGTGTTTCGGGGTTTGAACCCCGTAACTGGCGCGACCTTAATGTAAAACTAAATACATCAGTGGATAGCTTGCCTCTTGGCAAACTAGTATACCAAATTTGATGATGACAGACTGAATAGTGTTTGAGAAAAACTGACGAATAGCCGGACGGACCAGACAGAAACAATAG
>CM065680.1:77251715-77256715 GCA_017654935.2 Phymorhynchus buccinoides | reverse complement strand
GATTATTTGTGTGTGTGTGTGTTTCTGACTTGAACACTTTTGGTACCAGAACCGGAGTTTATGCCTACTAACCCTTTTGTCTATTTTTAGTAGGAAACCTATGGGCCGCAATCTTGCACTTTATGATACCATTCCTTTCCAGGTGTTGGATGGAGAGTGATGTTGTCTTGATCACCTTTTATGTTTTACTGATCTCAGTTTGTTAACTGAAATTCAGTTTATTTATTAACTAGTGATATTGTACAAGGGAAGCCTTCTAGCCGGTTGGGATTCACTAATTCCCTGCCGACTGAAGCCCCTTGTCTCTAAGCCATAGAGATCTACATCCACCTTCTCCTGTGATTATCAGCAGGGCATCGTGGGCCGGACGATCATCCCGGACTCCACCAAGCACCAAGACGGGACCGCCGCCAAGACGACCCGCACCCAGAATCCGCGAGGAGACCACGCTTGAACCGTGCCATCCCGCGAAGCCGTAACCGGAACGACTGGGAGCTACTCTCATCTGACGAGCAAGCCCAGCCACACCAGCATTCGCCGATCACTACGGAGGAACCTGACAACAGCTAAGTCCCCCGGACTGCGCCAATCATTTGAACTTTCCTACGGACACTGAAGATAATTAGTAACCCTTCCGGCATGGGGCGAACCTTATAGAAAAACAAAAGTCTTGTAAATCCTTTCGGATTCCATTGTTTTTTATCCATATTTTGTTTTGGCGCCATTGAGCTGCTTTATTATTATTGTTGCATAATCTTATGCAGATTTTGGGAGTAAATAAAATACAAGTGTCAAATAATCCTGAACCCTTTGGTCAGACTGATGAGAGTGGGAGTCTTGTAATTTCATGTAAAACCCTACTTCTCTCTGTCTGCCATTTAGAGCAATTCAACCACTTGTATTTCTTACAACCATACGAGCCAGAACCCGGGCACAAATATAAATTTATTAGATGAAAAGGGGCCAGGAAAGTTGCTCATCTCCCATACCCTAGAGAAGTGGGCTAAAGGCAAATTTTCTAAAGTCTTCCCTAGGGACTTAGCCTTTTAACCCATTACCTCGTCACACGCACACACACACACACACACATACATACACACACACACACACACACACACACATACACACACACACGCACACACATACATACACACACACACACACACACACACACACACACACACACACACACACACACACACACGCACGCACGCACGCACACACACACACACACACACACACACACACACACACACACACACACGCACACGCACACACACACATTCTCATTGTCTAATATCACGAGAAGTGGATAGACGTTAAATGAAAGACACACACACACACACACACACACACACACACACACACACACACACACACACAACTTGGATAAGACACCAAAAAAGGGTCTAACAGCTATTCCACCAATCATATTTCAGGCTTAGAATAATAGCATCCGACAATCTCTCAACGATCGCTTTGTCCAATAAAATGCCAATCAAGGACACCAAGAAACCCCCAACCACATCATATAACTCTATCGACTGCGAATGACTGCCAGTTGGAAATCGGTAAACTGGGCATCTTCACTTTGACCCGGCAGATGGGCTCAACTAGTACCAAAGAGGGTTAAAATTGTAATACAGTGGTACCTCCCTTATAAGACCTCCCATTATAAGACTCCCTCCCACATAAGACCTACTTCTCTGAGACATTGCCCTTCTTTGTAAGTATCAAAATTACCTCCCTTACAAGACCCCTCCCTAATAAGACCTCATTTTGGATGAATTTTGAAGGTCTTAAAGGGAGGTTCCCCTGTACAATCTTTGCTAGTACTGCCAATAGCCACACCAGTATGATAGTCCCGAGTTTTCCTTGAGATCATTGTAGCTATATCCTAGAAATTCCCCCGTGGGGATACCGGGGGGTGGGGGTCTATGGTACAAATAGTTCCCCCACCTTTTGGAAGTTCTGTGCTTGTAACTTCCTCTAATTCTGTCATTCTCTTCGACTCTGTCTTTTCCCTTTGCTTACTGAAATTCCCCCGTGGGGATACCGGGTGGGGTCCTTTGTACAAATAGTTCCCCCACCTTCTGGAAGTTCTGTGCTTGTAACTTCCTCTAATTATGTCATTCTCTTCGACTCTGTCTTTTCCCTTTGCTTACTGTCATCTGCTATCTTTCTATCTCACTGGTCCATTCTCCTGCCTTGTTTTCTATAAATTCTTACAAAGATTTCTTCAGCCGAAGTCGGACGTACATGCTGGGCCTAACTATTTCTTAGTTAGGCGCGTAACGGCAGCATGACGCATCTACGCTCATATGACAGGAAACTGCCTGGGCGAACGAAGAAGAAGAAGATATCCTAGAAATCACAGAGCCAGTGCTCACAAAAAGTAAGGGGTATTGAGTTTACAATATCACCATGGATTCAATAACCAGACCATAAGTTTCATTTCGTGTAAAAATGATATTTCATCCTTTCTTGGCTGTACAATCGAAGACAAAAATCAGTTTTAAAATGTCACGTGACTGCCAGAGGCGATAAGCATCAGTGGGTGCTGTGTTATTCGAAATCACAAGACACCTTTACACAGTTGACAGATTGTTGGGCCACTGTTTGCTTGCTACCAAACATTCAAGGCAATGCCTTCTCTATGCTCTGGAACAGTCTCCTGAAGTTTGTTCTGGAGTATTAATGATTTTTCCCGGCGTACCTAGATCCTCTTACGGTCCCTAGACCGTTACACTGGTACAAGCTGAAATTGAAAAACGCCAGCATTTGGCAGATTTTAACCTCCAAAATGACAATTCGCGCCTCCATTGAGCACATTTTGTGCAATATCACATTCACATCCACGAAACCCAGACTTGTGTGTGTGTGTGTGTGTGTGTGTGTGTGTGTGTGTGTGTGTGTGTGTGTGTGTGTGTGTGTGTGTGTGTGTGTGTGTGTGTGAGTGTGTGAGAGAGCCAGAGAGAGAGAGAGAGAGAGAGAGGGAGAGAGAGAGAGAGAGAGGGAGAGAGAGAGAGAGAGAGAGAGAGAGAGAGAGAGAGAGAGAGAGAGAGAGAGAGAGAGAGAGAGAGAGAGAGAGAGAGAGTGAGAGACGTGTGTGTGTCCGCATGTGTGTATGGTCTCTGTAATCATTTTTTCGTGCATCTGGTGCTATGTGCATTAATTTTGTACGTGTTTCTATTAGGGCCTATTCTGTGTTTATATGAGTGTGTGTAGGCGCGCACGTTCGTAGGCCTGTGTAGGCCTATGTTTGGTTGTGTGCGTTTGTGCGTGTGCACGCGCGCGTCTATGCGAAATACACAACTGTAGGCCAATAGGCCTATAATTAAAGTAGTGTGTACGCTTTCGTGTCCGGCCACGTGTGGGCTATCCCGTCTTCAACGAATGGAATTCCGATTAGGCCCTAGGGGAAGACGGGGTAAAAAGCGCATGGGCGGGTAAGAAGCCCACCCCAATTATCTCATGAAATAAAGAAAATGTCAGTCAAATTTGCCCCTGAGACGAATGCTAGACATTAACGCTCGTCTCATGGGCAAAATGAGACTAAAATTTGCTTCATTTCATGAGATAATTGGGGTGGGCTTCTTACCCGCCCATGCGCTTTTTACCCCGTCTTCCCCTACTCATCGACACTGACTTAGGCCTACACTTCAACCTCTCACCCCCGCCCCTCCATCCCCATCCCTCCCTTCTCAACCTCCCTCTTTTCATTCCCTGGTCCAGACACATTAGCCTATCCCTCTTCTTTCTCTCTTTCATCGTCAGTTTATTTTTAACTTATATCAGGGTGTTGGAAATTAGTAAAAACGGTTCTCGATCGGTGCAGCACCAACGGCAAAGTGTTTACAATTATAGTCTAATCGCTCTAGTAGGGGAAGACGGGGTAAAAAGCGCATGGGCGGGTAAGAAGCCCACCCCAATTATCTCATGAAATAAAGAAAATTTCAGTCAAATTTGCCCATGAGACGAATGTTAGGGCGGGTAAGAAGCCCACCCCAATTATCTCATGAAATAAAGAAACTTTCAGTCTCATTTTGCCCATGAGACGAGCGTTAATGTCTAGCATTCGTCTCATGGGCAAATTTGACTGAAATTTTCTGTATTTCATGAGATAATTGGGGTGGGCTTCTTACCCGCCCATGCGCTTTTTACCCCGTCTTCCCCTAGCATTGCAGCAAGACACGACTGCCGTATCTGTGAGGCTGAGTGAGCACAGTTATGACAAACGACGTCATTAACATTTTTTCCTCTTTTAGGGGGGGGGGGCTCGGCTTTATTCCACCTAAGAGCCATTTTCACTCCACGCTCTTTTAGCTGCACTTTGAAATATGGTGGGCCACTCCCCCCATCTCCCTCAAAAAAACTGAAACAAGAAAGAAAGTAGGGGAAGACGGGGTAAAAAGCGCATGGGCGGGTAAGAAGCCCACCCCAATTATCTCATGAAATGAAGCAAATTTCAGTCTCATTTTGCCCATGAGACGAGCGTTAATGTCTAGCATTCTCCTCATGGGCAACTTTGACTGAAATTTTCTTTATTTCATGAGATAATTGGGGTGGGCTTCTTACCCGCCCATGCGCTTTTTACCCCGTCTTCCCCTAAACCTTTTTTTTTAAAGAAAGAGGAAAGGAAAAAAACAACACTTAAGGGTGGACATAAAAGAAGCGCATATTTTAAAGTGATGAGAACCCCATAACCTTCCACGGGTGCACAGACATGTATTTTGTGCACCGTACACGAATTACGGAAGTACACAGATTACGCGTAACACATGCAACGGCGTGTGACGTTAACGGTTTGGTTCTTTCTTCTTTCCTGTAGAGCAACCACAGTCACTTCTGACTATTCTGTCGCTGTAACTTATGGGGAATCTGCGGAAATGCACACTGAGGTACTACTGAGAAGAAGAAAAAAAAATTGACAGTAGAAGAAGAGGACAGAAAGCCTGGCCCAGCCAGCCAGGTTCCGCTAATCGGCCCCTAACGTGATG